>VWZT01016365.1:14668-42108 GCA_013397055.1 Pachycephala philippinensis | reverse complement strand
CCTTTTTTATTTTTTTTGTTTAATTTTTTTTTTTTTTTTTTTTTTACTTATTCCGTGTTCTTTTTAATCTCTGTATGACCGCTGCCTGTCGGCCGAGTGCCTGCTCTACATTCCCTGTGTGTGTAGTATTTGAGGAACAGCATTCCCTCATCCCTTTTTGTCTTGTCTTGCAGGGAGGGAGCTGCTTCCCGGTAATAGTAGAGGATCCTGACGCTGAATGAGAAGGCACCGGCAGCATCCTCGTTAGTGGGAGCCCAGCTCTGCTTAATGTTGGTTTCTTTGTCATCAGGTCTGCTAAAAAATGACAGAGTATAAACTTGTGGTGGTTGGAGCTGGTGGTGTAGGCAAGAGCGCCTTGACAATACAGCTAATCCAGAACCACTTTGTGGACGAATATGACCCCACAATAGAGGTAAACACTTTCATCTCATACTTTTTGTGAGGGGAGATTATCAGTTAATAATGGTGCTTGTTTGCTTTTGGACACTTACCACAAGGACAAGGCTTTATAGTAAAAAGAGCTCAGAGATAATGGCCTGCATTGGGGGCAAAATTGCTGTGCTTCTTGATCTGGCTGTAGAACAACAGCTGCAGTAAAAAATTACCAGTTTTGATCAATTAAAAGCGTGGTGTTAATTGCCATGTATCCTTGGGCAGTCTAGATGTGTGTGTTTAGGATCTCCATGACAAAGTATTTGCAAATTCACTTGAAAATGCTTGGTGAAACTCTTTATAGCTTTGTGTAATCTCTTCAATGTGACATTTTTCCTTTGATAAGAAGGAAAATGAGTGGTTGTGAAATGTGTGTGCCAGTCTTTCTCAGCTCGTATCACTGGGATCTGTTTCACACAGTGAGAAATGTGTCCTAGAATGTTACAGTGAATGAAGCAAAAATTGGAGCCTGTTTTATTTTTTCTCTGTTTAAACACACCAGTGCGTGTTTCCCTATCTAGAGAAAATGTTATAAGATAGCTTCTGGAATGGATTCTTTGAAATACATGGCTCAGTACCTCAAAGTTTGAAATTGTAATGAAGCTTTAAAAGTTGTGCTGTTTTAAAGATTTATAATGAGCAGGCAAAATCTGCCTTTTAAATATAAGAAAAACACCGGTGTTGTCTGAAATCTCCTGTGGATCATTGCGTTTAATAACCTCAGACTCTATAAAAGGAGAAATGACACCATAACTTACCCCAGGTTTTTATGTTCCCAGCACTGAAGCTCTGCATCTCATGACTTCATTTATGTGTTTATCCAGCGAGGCACTTCCAGGCTCACTTGAAGGAATCACAAGGGTTTAAATCTGAGCTTAAAATGGAGACTTGGGAAGAGTGTAGGTAGTGATTTTCAGGGAGACACAAGCTAAAGGAGCTGGTGCCCCGAGGTGGCAGAAATTCAGTGAGGGCCTGAGCCCAAACAGATGTGTTGACTTGAGGTTGTTTCATGTGCCCGTGTGTCGTCTTGTCTGTCTCTTGCATGGCCGAATAACATCTTGCTTGCAGAAGGTTTTGTGACTGTGCAGAACACTGTGTTTGACTTACACCAGCAGAGCAGCTCTTTCGGTTACTAAGATATGAAATCCTACAACAACAACCCTAAACACTCTTTAAAATCACACAAAACTTGCTGAGAGGAACAAGCCAAATGGGATTTTACTTTTTCCTGCAAAAGGACCTTTGGAGGCTGTTGGTCTTTGTTGCTTGTTCATAATTACCTGGGTTTCTCTCAGGTTAGAGGTGTGTTTAGGCACTGCGGAAAGTGCTGTGCAGGTTCCATCTTATAAGTTGTCACTGTGTAAACAGTTTAGGAACACAGAAACTTACATGCCAGTATTCCTGGAGCACTCGAGGGATTTTGCTATTCAACCAGCTGAGTGATTTGAAGGACACCAAATATATTTTTAATGTAAAATAATAAAATGGAAATTCAGTTCCTTATAGAATGAACCTAAAAATCCCAGAACTGTGTCTTTTATTCATGGAATCATAGACTGGTTTGTGTTGGAGGGGATCTTAAAGATCATCTTGTTCCCATGAGCAGGAACACCTTCCACTAGACCAGGGTGCTCCAAGCCCTGTCCAGCCTGGCCTTGGACACTTCCAGGGATGGGGCAGCCACAGTTTCGGTGGTGTGGTCCAGAATCCTTGTGTTCTTCTGAAAGGATGACACCAAATTAATTGGTTATTAAGCAACCTAATAGGTTTTGCCAGGGTTCACAGCTTGTCACATGCAGCAACATTCATTTCTACTACTCTAACAAGTTCTTGTCTACTAGGTCCTGTTCTTATCTTGTAAATTCTGAAACCTTGAGGATGGAAACTGTATCTTCCTCCTCCTGGTCACTGGCCTTGTGTGTGCTCACATGTGGGTAAGGAATAATTCAGTTCCAGCAAGGGCAGGCTGTGATTTGGAGTGGCAAACAAAAAAAAAAAAAAAAGGGGGGTTTAAATGGTCCAGTTCATGCTTGGGCAGAATCCCATTTGGTTGAGAAGGGTTGTGTGATTCTGCTTCCTGTGTAGGTGCAGTTGTGATGCTGATCAAAGAACAATAGCTGTGGAGTGCGTTTTAGGCAGTATGAGGAGATAAGGCTAAAATTGCCTTGATTGGTAAATAATTAGGATAATTCAGTAGTGTCACTACTGTTGTTTGTCACTTACTACTGTTTCTTTCATTGCCATACAGCAAAACACTCCTTTTCATTGCAGATAATCAAGCTAAATATTTTGGGGTAGACAGAGAAGATAGTTTAGAGTTTCTTGTCCGTGTTATATTTCATAAATACACAGTTACTGAATAATTCTGATATTTCCTGTGATTGACAGAATGAAACTCCACACTTCTAAAATTCTCATGTTGTGAAGACATGATATGGTGCAGCAGAGGAAAAACACAGTAATTGCTTAATCACAGGTGCCTTTACAGTGTTAATTTTGCTGCTGTTTTTTAGTGGAATAAATGTAACAATTCAACAAATAACCTGGTTGGAAAATGTCAAGTTTCAGGGCCTGCTTGAGTGTTTTATTACTTAAATCTGAACATAGCAGATGGCAGGGCAGGGAGAGGACTGAAAATGAGTGCTTGGGTGGCTGCAGTTGTTCAGATATCGATGCTTTATGTGTGTTTCACGGTCCAGTACTTTATTTGAAGTAGATGTCCGAGCAAGGATTTATAGCCAAGTAATTTTAAGTGTTTTATTTTAAATTAAGTGTGCAGTAACCATTGTAAATCTGGCCTGAGCAGTTGGGGCAGTGCCCTCTACCGGCCGAGGTTGAGTAAATCTTATTTGTGATCACTTGGATTTCTTTCATTTTTAGCTCTTTTACGCTTTCAGGACTTTTCAGCCCTAAATATGTGTCGTCTTTTAAACGTCCCAGAGAAAGAGCAGCTTTCCTAGCTGCTTGTCAGAGGTTTTGAAATTGGATTAGCCAAATCCCTCAGCTGATTTAGGAATACTGATATTTAAGTCCGTGTTCTTAAATGACCTGTGCCCTCGTGAAACAAGCACCAATATTTAGTAGTAGCTTAGTCTCAGGAGCTGTGATATTTTAACATTAAATCTCTGGTATAATAGAGTTTTGTGGAGTAATAGTTACTTGCCTAGATGGGATTTATTAAGCACTGGGTTGTTTGGTTTTTTTTTTTAGCTAAATTCCATATGTAGTGTAGAGCTGAGATTTCATATCACATTTTCTTATCAGTGCTTGTGAGCAGATGGAATTATTCCTCTCTTAACATAATTCTTGCTGTTTTCCGTGGCTTGCGAAAGGCCAATAAAAGCAGATTAAGTTATCAGTGACATTTTTAAAATTTACATAGATATGCTGAGTCTGTGTACTGGGGAAAAACTGGAATTTCACATTTGAAGCTTGGTAGGAATTAGGAATTAATCTTCTAGTTTGCATTATTTCTAGTTTGCATTTTGTTTTTACTTAATAGTGACAAATGTGATTTCAGGTTTGATGTTTTGCAAGGGGGAGGGGGAAAAAAGGCCAAAAAGCAACAAGTTTATTACTTCACTTGTCTGGCAATCATAAGCTTCAACTTTCTCTCCCACATCTTTCTTTTCCTTCTGCTTCAAATCCCCTCGGCTAGGTAGTTACAAAGTTTTTCTACCCAGAAGTGGCAAAGCAACTTAGCACCTCAAAATAGTAATTTTTGTATCTGTTCTGTGCTTTATGCTGGTGCATCTTTGCTGCTGCTGCTAGCGTGGTAGACAGTTCTTAAAAGTGATTTTCTTTTCTCTAAAAAATTATTTTCTTTGATGAAAATTGCTTAAAGCTTTTGTTTAGAGCTCGGTTGAGGGGAATTTCTTTCCCTTTGAAGTCCTTAAGATGGAAAGGAATAGTACAGGCTTTTCAAGAACTGCTTTTCATATTTTTGAACTAGCAGTCAAATTGCAAGAAGAGAAAATGAAAGCTTTGTAAATATGTCTGGTATAATGACAGAAGTTCTGCTAAGTGCTGTGATATAGGTATCCTAGGACATGGGGGATCTGCTCTTGAACAGAAGTGTTGGAATGAAGATACATCCTTAGGTTTTGGGGTTTTTTTTGTAATTTGTTTCTCCTTTAACCAGCAAGATAGAATATGAACTTTATTTTAAAACACATTGGAGCTTGTGTGTTTCTCAGCTGTATCAATATTTAAACATGGCTTAGAAGTTTCTAAAGTAACTTACCCACTTCTTACCTGGACACTGAATTTGCACTTCTGTGAAATAAATAGTTCCAAAATCATGTTGGATTCAAACTTTTATCTTTAAGATAAACAGTCAGTATTGTTTTACCTGACATGGTGAGCCTGGATGACATTTAAAAGTAAATGGGAGATTGAGAGTTGGTTCAGTTTAAGATACTGATTCTATACAATTATCTCCTGCTTGTTTCTTAGCGTGAGCAACAGGAAAGAAGAAAGCCTTTTGTAAAATTACAAATTGATAGGAAGTGCCTAAGAGTAGGTGTACTGTGCCCTACAGTGGGTACAAAGGAAGGAAGGTTGTTCTGAATTCACCCTGCAGCTGGCTAGAATTGCAATTTTAATTCTTTAATTCCCTTCCCAGTAGCTTAGGCTCGCTCCTGTGTAGTGTCAGATAGAACAGCAGCAATGTTTGTTAATCTCCAGCTAAGGAAGCTGAGAGGTGATAGCAGGAGCTTGTGTTCATACCTGTTATTTGTTACAAGAGCTGCTTACTGGGAATAAGTCATGGTGCTGGTTGATGACACCTTTCCCAAGCTCATTGCCATGGCTTTATTTCAAACGCAGAGGTGTTCATAGAAGTTATTGGGCATGTGATGCTCACCTTCTTGCTGCTAAAGCTGTGTGCTCATAGAGGCCTAGCACCAAAACAAGAGACGTAATACAATGGAGCTGGTGGGATTTTGGACAGATTTTAGCCACTTGAGTCAGTGACCTGAAAGCTTTGATTTGATTTGATAGCACTGAAATAATTTGTTCTGACATCTCCTTGAACCAACCCATCAGGGTTTTAGTGTGGCTCTGTTGGTCTGTCCCGGCTAAAAAGCTTGAGTTTCAAATATATCAGCTCAACTTTGATAACTTAATTACAGATATCATTATACACACCTGCTCAGGCATACAAAACAGATTTCCTGTCCCAAACACTGAAGGCTTTTTATTCTTCTTTTTATTCTTCTCTCTTACTTTTCAGTGGCATAGATTTTTGGAGTTGTCTTACTTGTGTGTTTTTTCTGGTTTATTATTTTGTGCATTCTTGTGGCATAGAATTAGGGACAAGTTGTAGATGGAAAAAAAAATTAGTACATTGAGTAAGCTTAAGCACAGTCAAACCTTTTCAGTCATTCTTATTGCTAGTAAATAATTCTATTATCTCCAGATTTACTGATGTTCAAAACCTTACCTGTTTGTGGTTAACCAAGATGTATTTTTTCCTAGGATTCCTATAGGAAGCAAGTAGTAATCGATGGAGAAACCTGTCTCTTGGATATTCTTGATACAGCAGGTCAAGAGGAATACAGTGCAATGAGGGACCAATATATGAGAACGGGGGAAGGCTTCCTGTGTGTGTTTGCCATAAACAATACAAAGTCTTTTGAAGATATTCACCATTATAGGTGTGTATATGAAGAGATAATCAACCAGCTCTTGTATTAGGTGGGCAGGGGGCTAGTTCTTCCTCTGAAAGATACAGTGATCTCTCATAAAATAGGGAAAATCTGAAAATTAACAATATCGCAATTTATTTGTGCATCTGTTACCTGGAATTTTGGGTAATCTGAAAATCTGCCTCGCTCATAAATGAGGTGTAAACTAATGTGACTTAGTATTCCTAGTCAAGACTTACCCAACGTAAATTCTGTCCATTCCATTGATAAAATTGTTTCCCAAGATGGCAAAACTGAAGCTGTTGAAATTATACAGACAGTAATGTCAATTGCTGGTTTTGTTTGGGGCTGGAGGGGGAAATACCTGAGGAGTGTTGTGAGAACAACCTCTGTGAGCCCTGATGGCTGAGAAGGACAGACACGCAAAACCAGAGCTCCAAAATGACACCAAAAACCAACCTGTTACTGATTTCTTCATATTATCTTCTTTTAAATAATTAGTTGAGAATTCCAACTCATGCTTTCTTTGTCAACTACACTAATTTAGAAATAGAAGCAGTCTCTGGTGATTACCATAGCAGATCATTTATAGCTTAGTACCTTACTGTTATCCAGAATTCTCCCTGGGTATTCTGTTAGAAGCCAATGCAATTCCCACCAAAGATCACTGAGTTCATCAGCATCAGCCTAAGGTTAGTCCCAAACACAGGTTAATCTATCCACAGTTAGGCATTCTAATAAATAATAATAATAGTAATAATAATAATGTCACAGATAGGTTTCCTGTGGTTTTAGAGGAAGAAGGGGAAAAGGCAAGAAAGATGTTGGTGTAAGGGGAAGAAGGAGCATAGAGGTTTTTATGAGGAACTTTTGTTTTTAAAGAGAGTTGCAGATTTGCATAAGAAGACCTTCACAGTTTATTTCAAAGAGTATTAGGAGTTGAGTGCAGGAGTTTCTTCTGTGCATTGACAGACCTGTGAGTGACCTTCCAGGCTTGAAGCTGAACTACCATAAAGAGCTGGAAACGGTGTCCATATTAATATAAGGAACACACTGCTATTTTACTTGGGAACGCAAAAGTAATGAAATTATTGATTTTTATTCAAGATTCTTCACAAGTGCATCCAACATCTTTCAAGATGCTTTCTAACTAGTGCTTGAAGGGACTCTCTTAACCAAATTTCTCTCTGTAGAGAGCCAGACCAGTGGTCTTCAAAGAATAATACCCCGTCTAAATGCAGAATTTTTAGTACTGTCTTTAATTAAAGAACAAAATAAAATCACAACCTCCCCCCAAAACCAAACCAAAATCAAGACAGCAGACATAGAGCTTGGCAGTGTTGTGGCAAATGAATTGAATATTACGAGTGTTGAATATGAGAGGTAAGTAGTAAGATTCATACCAGAGCTTGTTAAGCTTATTCTGGTATTAGATGCTAAAAAGTGAAAAAACCAAAAAAATTAATGACATTAACACCTGTAGTATTTTGCAAAATACCAGGCTGTTGGTTGGTTGGTTTGTTTTTGTTTAGTAAGATGCTAAACTTGATGGTGACAGGATAGGTCAATTTATTTTTTAGTGGCTTCCAATAGTGCATGTGCAGTAAGATAACATAAAGAATGATGTTGGACTCTGTTAATTGAATGTTTTAACTGTTTTAAAATCTACCATATAAACTATTAATACTTGTTAAATGCAATCTTTTCTTTTTCTTTGCTTTTAGGGAACAAATAAAGAGAGTTAAAGACTCAGAAGATGTCCCAATGGTGCTAGTAGGAAACAAATGTGATTTGCCTTCCAGAACAGTAGACACAAAACAAGCTCAGGATTTAGCAAGAAGTTACGGAATTCCTTTCATTGAAACATCAGCAAAGACAAGACAGGTAAAGCTCAAAACTTCCCAGATGCAAAGGCAGAGCTCTCACCCAAATTACCATAATGTTAATTATTCCAGGCACTGACATTTGCATGGTCATATCAATGGATGCATTTCTGCAGGTTGGAAATCCTTGGGGTGTCTCTTCTTTCTGTCAACTGGCTGATAATTGGTAATTGTTTATTGATGAGTGATTGATTGGCTTCAGCTGAGCAGACTCAGTGAGACCTGGCCTGCTGTTGCTCTCTTCTGTCAGGTGGTTGCAGCATTCTCAACCTTGTGAGAGGTTTTAGTGGAATAAAAGCACTTCTGCTTAGAGGTGAAATGCCTTTTTTCCCTCAGCAAGAGGATTAAACAGACAAACAGCTAATTAGTTTCTTCTGGTTTAAGTGTTTTCATTAATAACAAAGGAATTTCTCCTTGAGGCATTGATTCTGTAATTAGGTGGACATGCTTGATACACCTAAGCAATTGACCATGAGCCTATTTCTGAAATTCCTGAATTAGTTGTTTGTGTAAAATGATACTTTTCCTAAGACTTTAGAGCTCACTGTTGGTTTATTGTAGCCCACTGGTCCTTTCAGTGCCTCTCTTGGGGTGTGTGAGGACACAGGTGACAGAGTGGCACATCTGAGCTTTCAGGAGAAGAGAAACTTTACAGACAGAGGTGGAACTGGCTCAGTACTTCTGGAAGAAAGCAATCTTTTGAAAAATGCTGGTTAGTAGTTTCTCTTTTAAGAGCAAGGATTTTTCTGTCAGTACAAATTAGATCAGGCCTGAGTGGCTCCTGCTCTGCATAATCAGAAGTGTTATGTGCAGGTCGTGAATCAGGAGTTCAGGAGATAAATAAGGGCAGAATGCTGCAGTTTGAGTAACTGCTCAGAATTTCGAAAGAGATCCAGCTATATCACTTGGCAGAATTTCCTCATAGCTTGTAAGGTATTTTTGGATCTGAGAAATGAGTATTTTATTAGTGCAAATTTGCTCCACCCACCCAAATTTTTGACAAGTTGAAACCTGGTCTAATTAGTAAAACTTCCCAAAGCAATGCTAACTTCTGGCAACAAAGAAAATCTCTGTTAGGTAGGATTAAAAAAGCCAAAGCAGAATTACCAAACTTGAATGACTGAGAATAAATTAGGCCACACAAGTGTCCTGAAGAAGGGGGCATATAAGTGGAGTGAATAATGACAGCAGCTTTGTTTGGAAGGTGCTGTATTAGTGGCTGTCATGGAGATGGGAGGGTGAAAAAATAACTCTGAAATTACATTTAAGGTTTGAAATAATAGAAGTGCTGTACTAACATCTTGATGTTACTTTGTCCAGTCTGTCTTACAGAGCATCAGGCTTTGTTGGGGAAATACTCCTTTTGCATAGCTACTTCAATTAAAAGGGATATTTTAAAATAAAGATGCCCAACAGACTGTTGAGAACCTGTTAGAATTCTAGAAGTTGGCACCACTAGGGATGGCTGCTGATTCTTTCCCAGTGCTGTTCAGAGCATGTTGTGCTATGAAATTCCTTCCTAGGATGCCGTGTAAATAAAGTATTTTTGGGAAGAAAAAAAGGCATTGGAGAAAGAACTGGAATTTGATTATAGCAAGAGGATCTAAATATTAGTGTATGTGATTGTACATACATGTGTGTGTATGTGCATAGAATGATTTTTCAGTCACACTGTCATAAATATATATATACACACACCTTCTTCAAAAGTAATTTGAAATTATGGGATTCAAACCATTTTGTGAGCTGCATATGGCCCATGGGCTATAGTTTTATTCACTCTTTGTCTTGAAGTCAATATATAAATAAAATTCTGGTCCTCTCTATCCTCATGGAGAACTTCCAAGTATGAACAGATGCAGCCGGTGGTCTTCTGGAGTCTGTGGGAAGTCTGCCATGAATATTTAGAAGTAGGAACCTTCTTTTCCATTCCTGTCCTCACCTTCCACCACATGGAAACATCATCACTAATGCCCTGCTGAAAAGCACCTTTTTCTTGCCTCTGCCCTTTCCTGTGCCCAGTTCTGCTGGAGCTCAGAGGGAATCAGAAATGTTTTTGTAGGAGGAAACAGGGAAGGTGGAAATGGGAAGGACTTGTCAGAGTAGACTTTTTTTGATTGCCAAGACACTTTTTTAGAAGGGTGGCATTGCATGCTCATGCAGGATGATGTCTCAGTTCAACTAAGTTTTTAAGATTTTCAAAAATTCAAAGGCAAGGACAGAAAAGAGAAAAATATTGAAATGAAGTACAGAAATAAGTTGTTCTAGAAGTTAGTGTGTTTGGGTTCTGACTGAGAATAAAGATGCAAACTTTAAGTCACTGTAAGAAGATTGTGTTTTAAGCCAAATCCCTCTGTGAATTTTCGTACAAGTCATTGAATTCACCAGTGAAATCTTGCCTTAGTGGACCCTACAGCTTGGGTATAAGGCTACAGATTATTAATATTTTCAGTTAGATCACTGACTGAAATGAATATAATGTAATTTATGAAAAATAGTGATAGCCCTGTTTCTGAATGTAAACAAGTGGCAGTGCTGGTGGTTTTGTAAGGACATGAGCATTTACTCATCCCTTCACAGTCCTTATGGAGAAGGGAATGAATGGCTCAGGTTTATCTTGATTGCTGCTTTTGCTTTTCTCTGTTTGACATAAGCTTTATATTCAAGTTATTCCCTGTCTACATGAGCATGTAGCTCCCAATATTATCAACGATATCAATGACAGATGAGGGACAAACTTGATTTGTCCCCACCAAGGCTGCATCCCTCATTCTTTTTTGGGCTTCCCTTTGCCTGGGAGTTACACAGGGTAAGGCCAAAGCACCCCAGCGTGGTTTGACTGTAGGGCTTTGTTTCCCTTGGAACATTTCAGCTTTGCTGCTGGTACTGGATTCACAGGAAGAGCAGATAAATGGGCATTATTGCAAGCCTAGTAAAGGGTTTCCCAAAGTTTGAGGTCTCATTATTGAGAATGCGTGCTTAAACACACTTTTGAAGCGTGGAATGAAGAAGTTGACCTAAATCACCAGGATGCTGTTAAAAAAGCACTTTGGTTATTTCAGCTGTCTGATGTGTAGTGGGTTAGGCCCCAACCTTGTGATGAAAGTAAGTTGAGAACCTGTGCCTGGTCTGGTAACTGGGGCAGTATTTACAGAAATTCATTCCTACATCTCAATTAAAATTCATGCCTAACTGATAATTTAGTTTGCTTGAACTATTTTTAGGGGTTTGTCATATCTGTTTAATGATATTATATCACTCCAAGGCATTTTTAATCCAGTTCTTGTGTACGGGTTTCATCTTAAAGCTTTGTTTTCAATGAGTTTTAACTTGGTTGCACTTTACACTGGGGGTTGAGTTTTTTCATGTCAGTTGTAAGATAGAACTTCTCTGGAAAAGCGTAGTCCTCCCCCTAGGACAAAGCTCCAAGGAAAGAAAGTTTTGGTTGCTTTTAGGACGTCGGCTGTGATAAAGTGTTTAAGGATGGACACGGAACAACATTGAGTTGTCAAGGCTACCTTTCATTAGGTTCCTTTAAATGCTACAAAAGTGGAACTTGTGAAAATTCCTGTTTGGGATACTTTGGTCTGTGTTTGAAACAGCCTTTCCTTGCACATAGCCATATTTTAAATGGAGTGTTTGGCTGTTCAGGAGGAAAAAGCACCTCCAAAATGTTGCCTCAAGGTCCCGGGTTCCTTGGGCTGTTTAGTTTTTAATAACTGCCAAAGGGTATTTTTGCTTCCATCTCTGACAGCTAAAAGAACTGGTTAATCCCATTTTATATCTATGGTCATTGCTTATTGAAGGAAAAAATACTAGAGAGTCTTAAGTTGGTATTAAAATGAGTTAAGTTTGTAGGGTTGGCATCTGGCTCTTTCAAATGTCACCTTGTGCTAATGATACAAGGAAATATGTGTCTGTACAGATTTTCTTTCAGAATAATCTCTTTCAGCAGGGTTCATAAGACTATTCTTGGTGGTGGCAGTAATAGCAATTTCTTTTCTCACTCTGTGTCTCTCCATCTCTCTGCATTGCTGAAGCAAATTACAGCTCCTACTGGTGATGGGAAAGTTGGCAATAAATGTTGACTCAAGAATTGTTACCTAATTTTTCATGTGAAAGCTCCATAATCAAATTACATCTTTCTACTGCAAAACAGTAGATTTGCAAAAATGTTGATTCTTGTACAGCCTGTGCTTTGGCACAGAGCAGCTGATCAATGTTTGCTGTTTCCACTTCAGGAAGAACCTTCCATTCCTTCCAGAAAAACATGGAAGTATGAGCTTTACTTGGATTTTGCCTGTTTTTAGTGGCTTTCTTTACATTTTGCTACCTGTCAGACCTGGAATGTAAGACTTGTCCATACTTTCCTACATCCCAAGAGGGCACATTATATATATACAGGGAAATACAATCCAAGAAATAAATCTGATTAATTTAGTCTTCAAATGGAAGAGGCTGTAGTTCAGAAGAGCCCTCAGATAAGCAGCAGTGTGTTAAAAATAAGCATTCAGTGTGATAACCTGTGGCACAAAATGGCCCGGAAACTGTGGCAGTAAATGTTGGCTGGTTTTTGTTACTCATTGCATAATACGAAGACGAATTGGAAAGAGAATTTATGGAAAATCTGCCAAATAAAAGCCCAGTTGTTCATTGATAGTAATAAAGTTTTGGCGCTTAAGTGGTTGTGCTGCTTACCACGATCATCAGTCTGATCTGGTTTTATTTTCAAATGATGAGTTTGTATTAAATTCACAACCCTGTTGATCTGACTGAGGAGACAAGTACTGAGATTGATGGTAAGGCAGAGGAGAGATTTGCTCTCCCCTTAAAAAGCCGTGGTCGAACATTTTTCATCTTGTTCTAGTAAGAACATCCTCACAGATTGATCTAAATTCTTAAATTTATGCACAGATACACTAATTTTGAAATATTATAACTTAGAGCTGGTGCTGTATCTCTTTATATTGTATTTGGTTCAAGATGTCTTCAGTCTCCGTACATTTTTTTTTAAACACTTGTGGTGTCATACCAAGTGGCCTAAGTGCAGAGCTGCAGAAAAGTAAGGTGTGAGAGCAGAGAAGTAAAACATGTAGCCCTGTGTCATCCCTGGAACACCTGAGGAGCATTTCTGCAGCAGATTAAAATCTGAGCAGCAGAACTTCACGGATTATTTTTATTTAGTTGTTGTTACAGGAGCCATGGTTGCTGAGTCTGGCCCAGAGGAACAGATCAGCTGTGTCTTGTTGTTGTAACCAAGCTCTTAAAGATTATAATAATGAACATTTGCTAAAAGATATCACTTTTCCTAAATTTAATAGTTCAGTGCTTGCTTTGTAAAGTAAGTAGCTTTAAAAACAACATTGCCCCAAATTTGGTGTTCTTAGAAAATTTTATTTCTTTATAACCACTTAGGGAATCACCTGGAGGGAGTTTTTTAATACTTTGTTAGCTTGATCCACAGGTTTTTGCAAAGTTCCCCTTCTTAAAGAACAGAACATGAAGGAGCTTGCTTTTCTTTGCCCAAACAGTAACATGTTCTCACTTTGGCTCAAAACTGCAAGTGAGTGGTTTAACTCTGTGTGTTTATAAGCACCCCCCAGTTCACAATCTAATAAGGTTTTGTGCTTCCTGAATACCCACAGAAATATGAGAATAGGTTGAGTAACACAAGCAGTATCATTTTCAGCAATGGAAGAAAATAAGTCTTACTCTTTTTTTGGCCCAGTGTTACCATGCACAGAAAAAAAGCAGAGTTTGAAGCGTAGATATTCACAATAATTGGTAATCAATAAGGGTTGAATTAAGCTTGAATTAAGAAGTATTAATCAAGCAGCAAATGAGCAAGCCCAGCATTTTAATACATAAATGAAGCTCCATATACTTCTCTCAAGTAAAGCTCATAATTTCATCGGTTTTGTTGTGTTTTTTTCCCCTTCCATGGGTGCCCCAGTTTGTCTCAATCATTAACAAAGCGATTTTTAAGGAGTTGTGTTTTACAATGCAGAGAGTGGAGGATGCTTTTTATACATTGGTGCGAGAGATCCGACAGTACAGAGTGAAAAAAATCAGCAAAGAAGAAAAGACTCCAGGGTGCGTGAAAATTAAAAAATGCCTTGTAATGTAACAGGGTAAGTTTGTAATGTAGCAGGGTAAGTGTTGCAAATCACTTGCCAAATAAAACTGATTGAGGGTGTCTTGCCAATCAGACTTTTTGTGGCTAATCAATGACATAATTGCAGATATAAAACCAATCACATTTCAGTGTTCTGAATATGGATTTGCTTTGTTTCATGGGGTTTTGATAAATGGATTAACAAGAAATCTTTACTGCATATTGAATTCTCCAGCTGGGAAATGGAGGCACAGTTCTGAGTGGGAAGAAGTTAGGAGGAAGGAGTTTTATTAGGAATATATTGCAGATGCTGTTGAAGTGAATATTGGTTGAATCTTCAGGCTGATGAACTGAGGGGAGAAGATTATAACATTTATAGTTCTCCTCGGATGCAGAAATAGGAGGTTCCTAATCCAGCAAAACAGTATTTGGCTGGTGTACAGGATTTTTTAATTCTCAGGTCCTTCCTTATGCCATGCTATTTTTCCCTTGTTCTTCCCCAGCTTAAAAAACTTACCCTTACCATTTCCAGAAAACCATTAGGGGTTTTTTTTGTCAGCTGTAATGCCATGAGTGATCCAGATTTGGACAAAATAAGGTTTCACCTTTTTTTGAGAGCCTTTACAAGAGGTGGGGGTTAAGCAACAGTGAAGGAACACTGGAGGAGAGAGGGGACTAAACCAAAACCAATAAGAAAGCGCCAAAAAACCCCAATACCCAAATTGTCACAAAATCATTTCTTTTGTCTATATATTCCACTGTAAGAAAAAAGGGAAGAGGTGAGGACAGAAGAAACTGATATGGAAGAAGTGCTTGTCTAAATCACTTCCAGGGCTTTTTGAACAAACCATTGGAGCAGCTCCTTGCAGATATTCCTATCCCATTAATTCTTTATCTCCTGCTGCACCAGTGCAGAGAGTGGGGTTGTTACTCCTTACATATTTGTCCAGCTGGAGGATGACCTGGAATTTCCCATTGTGTAAGAGAAACACTGTTCATTTTTCGAGGTGTGTGTTTGTACTTCAGAGTATGTGGCAGAGAAGTAGTAGAATTTGGGTTGTATCCTCCAGAGACCATCACAGTTTGGGAATATTCCCTTCAGTGAGGGAGTTTTGTTTCTCTTTCTGGGGGAGAAATTTTGATCCATATCAGTTTTTACTAGATCTGTTCAGGCTTATTAGTCTCAGCTTTTCAGTGATGAATGACTGCTCAGAGGTAATTATTTAGATTTTATTTTTCCAAGGAAATTGGTGGAGTCCCCATCCCTGGAGATGTTCAGGAAATGACTGGATATGGCACTTAATGTCATGACGTAGTTGATAAGGTGGTGATCAGTCAGAGGTCGGACTTGATGCTCTTGGAGGTCTTTTCCAACTTTAATTACACGATTCAATCACTCTGTGATGCTCTTTGCATCACAGGTTTCCTTTGCAGGAAACTGGAAACTTCAGTCACGAAGCTCCCCAGTCTTGCATCCAAATACCACTAAAATTGATGCCATCAAAACACCTTGTTTTATCCTTCCCTAGCTATCAAAAACAACAAACAGAAGCTGGGCAAAATGACTTTTGATCAGAGCAATAGGAATTAAATTGCTTAAGCCCTGTAGTCTTTTGGAAACCAGCTTTGCAGTTACTTGGCATGTTACTGATGTAACCACAAAGTAGAATTGATGCTTTTTTATACTGGGACTTGAAAGATCCTGGGTTCTGTCTGCTTTCCCCTCCTGTTGGGAGAATGAGAATAGGATGGTGGGAATTGTGGTTTTCAGTGGAAGGATTTTTGCAGATTGTAAGGTTCTTATTTATGTCTCAGTGAACACATGCTTGCTTTCCACCAGCTTCCTACTTTCTTTCTGGTGATGTCCAAGAGAAGTATTTTTTGGGGGTTTTGCGCCTTTTTTTTTTCCCCGATGAGGCAAATCTTTTGTCAACAGTGGATATTGTTGAATTTTGGATGTTTGTTGTTGTGTTTTGTTTTTTCCCTGCACCCTCTTTAGAAAATAGTCTTGGATCTAAGACTCTAGAGCTTCAGGAGTGTGCTTAGGGAAGGAATCACTTGTCTTTATCCCCAAGTGAATTCTACATGGTATTGATAGGCATTTCAGCAACGTTGTATTTAGGGAGTTAAGCTGGAAGAAGCATATTCCAAAATTATGGCACAGCTGTAGTTCAGTAGTGATTTGAGTGGAATGAGAAGTCTGACATTTAAACCAGCCTGGCTTGTATTACTTTCTAGTCAGTACAAAAATGTATTATTTCAGTCTGATATGTGTGTAGTAGGTGGCTAAGGAGAGCAGCACCTGATGGTGTGAGCCTTACAGCTGGGATTTTAGACTTCAGAAATATTCATTGTAACACAGATTGCAATGATAGTAGTCTGTGAATAATCAAGTTGGATGGTTCAGAATGTTTTTCTCCCTCTTGGAATATCATTTATCTTCGTACCGCCTGTGGGTTGCCTTCTTAAATTATATTAATCTTGCACAAGGAAACTGAAAATTTCGGCTACCTAGACTGCCATGAACTGCTGATGCTTTCCAAGAGGTTCATTGCTTTGGCTGTTACACTGTAAAGCAGAAAGAACAGAACATCTTTTGCTCCATTTGTAATTTCCAGCTAGCAGGGAGAAATTTCCAAAACTCCATGTGAAATCCTCAAAAGAACTCTTTTTGTGAAAGCATCAGATTTTTTAAATAAAAAGCACGCTACGAGCAGACATCTAGATAATGTAATTCAGGTTGAGCTGGAAAGTTTGAATTAGAAAAGTTCTGTATTTGAATTTAAAAATGCCTAAATTCTTGATTCAAACTGCAGTTTAATGGTTTCTCTCCATAGTACTACAGAGGTGTACAAATAACTTCTGTTCCTCGTGACTGATGCATGTGTTTATGTATATATGCATTATGCTTTAAAAAAATATAAAAGAGAACTCCTTCAATTTAAAATCTGTTCAATGGTTATTTTTTGGGCTGGGATTTTAAGGAATTCCAAATTCCTTATGAATTTGGTGTTTGTTATTGCCAGCCAGGTTCGTTGCCCAGTCTCGTGCTGTGCTTGTGGTCATGCAACCACATCTCCAGACTTCTGTAAAGCCATGGGACCATGTGGGGCTCCCAAAGCAAACCTGGAGCCAGGAGCAGGCTCCTCCTGTGGGATCAGTTCTGCTGTTCTTGTTCCCTCTGCCCTTCGGAAGAACAAGGCCCGAGAGCAAGGCCTGCCAGTGCACCTTTAGTGAGGCTCTGGGGTTTAGTTCTGAGCCTGCACAGGGAATTGTGAGTTTCTAATCTGAGCCTGGATTTAAAGCTCTCATTCAGTACATCTTAACTTCCCCAAAGGCTTGCACACAATAAGTGCATTGTCAGAGCGAGGAAGGTCAGCTGCCTGCAGTCCCTTCCTGCTGAAAGAGCTGACTGGAAAGGTTGGCAGCCTTTGATCTCACAGCATTGATGCCTTCAGGGACCTTTTGGAGACAGAGTATCCACTACTTACATTTAAAATTTAATGGGCAGGCTGAAAAGTGAAAGACCTCCCTTTACCTTGTGTTCTCCACTTTTAAGTCACAAATGGTCTAAGCACAGTTTTGTATGTCATGTTCTGTTAATGACCTGAGTTGAGGACGAATTGTGGCAGGACCAAACATAATCAATAGTTAGTGAGGCTTGATCTACAAAGGTGTAAATGCAAGGATGAAAGCCAAGTCAGTTCTGTAACCTGGTCTAGTGAAAAGTGTCCCTGCCCACAGCGGGGGGTTGGAATGAGATGATCTTTAAGATCCCTTCCTACCCAAACCATTCTGTGATTCTATGTTGCAACAATGTGCTGTATTTAAAAGATCATCATCGTACTAGGTAGAATAAAAATTTCAGCCTTGATTGAGAAGTCATGTGGTCAAAGGTTCGTGATAGTATCTGGGTATTAGTTTGTACAAGTTATTTTCTCTGCATTTATTTTAAAACAAGTTTAGTGAGGGAGGGTTGCTCGTTTGAAGACTTAAAATGCAATTTTTAAGTGTGTCCCATTTGAAGGCACCAACTGAAAGCCAGTTCTGAAAGGTGGTTCTGTAAGGCAGCGTGAACAGTCTTGTAGAAGAACATTGGGCAGAGGTGGTTCTTCTGTGGTTCTTGTGTTTTAAGAATGAAACTGTTGTTTTGTCTGTTGTGATTGATTCTTAGTGCTGTCCTCCTCTATACTGAGACCTGCAGTGGAACCATGAACTGCTGCTACTTCTATACCATTTCCCTACTTGAACATTGCTAAATACTCACTTTGTGCATTAATGCTGAAGCTGTAAGCAAAATACACTAATTCTCTCTAAAGTAATACCAAGTATTTTTAATTTTCCAAAAACCAATGAGTGACATGACCTTTTGCAGAAATAAGGCTATTCTCCCACTAGCCATGCTGCATCAATTTTATATTGGTCAATAATGCCTCAAAATGTAGAACAAGTTGTTTGCAAGGTCTTGTAATATGCAAAAGTGTGCTATTAATATTGGGAGATACATTGCCAAGGACTTTGAACATCAGTTGTGTGTAAATGTTTTATGAACTTGAAGGTTTTAAATACATTTAGCTTATACTGAGTGCTGCTTTTTAAGTGAAGCTAGTTCACACCTCCCCGTTGTTTGGACTTTCCATATTAAGTTTCATCACCATTTGGAGTTTGGTTGAAGCAGTGATGAATGAGGTACTTTTTGGCTTTTTGTTTTTCAGAGTTCACTTTCAGTTCTTTACTGAAATAGGCACAGAGGAGGAAATGCAGAGTGTTATTTTTTTTGGCAGCTTGAAGGCAAACTTGTGTGGCTGAATTTCTAGACCCAGTTCTGTAGTGATGCATTTGGCTGCTGTGATACAGTAACATTTCTCATCTATCTAAAAGAGATAAGGAGGAAGGCAGCAAAGAATCAAAATTTTTATCTTAAAGATTTTATCACTGCTGGTACTCAAATTATTAAATGTAGACTGGCAACATGGGTAGTTGAGTGGGATTTGAAGCAACCTCAGAGCAAGGCCATAAATTGTTTCACGTAAGTAAGTTGTAACAAAGTACATTGTACAACATTGTACTTGGTAGTGGTCCGTATCAGGCTTTTGGATATGCTGGTCTCTTTTGCTCAGAGTTAGTTTTGGTCAACTGTAATTACCCCTGAAAATAATGAAAAACTACTCAGTTTGAACAAACTTTAGCTTCTGTGTCTGTAGCTTAAGTCTTGGAGCCATGGAGGTTTTAAGTGACTATGCAGCACCAGAGCGAATGTGTTTCAAGTGTCCTTAACTTTTAAAGTTGAATAGAATGATTTATCAAATAACTTATCATTGGGACATGGGATTGATTTGATTGATTTGCATGTGTAAAGATTATAAACCTGTGGTGTGATTACTATACCAGTGTGCCCGAGAAATGATCTGAATATGTGGATTAATCATAACTATGTCTTTGGTATTGAATTATTGGTACAAATATTAGAATTCACATTCCAGAGCTGCATATAGATTATTAAAGCATAAATGAAGATAGTTGATGCCTCACAACTTCCCTGTGAGGGTGGTGAGGCCCTGGCACAGGCTGCCCAGAGAAGCTGTGGCTGCCCCATCCCTGGAAGTGTCCAAGGCCAGGCTGGATGTGGCTCTGAGCAACCTGGGATAGTGGAAGGTGTTGAGGTTGGAACTGGAGGACCTTTAAGGTCCCTTCCAACCTAGGCCATTCTATGAGTCTATGCTAATATACACTTACAACCTAATTGTGAGGTGTTATTATATAAATATACACTCTGTATATGATACTTTCCTAGCTTGAGGTGGGGCAAGGTGTGCTCTTGGAGATGGAGAAGAGGGCTGCACACACTTTCTTGCCTTCCTTCCCACAGTAACAATGGCATTTCACCTCTGAGGCACCTGTGAGTAACCTGCAGGATGCCCTAAGCCCAGGTTAGCCCAGCTGAGGAATAGGGCAGCAGGTGTCAGCTCCTGCTGGCACCAAAGCAGTTCCCTCACGTGGTTGTGTCAGTGCTGCTCAGAACTCCAGAGAGGAACAGGATTAATCCTGCAGCCAGGATTCATTGCTCAAAGGATGGCAGGTAGGCAGCAAAATGTGCTGATGGAACCCCCTCACGTGGCCAGGGAGGGACACAGGCTGTACCTCAGTGGGCCTCTGAGTCTGAACCTCATCCTGATTTGTATCTTTCTGTATCTTTTCAGGGTGTTGATGATGCCTTCTACACATTAGTTCGAGAAATCAGAAAACACAAAGAGAAGATGAGCAAAGATGGTAAAAAGAAGAAAAAGAAGACAAAGACAAAGTGTATAATTATGTAAATACAATTTATCCTTATTCTTAAGAAGTACTGAAGTAATTTTGTACATTACACTAAATTATTAGCATTTGTTTTAGCATTACTTTACTTTCTGCTTCATGATCCTGTTAGCTTTACCTGAATGCTTGTTTTAAATGACAGTGGAAACTTCATTCCTCTTAAAGTGCCAGTATTCTTTGACTGTTGGTTCTTGAACTAGCAATGCCTGTGAAAATAAAAAAAAAAAGAACAAAAAACCAAAACAAACAAACAAAACAAAACAAAAAAAAAAAAAAAACAAAAAAAAAAAAAAACCCACAAAAAACCCGAGAACTGTCTTAGGACTCCTTGGTGCATGCACAGTTGCTAACTTCCTATTTTTCTTACTGATTGTGAACTTCTGTTCTGTGTGCAAAGCAAACAAATGATTCTCTACACATTTTAATATCCCCTCTAAATTTTTGGGTTTATAAATTTGGTTGGGAAAAAGGACTAGTTAGCAAAACAAACTTTCATTTCAGCCTTTCCTTTATTTTAGACTGATTGCAATAGAGAGAGACCAGAAGCCTTTATAGTCTTCCTGTAGATTTTGCTTCTAGGCATCTAGTCTTGTAGCATTTCAGATCAACTTTAATGAATGTAAAGAGAAAACTTTCAAAAAAAAAATTCACTGCAATTTGTCACGGTTGCTCCTTAAATACTCTATTTTTTCTATAAAAAATTAAAAAAAAAAAAGAAAAAAATTTAAAAAGACAACAATGCACACCTGGCAATGGAAAAAGTAAAAGTTCTAATTAGGTTGATTTGCTATTGTTAATGCATTGCTTTAAGAGCTTCACTGACTTTTTGTGTCTGAAGAGCAAGGTGAAATCCCCCTGTGTCAAAGCTTTGAGTAGATTTGTGCAGCGTCAGGATTTCACCCTGAGTGTCCCTAGGAAATACTAGAATGCCTTAACAGAGAAGTTGATTCAAATTCTTAGGTTAATTCATACATGGACCCAGAATTTACCATAGGAATTAAATCAGAATCAATCCTAAAATACATAGTGGAGTAAAACCATTCTTTTTCTTTTTTTACCCCAAAGAGTGGCATTAAATATTTCCAAATGCCCATTTTGTGCAAAATAGGGGAGAAATTTTAAGTTCTAGCAACATCAAATGAGTGAATGAACGAGTTGAATTTAGCTGCTTCATGCAAATAATTTGGAAATCCACTATGCCATGGAAATGGTGTGGAATTTGCACAATCTGTCAGCATAGAACATGGTTTCCAGAGTCAGTGTTGTTTGTGTGATGTCTGTGAAGTACTGATTTAATGGTTGGTGAGTGGCATTCCAGTGTCTAGACTGTCATGAAGCTACACCAAGAGTTAAATGTTGTCTTTCTCTGTGATTAAGTTCTCTTGTGATTTTTGTTCTTCCCTTCCCACCACCTTCCCCCCTTTTTTTGTTCTGATTGGAATTAATGCAGGATTTTTGCAGGAGTTTTTTGGTACTGCAGTAGCCTAGTTATCCAGTGAAGTACGAGCCAGTAGTTCCAGTGTTTCCAGTTCCTGGTGTCTCCCTGGAAATGTGGAGTTGTTTGTTTCAGGAGAGCTTTGGTCCCTGAAGGTGCACTTCTTCACAGGAGCTAACTCAGCTGCAGAGTGACACTGGACGGTGTGACTCTGGTGCCCCAAAAAATAAAACACGAGATGTTGAGGTAGGATAGTTCAGGACACTGGAAAAATTGGAACGGGGAATAGCAGCATTGCCCTAACCTGAGGTATTGCTTGGAAATTTTACACAGGTATGGAAAAATTGCACTGTGTAACTTGGACCATTTCTGTAAAAAGAATTATTTCGCCTCTACAAAAAATCCCAGAGTGACTGTTGTAGGTGGAGAGCTGCAAAGCTGGCAGGGAACATGGAGTGTCTGGATTGTTCCATGTTCTTCAATTTCATTGTGTCTGGGAGAAATCAGGCCTTTCCCTGCCTGTGCCCCCCATTCCCATCCTTCACCAAAATCCAGACCTCTCCACTCCTCTCAGCTTCAATGTGAAATGTAGGTTATTAAATAGTCTGAAAAACAGTAACGGGAGAACCTAACTTATACTGTAAGGACCAATAAGGAGTAAGAACAGATTCTTAATGTCACAAAGTACTTCAGAGCTTCCAAGGTTAAAACGTGTTGGAGACAGTTATTTGCACATTTTATACACTCTTGATTATACATGAAGAACGTAGCAAAAGTGGGTTGTAAGCCTTGAGCAAATGGAAGTAATCTTAAGGTTACTTTAGTTTTGGTAACTGAGTCACACTGCATGTCAAATTAGGGCTGGTCTAAAATTCGGATGTTAATTTAACTAAAAGCTGTTAGGAGAATTTGTAGCTGAAATGTCTTATTCATAAAAAGTGGGTTTATATAGCGCTACCATAAAGCTATATATGAACCAGTGTTGGGTTTTTTCAGCAAAAGCAAGCTGTAGCTGCTAGTCTAATTAAATTAGTACAAAATCCATTTAGATTAGCCCTTATTTACTTGAAAAAAACCCCAACCTGACCCCATCCTTGCCACTGTTGTGCAGTTTTGTCTTCCTGTTTGTTGAGATTTGGCGAAGCATGTTGGATTGCAGCTTGCCCAAGTTGCTCCATCATCACTGCCCTGCCCTGTTTGAGATGCTTCCACAGAACATCCCTGGGTGCTGTGTGTCCTGAGAGCAGCTCCTGAGCGAGCCTGGGAGTCACTGCCCACCTCACCACGTCAAACTGCCATGTGTCAGGGAGTAACACCTTCTTACAGTAGCTTTATGTAACTCTGCTAAAAACCTGGATCGTTGGTTTGCTCCAAAAGGAATTATTCTGACCAGTTTCATTGCCCTGAAATTTTTTTGCTGATTTTTTGCCGTGTGGGCTTTGTTACAGTAACAGGATAATGGGTAAATACTGACACACACAATCTTCTGCTCTTGTCTAGACTATGAAGCAATACAATTATTACCTTCTAAGACCATCAAACTGTAAAACAAATCATTGTGTCTCAAGTTTACATAAAGCTACATAGATGGTAAATCTTTCCTAACATTTCTTTATTCCACTGTCTTGTGTTTTCATGTTGAAAAATACTTCTGCTTTTTCCTCTTGAGTGCCAACTTCTTACTAGAATGACTTCTTAATGTAATATGTTTACCTGGAATGTATTTTAACTATTTTTGTATAGTGTAAACTGAAACATGCACATTTTGTACATTGTGCTTTATTTGATGTGGAACATATGCAGTGTGATCCAGTTTTTCCATAATTTGGTTGTGTGACCTAGGAATGTTGGTCATGCCAGACATTAAGTTAAAAAAAGGAAAAAAAAAAAAAAAGACCACTGTTTGTTTTAAAATTTTTAATGTTTTTAGGAGTATGTGCTGTGAGGTGATCTGGAATTTGTCATTTTTTTGTCAAACTGTACTGCTCCTATTTATTGTAATGTAATAAAAAATAGTTATTGTGAGCGTCCGGTTTCCTTTTCCCCTGCAAGAATTTCAGGTTAACAGAGCAGCCCACAAATTCCATGTTGTTCTCCGTTCCTTCTTGTACTTGTGCTGGTGCTGCCTATCACAGAGCTGCTGTCCTTGCCCCCTCGGTGCCCCTGTCTCAGAGATGGGCAGCTGCTCAGAGCAGGTGCAAGTGCACAGGAGCTCAGGTGATGGGGAAGGAGTTTTTCACATCAGTGTGGTGGTAGAGACTGGAGCACGTGCCTTTCATCACAAGGTACTGTACTCTGCCATCACTTTTTAAATTCTGGCCTAGAATTCTGTGAGGGTGGTGCTGCATCTCCCCCTCCCTCCTCCTCAGGCCGCTGTGATCTCAGAAATGCTCCTTAGGCCTTGGCCTTAACAAGCAGCACTTGGGCTGAGCTCCTCCGGAGCTCATCGGGAACCGTTCCCTGGAACTGGTGCTGTCTGAGAAGCTCCTGCTTTGTAACCAACAGCCTTGGAAATTCATTTTGCCTGCCTGAAGAACACCCCCAGTGGAACAGCATTTTTGCTTTCAAAATTTCAAAGGAAGTTACCGAGCTGGATTGTGGTCAGGATGGAAAATTGCTGAGCCTAAACCCACCTCTCTTCTGACCTTATAAAGAGTGAGCCAAAGTGAGGCCCTCGGAGCTCTCCTGGACTGCAGTGGGCAGTGATCAGAAGTCTCCCTCTGTGGGGCCTCTCAGAGCCAGTGAACTTGTTTGCTGTATTTGGAGGACCAGCAGTGACAACAGAGCATGGAACGATGCCCCCCTTCCTGGAGGCTCAACCCTTCAGCCACTGAGAAGATGCACAGGTATGCAAGGTAAGTGCTTCAGTGAATCCCAGGGGAATTTTATACCTTGTACATACTCCTTTAGGACTGTGTGTGTGAGTGTGGATATGCTATAAAAAATGTACAATGGATAGTGCTCTCAGAGATTCTAAGTACTGTAGATTTGCAAGTAACTCAGGCCTACGAGTGAGTTGCTGTTGTGCTTATAGGAAATTCTACATGAATCTTCAGTTAAATTGTTTTAAATTAAACTATGGATTAAGTGCTGTTAAGTTTAAGTGCTGTTAAACCTTCAGGCATAAACCACTGCTCAGATACGGGGCTCAGTTTAGCAAGGGGGTCCACTCTGAACTTTGTGACTCAATGGGAGCATCCCCCTCACTCCTTTTATCCTTACCCTTTTCCATCCTTACCCTTTCTGTATCCCCAGCCTCCACAGAGGTAAGTTTTGGTTGATTTTGGTTTTAGATTGATGGATTGTAGATTTTTAGTTTGCTTTTTCTCTGTGTGCTTTAACCACCTTGTAAATAGTGGAGTGAACCTTGTGAATGGACTTTGTCACACTTCCACTTTTATATTAAACCTGCTTGTGCTGATGCCTTTGCTGGCAATTCTTTGAGTGACCTTAAAACACTCCTTAGTGACAGTGTGAAGACTTGCTACTGCCAACAGCTCTACTGCAGTGATTCCCTACCTATATTTCGGAGATTATTTCTCTCTCCAGTGTCATTTAGTTGGTGGAAACACCAACCAACCCTACAGCGTATCAGCTCTGACACAAGTGTGAGTTGAGCCTACAGAGGCAGCCTGGAGCAAACAGCCATGGCCAAACTTCTCTTCCAAGGGCAAAGATCAAGTTTTCTGTTCCTGCTGCAGCAGTTACACAACAGCAGAAATCAGCAGTAGCAGGAACTCTCTACAGGGCCCAAATGCCTAAAGCACTACTGTTCAAACTCACCCCTTTCCTGAGCCCACAGGTGTCTCCCTGACACAGTAAAGTGGTGCCTCTGCAAGTTGAGCACATGAGGTTAAAAGCTTGAAGACTTTACTTTCACAGAATCACAGAATAGTCAGGGTTGGAAGGGACCTCTGGAGACCCTTTAATCCAACCCCCCTGCCAAGGCAGGGTTCCCTGGAGCAGGTAACACAAAAACAAGTCCAGGTGGGTTTGGGATGTCCCCAGAGGGAGAATGCACACCCTCCCCGGGCAGCTGTTCCAGGGCTCTGCCACCTTGAGTGTACAGAAGTTCTTCCTCATGCTGAGGTGGAACTTCCTGTGTTCTGTTTATGGCCAGTGCTCCTTGTCCTGTTGCTGGGCACCACTGAAGAGCCTGGCACCGTCCTCTGGGCACCCACCCTTGAGATATTCATATGCATTAATGAGGTTCCCTCTCAGTCTCCTCTTCTCTGGACTAAACAGGCCCAGCTCCTGCAGTCCCTCCTCATACGAGATGCTCCAGACCCCTCATGTTTATGGCCTCTGCTTGATCCTCTCCAGTAGCTCCTTGTCTTTCCTGAGCTGTGGAGACCAGAACTGAACACAGCACTCCCTCTCCAGAGCTGGGAACTTCACTTTTGAGAGTGTGCTCATTTCCAGCAGAAATGGATCGTTCAATGTGAAGGATTTTTAAAATCAGGTTCATCTTTCAAGTAACAAGCACAGCACCCAAACACACAGCTGTGGGGTAAGAAGAGTTTCTGTTCAACACATACATTGAAGTGAGACAGAACAGGCCTGTGCAACCACTCCTTCGTGCAAAATCATTTCATACCTGTAGTTTGAGGTCAAAAGCAGTGGAGGAAAACCTGCTGCTCATAAACTGCACACCCCACACCCTTCAAGCGACTCCCGGCAGGGAAGCAGCTCCCTGATTTGTGCTCTAGAGGGGTTGGAAGGATTTAAATTTCACTTCTTTTGCAGTTAGAGCTCTTTTATTGTTACCTTTCCTGGGTGTGTGTGGTTACAGGCACAGTCAGGGCTTGTCGTCGCTGTAGTAGCGCTGCTTCATGGCTCGGTATTTCCTCAGGAAGTACAAAGCCTCCAGCTCCTTTACAACAAATTCTCCCCGGGCAATCAGTTGCTTAATTTTTTCAGGGTCTGTCTCATCTTTGTTTTTTAGAAAAGCTGCTTTCAAACGGCGTCTGAAGTAGTCTGCTCCTTTGGGATACTCCCTTCCAAGGTACAGCAGCTTGGAGAGAAAGGAATAATGTGTTTTTAATTAACTGAATGCACAGTGAAAGGGGGTTCATTTTCTGGTTAAGGAAAGTGCTGGTGGCTTTTAAGACACTTACATTTTTGTAGAGTTTCACCACTTCACCTCTTAAAGAATTGGCCATTCTCACATTTCGGTGAACTCTTGTCCTGTTGCATTTTTTTTTGTTTGTTTGGGTTTTGTTACCTGAAGGGTAATCAGTTTGACATTAGCCTTCCATGGGAGTCAGTAAATGGGAGTCAGTAAATCACTGCCTCAGCCTTCCTAAAACTTCTGTATCCTACTGAGCCTCGTTTGCTCTAATTCTGGTTCTACTCTGTCTCCTATATTTTTTTCTTCCTTACTTTTTATTCCATTTAGCTTCTCATTGTCTTCTTCCCTCCCCCCTCTAACAGCAAACAAGAAACTTCTAAAAACTTTCAGCTACTGGGACACTTTGTGCTCGTCATTGGCTGCTTTCTCACACCCTTACAGTTCTATACCCACTGGCCTGGCTGCTTCTGTGGTCTGCTAAAAGATTGTATCTTTATATATATATAAAGTGGTAAGGATATATAAACAGAATACATATTTA
>VWZT01016365.1:0-14616 GCA_013397055.1 Pachycephala philippinensis | reverse complement strand
TTGATAGAATTCTATTTATCTTATATCTCCATATATATTTATGTATTACATATTTCTATATTTTATATATCGATATATCCATTTTATACACATACATGTATATTCCTGCAACTGTCGCGTTCATAAATTTTGCTTTTTTAAGGACTGTTTAAGTGCATTACAAATTGAGTCCAGCGTGCACTGGCAAAACGTAAGGATAAGTGACAAAGTAACTGATCTTTATTTCTGTGAACACAAAATCACAGAATGGCCTGGCTTGGAAGGGACCTTAAAGATCATCTAATCCCAATCCCCTACCGTGGGCGGGGCACCTTCCATTATCCCAGCTTGCTCCGAGCCCCGTCCTACCTGGCCTTGGACGGGACGGGGCAGCCAAAACCAAATCAGAAGCGACTGGAATCCAACCCAGCTCCCGCTGAGGGACCCGCCGGCCTCCTCGAGCCGCCACCTCCCCCTGGCTCTGCCTCCCGCCCCGCTCCCCCCGCAGCCATCCCCGCGGATCCCGGGAAGGCCGGACCGGGATCTCACCCGCTCCCTCCGGGATCCGCCGCGGCGCCGCTTTACGGCAGCGCCGGCAGCGCGCGTCCGGCCGGAGCTGCGCATGCGCCCCCGGGGCTGGCGGGCGGGGCCTGCGGAGCGCCGCGGGGGCGGGAGCCTGAGGGACACCGGGACGGGCGGAGGCACCGCGACCGCTGCGGGACATGGTGGGGCGGGGAAGGGCCGGGGGTGGGCTGCGGTACGGGTTAGATGCTGGAGAGGGGAAGCATGGTGGGATGGAGAAGGATGAGGTGGTGGAGTAAAGCGGGGTGTTCCTTGTTAGCTCCCTAAGTACCAGCAGGTGGCAAAAAGGCTTTAAGGCTGAAACAAGCAGCTGAAGGACGCGTTATCTTCTGTGTGAGTCCCGCTGTTAAGTCCTTGTGCTGTGGGTCGCTGCTGTGGTTGCTCCGTGTGGAACTAGCTGGGAGGTGGCTCAGACTTTGTTGCCAGAAGGGCTCCGTGGTAACAAACTTCATTCTCAGCCTGCCTTCTCCTTCTTCCCTCCTCTCCGCCCCGCGGGGAATATTCCCGTGGGGGTCATTAACCCCTCTGCATCTATGCAAAGTCGCATGGCAGTATTTAGACGTTGCGCGGAAAAAGTAATTGGAAAGGAAGGGATTTTCTGTTGGATGTTTGGCTTTGTGGAATCGGTTCTTATGTCCTGTAGTCGTTCGGAGAATTCCCCTAGTTTGTGTTTCTCCAGGTGAAGTTTCCCCATGAATGACAAAAAGCTTGGTAGTGTTTCTTTTGTGTTCTAGGTAATTGCATGGTGTAATTTAGTGTTATTTGGAATAGCACACAGCTGATGAGTTCAGAAAACACTGAAAGAAACATTTTACTGAATGTCCCACACTGAATTACGTATGTCATGTACATTAGCTTTTTTAACAGCGAGAAGTGGATGTTCTTCTATAATCATAAGAGTGGTCTACCCTGATAAATTATGATGGTCCAGAGTCACGTGTTAGTGGCTAATTTTCTACAATATTGAAATTATTGTCATTACAGTTTTTCACTAGACGATCACATCTGATTTTAACAGAATAGTAGTATTTTTCTAAGTATTCCTTTCTAGCTGATACGCTGTTGTCTGATGTTCCCTTTCCTGTTTTTTTTCCCCTCTGATCTTTTAGGGTCCAAAGCCAGAAGAAAAGGTAGGTAGGCAGAAACACTCTGTAGTTCAGTGTTGCGTTTATTTTTTTTAATCTAATTTTTTGGTTTTTTCCTGAGGCAGCTGGTCAGGGTTAATTGAATTTGAAGGAGGAAGGGGCGTCTCCAGGACAATGAGCTTTTGTGCCTTTGCAAGGAGGCCAAGTGTTCCTGCAGCATTGCTGGAGAGAGTTGTGGCCAGTGCAGCCACTGCTTGTTTGGCTTGGCAACGGGTGTCCGGGCAGAGGGGCACTGTCCTGGCTCTGTCCCCGCCGTGGTGTGGCAGCAGGAGCAGGGCAGTGACTGTCCCCCTGTGCTGGGCACTGCTGGGGCCACACCTCGAGTCCTGTGTCCAGTTCTGGGCCCCTCACTGCAGGATGGACATTGACGGGCTGGAGCGTGTCCAGAGAAGGGACCGGAGCGGGGGAAGGGGCTGGAGCAGCTGGGGAGGCTCAGCCTGGAGAAAAGGAGGCTCAGGGGGGACCTTGTGGCTCTCCACAACTCCCTGACAGGAAGGGGCAGCTGTGGGGTGGGGTGTCAGGCTCTGCTCCCAGGGAACAGGGACAGAATGAGAGGGAACAGCCTCAAGCTGTACCAGGGGAGGCTCAGGTTGGACATCAGGAGGAATTCCATCATTAAAGGTTTGTCAAGCACTGGAAGGGGCTACCAAGGGAGGTTTGGAGTCCCCGTCCCTGGAGGTGTCCAGGGAGTGACTGGATGTGGCATTCCGTGCTCTGGGCTGGGTGACAAGGTGGGGATTGGGCACAGCTTGGACTCGATGAGCTTGGAGGCCTTTTCCAGCCTGAACGGTTCTGGGATTCTGTTATTTGAGCCATAAGCTGGACACAGAATAGGGGGGGTGAAGGGACAACAGGCAGAAGTCCATGGGAAACTGGGTTGCATAAATTTCTCCCGTGGGTTATTCTTAGTTCAGTGATAATAAATTTACCTACCCCTCCCCAGCTGTGCATCTCACTCTCCTCAGTGCTCTGTTAAGTCATAGGAATGTGAAAAGAAGTTGACTAAAACGTGATTGCAAGTAATTGAAACAAGCAGATTTTCCATTTTCAGTTTAATTATTTATGTATTTATTGAAGTGAAAAGAACAAATTCTTCCCTGAAATCCTCATGGGTAGAAGTGTGGGTTTTACTGGCTATTTTGGGATAATTTTGCAAATGAATGCTTTGGTAACAAACGGGATAAGATGCACTCAGACTCTGGTGACACTTAATTGTCACCATTGTATTTGTCCCAGCTTCTTGGTAATCTCTGTACTCAAATTTGCATTTAGGTATATATTTTTTGCCGTGCCAAGTGGTGTGACGTGAACAAGTAGTTATTTATATCTGAATATTATGATAGTCAGAATCAAAGTGTGAAATAAGAGTATTTGTAACACATTTGGTGTGTGAAGAAAGACCAGTGGTCAGATAATTTCTGAGAACCCCAAATTTAAAATACAGGTATTGCAGGATTAGGCTGGAGGTGAACAGTGAACTGTCTGGAGTTGCAGTGAGAATTTTATGACAGAAAAGAGAACTCTTTGCTATTTTTGTCTTGTGAATTAGATGCTTCTAAATGCCAGGCTTGTCCCAAAATCCATTTTCTGGTATTTCCTAAAATGTTTGAAGTTGTAGCATGTACTTTCTTAGCAGATCTGGTTTCTACATTAAACCAGAAGATTTTAGTACTCTCCTGTTGTGGCTGTGTTTGGGAATGTCTAGCATAGAATAAAATATTGATTGCAAGAGCTTAACATAAAAATGACAAGAAAATTGAGTCCAGGATGTGAATTACTATTCTGGGGGCTTCATTGGCTGTGCAGGGAGTCTAAAATCTTAATTCAGGGATCACATGAGAAGGCAAAGTTACAGATTTATGGAACTGCCAAACTGTATTAAAATAATACTGACATTTGTTTTCTTCTCCCTTATTGAAAACATGAAGTCCAATGGCAAAACTAAAGGTGAAAAACCAAAGAAAGGAAGGGGAGGGAAGAAGAAAGACAAAGGTACTGTGCACTTCATTTAGAGGGAATATGATGCACAAATCATTTATTTTAAATAAATGGGCAGAAAGTAACATCTTGACCTAGATGTGGATTGCTATCTCTATTTCACAAATACAAATGATTCCTCTCTCTTCTGGTGTAGGCCAAATTTCCTCTTCCTTGATGCTGCATCTCACTTCCCTATCAGAGCAATTCTCTCTTCTCTAGTTATTCCTACTGCAATTAGGAAGAATTAACTTGCCATTAATCCATCCTGGTGGGGGCTTGGGCATGCTGTGACTGCCAGTCAGTGGCTGCTGATCACTGGTAAGCTTTTATGGTGGGAGTGGCAGCTCAGGTGAGCACAGGCAGATTTGGGAATGCTGCTGCTCTTGCCTCAGTGCAACACACACAGCTTGACATGATTTACTTGTAGGTGATGACATCAAGTCACTGTTTGGGAACATCTGGATTGAGGCACAGGCTGTGCCATCTTAGGCTGAAGGCTTAGAGGTTGAATCAGTTTTAGTTTTCACATCCTGTCTAATTTTCTAGTTCCTATGGCAGCAAAGAGAAGCCGGAACTGTGGAGTAGGAGATCCCAAAGAGGATTTCAAAGAACAGACAGCTGTAAAATTGAAAATATAGGAAACCAATGGTTGTAGGAAAGGTGAAGAGGAATTTGGGATTAAAGCACTGAGTTTCACCCAAGACTTCGTATTGAGAACCTGTGTCCATTGAAGCTGTAGATGGAGAAAGCACGCCTGCTGCTGCACTTGCTGGTCCTTGTCTCCACTTTTATCCTCACAGACTGATAGGGTGCCATAGTAGTGCCATAGACAGTGTGTTTTAGTACTATTCAAATTAATTTGGATCAATCTTCATGTGGGAGATTTCTGTGCAGGGAAAGATAAACATTTATGTTGCTCATTTTATGGTGGCTTTGTCATTACAGCTAAGAACCAGATCATTTTTTAGATTTTATTTAGGAAAGCATAGTTATGCCCTTGATCTCTTTCCCGATCCTCAGTTGATGCCCGATTACAAGCTGAACTAGAAGAAGCAGAAAGGCTTGAAAAGGAGAGACTTAAACAAGAGCACTTGAAAAAGCTTGAGGAAAAGGTTAGTTTTTTACTCCATGAAAAAAATCTAATCCTATTTCTAAACTTGAGAAAAGGCCTGTAAAACATCAGTAATTTAGTGGGAGAATAGGAATGAACTTCCTTATGTACTTATTGTTGGGAACAATATTGAAGAAATTTTCTGGTTTTTGTAAATTTAAATACACTAACTTTTTGATATGGGAGTCTTCATTTTGATTAAATGCCTTTTTTTTTCCCCCCATTTCCACTGTGCTTTCAATTGAATGCGTTTTTTGTTTTCCCTGTGAGGATATTTAGTACAAATTCCTTAATTGGTTACCTGTTGGGGCAGATACAGTGATTTGTGTTTGTACATATATGTATGTGTATTAGACTATGTATATTTATTTTTCTGAAAAGACTGGCATTCAGAACAAAAACTGATTGGTAATAGATAAATATTTTTGTGTTTAAAAAGGAAAAAAAAGAGGTTTACAGCAAACTAATTTTTTTTTTAAAAGAGTCACTCTTGTCTACTCATCTTGTACTTCACAGAACGTTTTTTTCCTTCTAGGGAGAAGATGAACTTAAAATAATAGAAATTGAAAGGGAAAAAATAAAATAACCTTGCACACTTTTTCCAAATCATGCTTACATTTTTTAGCAGCTCCCATTAGAGCTCCGGAATGCTGATATGGAAACTGTTCAAGTGAGATGTTACAATCATATCTCACATTATGTTTATCATATGGCTCAGCAGCTAATGTGATGGCAGTAACATATTGCAAACTACTGCAGTCTTCTCGATTGGATGTTTCATAAAAAAGCAAGTTTTCAGTGTTTGGATTTGTTTAAATAATAACTCATTCAAATATCCCAAATTTGTTTCTTCTATATAAAATAATCGTAAGAAATAAGCCAAAACATTTAACTGCTCTGTTTGATTTTTTTTTTTTTTTTTTAACAGTATCAAGGAGCAAAGGAGTCTGAACTAGCCGAACTTCACTCACTGGAACAGAAGTTCCTTTCTGCACAGCAGTGGAAAATGGCTTACAGAGAACAAGGCAAGGTAAGCTTTCTTGCCAAAATCTGCCCGGAGGTTTGGCAAGGAAGAGACTTTAGGAGTTTCCAGTTCTTAAATGTAGGTGTGTGCTATGACAGCATTTCAAATTCCATCTCAAAGCAGTGACAGGCCATGCTCGCTCTCTTATCTTCTTTACTTTGGAACACACAGAAAAGAAATGTGGGCAAAGAGGAGCCTGTTTGGTGATCAAAGTATCAATGCCCCACACCTTACCCCAAGAGTCACAAGGAATTGTAATTTCAGATATTCTGGTATCTGTTTTCCCTCTGTAATTTTTCTGTAATTCATTCTGCTTTTAACCATTTCACCAACAAAAGTTCTGCCAGGGCTTAAAAAGAAATTCTGTAGAGCATTTGTTTCAGTGGTTCCTGGATATCACAGGTCATCACTCAGAGAGAGGTTTGCCAGATTTTTGAAGGATGTGGCACAAACCCAGGTCAGGGCTGGAAACAGATGAAAATGCAGATAAAAAAATTGATATCTGCAGTTTAGGGTGACATCCATGGTGGTAGCATCATCACCCAATGGCATTATGTACCTGTCAAGTTCGATTTTAAGTGGTGAGGTGTGGAAATGCAGTAGTAGATTTCACTCTTGTGAATCTTGCAGACACATCACTCACTGACAGTCTGATAGTGAGATTTGGTCGGGTAAGGAACCAAAGGTTTGATACCCGACAGGCTTGTGGACGTGAGGATTTTCTCTTTGTCTTGTGTATTGCTTAATCCTTTTAAAGCCTCTGCAAAACAACTTCAGAATCATAGGATAAATCATGTCAGAGAGGAATTCTGAACTTCCTGTGATGCCTAAAGAGGCCAGCCTATAAACAGACACTAGACAGGAGGAAGGGAATAAAGGTGGATATTTATTTGAAAGGCCTTCAGAGGTGCACCCTGGGCAGGCCAAAGGCTACACCCAAGATGGACCCCGAGTCACGAGTTCTTCACACTTTTATAGGTTTGGTCCATTTGCATATCAACCCAATTTCACCAATTAAACTTCAGCTAATGATGTAATTTCCCCTTAGCTTGCCCCCCTTCTCAAGATGCTGGGTTACACATTTTGGGCCTAGGACGGGCTGGGTGTCCTTGGAGAGCAGCCTGGAGAGGCTTTGTTCTGTCTGTCTCAGCATGAGAGAGCAGCAGCTCTCAGGCTACAGGACACTGCAGAGTTACACACTGGGAATACAGAATTTGAAAAATATAAAAGTTAAAACGTAAGGCATCACCTCTACTTCAACCTCCTGCACCAAGCAGGGCAAAGACTGAAGTTAAATCAAGGTGCTTGGTTGGGTTTTGACATATGGGAAAGTTGGAGGTGCCACAGCATCTTTGACAGCTTCACCACTCTCACTATAACAATTTTTCTCTAAATGCCATTGGCATTTGTCTGTTACAGCTCGTGATCATTGCCAGCTGCTGTTTATGGATGTTTTTGACAAAATAGAACTATTGATTTTAAAATAAGTCTGATAAAACACTGGTAGATTATCAGAAATACCAGAGTTTCTGTTAGTCTGTTGTTAAGATTACTTATGATAAAAAAAATACATAATACCAAACGCTGAGTTTCCACATCTATTTCTGAACAATTTCAGTTTAGGTTGAGAGATACATTTAAAACTTATCATGAAATTTATCCTTTTTCTCAAAAAAAATGCTGTTACTTCTAAGGATGTGATGATAAAAGTGAACTTCTATTTTAAGTGCAAAGAGGTAAAAAAAAAGAAATCAGCTGTCTTATTACTGAAAACTGTTCAGTCTTTTATACAGGAGTTTGTTTGCACTCAGCACTCCCCTATTGTTGCTTTGCTTGAAGTCAGGGGGAATGCTCATGGAAGTGGTTGGGAATGCAATCCTCAAAGTGCTTTTGCTTTAAAAGATCCATTTTCCTTTGTAATTCCATCTTCGGTAACAGGGGGTTATTAATCTTCACAGCAAACAGGAGGGCAATGTTTCCTTCATATCCTATTATATGGATGAAAAAAATTCCCTTATGGGTGATAAATTGATCCCATGAGCCAATGTTAGGCTTATGTTTGGCATTAAGTGGGTTTAGTCTGTCACTGATTTTTTTCTTTCCACCACTTATAGAAATGACCAAGAATTGATTTGAAAAGAAAATTAGTAACAAAAACCGCTAATCTAGGATTTCACATTCCTACCAGAGATTGCTGCAACAGGAGAATTGATGCTGGTAAGGGAGAGGAAATCTCCTTCAGAGGCAGAGAAAGGAGGAGTAAACATGTTGCAGTAGAGGCTCTTAATCAACTTTATTGCCAATGTAGGAGTTTTCAGTTTTCTTGGCAGAATCTGGTCTGAGACCCACCTGCCTCTTCCACCTGCACCTTCCTCATTTCTGTTCTCAGTCATTTTATTCTTGCAGCCCCTCCCTTGTGGCAGGTACTGAATTCATTGCTTTTGTGGAGCAGAGCAGAACCCACTGATAAGTAGAAACAGCAAGTGTGAGGGGGGCAGAAGCATCTTAACACATTAATATCGAAGTAAACCTTTTTTTCCTGGCATGGGGATAATAAACCAGGTGGTGTTAGAATCCTGTTTAGATGGAGGTGTGAATTTGTCACTATAATACATTTGTCTTTCAGAATCCTCCTTTTTCTTGTAGTAGCAGTGTGCAGCACACCTGTATCCACTTTTCTCTGAACTCTTCTGCAGTGGGAACATTACCTCAGCTGTGATGGGATTCCTGACCCCACTGTACCTCAGGAAATGAACACTTTCATGAGCTTGTGGCGTGATGACCAAAATGAGGACGTTCAGCTTGTGATGGAGAAGGGGGGAGTGGCGCTGAAGGTGAGTGTTAAAATGGTGTATTTCAGTTTAAGCTTAACATATCCTTAACAGCCCCCTCTAACTCTGTTTTCCCTTTTCTTGTGGCCAAATGACTGAAAGACTGTAATCTTCAACACCTGGAAGTTTTTCTTCAAATTTTATATTTTTCTTTAATTACTGATTTATTGTTAACCCTAAAAAAGATGTGTATTGCCTTTAAATATGCATTTAAGGGATTTGTGTGCTGTGTTTCTACACTGAGGTCTAGCATTCCCACACCTATATTCCCTTCCATTTGAAATCAGAGCATACAAGCTCATGTCAGATGTAAATGCTTTGGTGGACAACAGCCTCATTTTGTAACACTTGAGCCAGTAAGATGTCATGTAAGAGCAGAAGTTCCCAGAACTCATTTTTACCAACAGGAGTCACCAGCCATTGATAGCTTGTGAAGCAATCTTAAGCAATCTGTGCCTGCTCTGTAAATTTAGGATTTTAGTTTCATTTATGCTGACTTTATGGTGTTTTTCAAAAAATTAAATGGGGTCTTCTAGAAACTGAGAGGGGGAAAGTTGCATGTGTAATACAAGTTTCATTGGGCTGGTTTGGTTCTGAGTTAGATTTCCTATCTGTCTGTTAAAAAAAAAAAAGTTATTTTTGTGACCAAGATCTGTTTAGGTACAAAGGAAGTAGGTTTGCCTCATTTTTTATGACAGAACACACAATATGTTAAAGATGGTGTCAAACGGATACTTTTCCCATATAAATGTCTTCTAGTTGATTGAGGAGTTGGAGTTTCTTCTATTGGATGCAGCACCAAATGAGATCACAGAAGAACAACGAGTCCAGTACCTGGAATTTATTCTGCAATTGCAGGATCTGCTTCATCAGAAGTACAATGAGGTTACACAGAACCTGCTCAAAGTAAGATTTACTGCTTCCAAGTCGTGATAGGTGCACATAAGTTTAACTCCAAGTGTCCTGTGATTATGGTTGGCTTTGTTTGGTCTTAAACTCTCACAGAGATGAGTCTGTGAGTTTCCAAATCGTGTTTATAGCACACGCCAGACTTGTTAATTATTCAAAACTCCAGAAAATCTGAACTTTACAGGGGAAAATGTCATCGTTAAGTCAGACAAGATTAAATTACTGGGAAATTTTGTGAGATTTGGAGATGATGAAAACAAGAGGTGCTGTATGAAATTTGTGGACTGTACCAAAAAGATGTAGATGTGAAAAGCAGCTGATAAGGTTGCCTTGTACACATTTTTTTAATACAAGTTTATGTGATTAAGATATTTTTTAAACTAAGATCTTGGGAAGAGTGAAGAGCACTCAGAAAGAAAATTAAAATGTGCTGAAGAGTCAGTTTTTTGAGCTGCATGTGTAGGTAGTGACCTTGCTATTTCAAGAATATTAATCATATATATAAGTATGTTTAGCAAAGGAATATCAGTGAAATAGTGAACCAATTGTATGTGCACAGTCAATCCCCTGCAAATTAAGAAATGTTGAAATCTTGTTTGCTGAATTTGGGATTAAACTCCCAATATAACTATAATTTCACAAGTTTGACGTTGCCTAAATGATAAAATAATCTGTGCAATGACCCTGGGGTAGGAGTCTATTATTGCTCAGTAAATCCTTTTTTTGTTTGTTTTTTGTAATTTATCTTGATAATTTGGGTAATAATGGAAGAACCTCTATTTGGCAGTACTTGGCTCACAATTTATGAAGTTGGATGAAGAAAAGGAATGTAGTTCAATTTTTAAGAAACAGATTTGGGTTTATAACTGTTGTGCTTTAGTACATAAATGCAACACAGCTGGGCTTGGTCTGGTGTATTTTCCTTCTTACATGTATTTTTTTATTTATTTATTCAAGTAAATGTAGGTAAATCAAAGTGAAATAAATAACACGTGATTTAATTGGTTTTTTTCTTTGTAGATAGCTAGTATGTATGAAGACCCTGAAACTGGGAATATGCACACAGTCGTAAAGGATAACAATGCTACTTTCTGTATTTGGGTCAATCTGAAGAAGAAACCAAGGTACAGCACACTGAAATTATTAATTTGAAATGAGGCCTGGCTTTGTTGAGCAAACACCAAGAATCAATTTCTCATAATCTTTTTTTTTTTTTGTTGAATAGCATCCATTCTGCAGACTGTTGGCTGTTGCTAAGGAGTGGTTTAAAGATGTATAAATTTCTTTCTTAAAATGCAACAGCAGAACCCTGTCACTGCCAGAACAAATTTGGAAGAAAAACAATAAAGCTCATGCAGAGAATTGAAATTCCTCTGGAAGCAGTGTTTCTTGCTGATGCATTTAATATTTTCTAAGTTGTTCCAGTTGCTTGCAAAGCAGTGAGTGATACTTGGTGCTCAGTTAGAGAAAATATTTTAGAGCCTAGGATGCAATATCAATTCTGAATCTGAGTTTTGTGGTTTTATTGGATTACCATTTAAATGGTACATTTTCAAAATGAGATTTTTGAGCAGACTTCCTGCTCCCACTCCACAAATACAAGGAATAAGTTACTAAAAGGACTTTAACTTGACCTGTTGCTGGGAGTTTTGGTAGAAGGGTGGGTGCTGAGCTATGTCAGACTGATCTGCAGGAAGAGCCCATACGAGTTAAGTGGTAAAGCCTTTTGGCCAGCAGAGAGCTGCACTTAAAATATTCAACCAACAATTTAAAACTACATGTTGCTTTACTAGAAGATTTTTAGAACTCATGACCAGCTTATCTTATTCAAAAATAAATATTATTTGAATTATTTTGAAAGATGCTGAGAGTGATGTAACACAGACAGCTGCTCAGGGGTTTTCCCACTAAATTAATCAGTTTTACCAGGAATGTAGTTTTTAGAAGAGCTGCCATCTGATTCTGCCTCATTGTCATCCTATCAAGACCTATTTTTGAAGCTTCTGATCCCTTTGATGCAGTTGTGGCCTTGCTGGAGGGTCTTACAGACAGCTGCCAGCACAAGCACCATGACATCCCACAACATTTCTCAGACCATGCAACAAATCCCAAAAGAGATTTGAACGTTTGTGAGGAAACACCAAATGAAGTGCTGCCCATCTTACCAGGGCCTGTTGTTGTTGTTGTCACTGTCCTTCCCAGGTACAAAAACCACATGTTCCAGGAGGCAGGGCATGGCTTTGACCTGCCCAAATCCCTGGCCCTGAGGAGCATCGCCATTCGCGTGCTGCACACCCGCTACAACCACTTGTCTCCCCTGTGGCTGCAGTGCCAAGGGCTGCCGAGGCAGGAGGCCTCAGACAGTGAGGAGTCAGCTGAGCATCCAGAAGAAGACGGGCAAGAACTAGGAGAAGAGGAGGAGGAGAAAGGCAGGGAAGAACCCAGCGTGCCTGCTGCAGAAGAAACGTCTTCTGAGGAGAGAAAGGTAGGTCAAAAACCTTCTCAATGGATTTCTTACACTGCTCTTGTTAACTCGAGGCTCTGATGCCTGACAGGCCAACCTAGAAACAGAGACTAGACAGGAGTAAGGGAGTAAAAGTGGATATTTATTTGAAAGGCCTGCAGAGGTACACCCTGGGCAGGCCAAAGGCTGCACCCAAGATGGACCCCGGGTCACGAGTTCTTCACACTTTTATAGGTTTGGTCCATTTGCATATCAGCATAATTTCACCAATTAAACTTCAGTTAATGAAGCTTGCCCCCCTTCTCAAGATGCTGGGTTACACATTTTGGGCCTAGGACGGGCTGGGTGTCCTTGGAGAGCAGCCTGGAGAGGCTTTGTTATGTCTGTCTCAGCATGAGAGAGCAGCAGCTCACAGGCTACAGGACACTTCAGAGTTACACACTAGGAATAGAGAATTTGAAAAATATAAAAGCTAAAATGGAAGGCATCAGCTCAGTCACAGTGTCCTGTGCAGGACAGCCAAATCCTTAACTGTTTTATAGGAAAAGGCAACTTGTGTCAACAGTGTCACAGATCTTCTCAAGGGAATGGAAAGATGGAAAGTAGAAAGGGAAGTCTGGACAGGGTGTGCAGTTGGCATTCGGTTGGTGGTTTAAGACTAGGATCAAGCATGAGGTGCCATTGCAAGATATTTCTATAAATCTCTGGCGTATGGACACATGAATGGATTCTGCGAATTTGACAGTCCCACAAAATCCCTGCAGGAATCCAATTTGAGGAAAATTTGCAGCATGCAGAGTAGGATTCAGAGTTCAGCAGGTGTTGGCTGTGTAGGTACCTGGCTGCTCCACGTCTGTGTGCTCACCCTTTGCTGTTAGAGGGCTTTTCAAACAGTATTTCTGGCTGCCTGGCCTCTTCCTCAGCTCTCTTCCATGGAATATGTTGGCTGTAGGTGTGATGCAGGTTGCTTGGTTTTGTGTTGTCCATACTGGCTTTGGGGTTTTCACTTCGAGTATCACCTGTGACTTTCAGATAAATGCCCTATGTTCTCTACGTAAAATTTCTGCAGAAATAACTGACAAAACATCAAGTTTTAGGCCTTCTTAGTATGTTTGGAGTAATTTCACAGGATATTCTGAGTGGGAAGGGACCCACAAGGATCCTCGAGTCCAACTCTTAAGGAAATAAATTCTGGCATCCATACAGGGATCGAACGGGGATCGAACCCCTGTTCATGATGCTGGCTTTTCTCCTTTTCAGTCCCCAGCACCTTTGTAATGAATCAGTGCTTGACATCCCAGTTCTCTTGGTTCCTTTTTTCTTCTTTTGTATGACAAATCTTATCTTTTGGCATGTTTCACCTACGTTTCTCAGACTTTCTTTAAGCTCCTTCATTTTATTCCCTCTCATTTTCTTTCCCAGGTCTTGTGCTCTTTCTCTCAATCCATTTTGTGAATCTTCCTCTTCCCTCTGAAGGCTCCACTTCTCTCAGCTTGTGTCCTCTCACCTCCTGTCCTGTTTGAGGAGATGTGTGTTCTTCCCATGTGCTGGCAGGCACAGCCAGGGCACACACAGAAGGTGCTGTGCCTCCAGAGGAGTCTGCTATGACATGGATGAATCCCTGTCTGGGTTGGAATTTGTCTGGAAATCCAGAGTAATGTTTCTCAGCATCCTCCTGTCTGGCTGTGCCTTGAGGAAGGGACCCCATTCCTGTGTGTAAATACAGTGTGTGAAAGGGAATAAATATCATGGGCCAGGCACAGGCCAAAGCTGCAGGTGGGTTCTGGCACGGTTTCAGTATTGGTTTGGATTCAGCCTCGATTTGCATTTTCTTTGTGCCACTCTGCTGGCTGTAAAATCAGCAAAACCACAAGTTCTGAGAGCACACTCTGCTAAAAAGGTGTTGGGTGCTTGTTTGGTACTCAGGGAGCTCAAGATGGAATTTGCTGTGGAAATGAAGTAACTACTTTGTCTCTATTTATATATACAGTTCCAAATTAGATTTAATCAAAATATTTTTGCTAGCTAGATAGAAATTATTTCTCTTAAAACTTGACCCTGTAGCAAGATTGGTACAAATGTTTCTGTATCCCTTCTCCTTGGGCCTCCTTGAAAGAGGTGATACCTTCTTTATTGTGTTTGTCTCTGACTAAAGGAAAAATGTCTTTTGCTTTTTATTTAGGAGAGTGCTACCTCATTGAAAGAAAACATCAATGACACAGGTGATAAAAAAGAGACAGAGGAGGAAACTGAGAAGAATTTAGACAATTTGGAGGAGCCATCACAAGGTATTTGGTTATTTTTCATGTGCAGCGCTACGGAAGTACTTATGCTAAGTATTTTATATGTTAAAAGTTCTTCCCTGTGAGGGGGGGTGAGGCCTTGGTACAGGTTGCCCAGAGAAGCTGTGGCTGCCCCATCCCTGGAAGTGTTCCAGGCCAGGTTTGATGGGGCTTGGAGCAAGCTGGGATAGTGGAAGATGTCCAGGGGGCTGGAACTGGACTTTTTTAAGGTCCCTTCCAGCCCAGGCCATTCTATGATCTATGGACACTGCAATATCTCCATATAGGAGCAAAGTTTATAAATATAGG
>VWZT01016364.1:31861-93169 GCA_013397055.1 Pachycephala philippinensis | reverse complement strand
GTGTGTATCTGTGTGTGCGTGTATATCATCTGAAATACAGAAAGTCTGGGGGAAAAAAAAACTCCAGAACTAGTAGTAACATTGAAAGCTTTTCTCTCTTTACTATAATGCTTCTATTCTGCTTAAGAAAAACGTCATCAAATGTACATCTCTGATGCCTAAAGGGAGAAGTGCATTGAACTTCAGGGCACAAGTCTCCTTCAGTGTTGGATAGAGCCATCAGTATGTTAGGCATATTTTAAGTGTATATCTACTCTCAGCTTATCTAAAAAACAAACCAATCATCAAAACCCTTCCTCCAAAACAACACCCAAATCTCTACTTTTGTAGTAATGTTTAAATAATACTTAGACCTTGTTTTGTTTTAGGAAAGGGCATCAAGGCAAAGAGCTCAAAAGGAGATGCTAAAGAAAAAAAGCACATTTAGCTCCACAGGACATGATTTACCCACAGTGGATCTTGCTGGTATTTTTATTTTAATCTTCTTCAATGCATTAGAAAAGCTTTAATGTGCAAGTTTATACTTTTTGGATGACTCTCTTGGTGGTGGGGTTTTTTTGCTTTTGCCATTTTCATTCATGTTTTTTCCATAAACATTCACCTTGTGATATTTCTGTGTAATGGCTATGAGGGGTAGGTATTGTCTGTGTAAATAGTCTCTTGTACAAGCTGGTGCTATTGAGAGGTGAAGAAATGAACTTAACTGACAACCACCACGAAAACAGCCTTTGGACTGAGTCTGAGCCACCACCTCTTCCTGTGTGACAAGATAAATGAGAGGGTAGAGATCTTGGGTTTTATTTTCTGTGGCATTAAATTGAGAATTCCAGTCAATACAAGACTCAAACTCGAACGCCTGTGCCATTTACTAATCTCTCACACAGATGAAACGCTCTCAGATGAGCCTGGAGGGAGTCCACTACTACTTGATGTGCCTGCCAGGAGCCCTTCCAGTGACGTGGAGAAGGCCACACAGGTGCAGTGCTTAGCCTCCTTCCAGTCTGCTGTCAGGCTGCCTCTACCTGAAACCAGTGTTTCATGTCACTTTGCTTCCTGCAACCAGACAAGTCTCTGCCAGCTTGTCTGCAGTGCAGGGTGGGTACCTTCTTATTTTGTTTTCTTTCTCTCCTTAGAAGTATCATAGTACACCAGACAAATCATCAAGAGAAGAAGAAAGTACCAAGCGGAAGGATTCAGGTTTGTTACTCTTGATAACATGAAAGAGGCAGTGCCAAAGCTGTTATTTTAGTTCAAAGACAAATTAACGCTGTCTTTTTTGAGATACTTATTTTTTTTACGAAATTCTGTTTTTCTGTTTTGTATATCATGACAGACTGTGATAAGATGCTTTTATATACATTCCTGAATTCATTGCTAACTCTTAAAACCTGTCCTTGATTACAGAGGGACTTGTAGTGTAGGTGGGGATTTACAAACTAATGACCCAAGACACACAGAAAAGATAATTTTTAATTATTTGAAAGTGGACTGCAACTTTAGTTTAAACAAAACAAGCATCCCTTCAAGTTGTTGATTTTCTTTATACCTAAGAACATAGACGTAAACCATCACTATAAGCATTTGTTAAATGGTTGACTTGGATAATACTTATTAGTGCTGTAGCTTTTAAGTGCCACTTCAGGATCTTTTTTTCTTTTCTTGAAACTGAACTTCGATAAACTAATTCAGGAGTGCACCACAGTTTCTTTGTGGTTGGAAACAGCTGAACTTCAAGAAAGTCGAACAGCAATGGGTTGTTTTCATCCTAAAAATTCTCAGTGCTGATGCAGTTCTGAGAGACTGTCTGAGTGATTGTTGTGACTGTGAAGTGAGTCACTGAAGCTTTGGCTTTGGACAAAAGCATCGCTTTCCTCATGAGCTGTCTGTTTGTGTTCCCAGTATATCTCTTACCTATCAAGCATTTTCAGAACACACCTTTGCTGCACCAACACATCTGCTTAATTTTGGGGGAAGATACATTCTGAGGACTTGATTTTTATCACTGTTTGCTGAACAGACTCACAATTGGAGGGGAGTTGTTGCCATGCAAAGGCACAAGCAGGGTTATGCTCAGAAATTTCAGGTGTGGTCTCTGACTGCATTTGAACTCTCTCTGTAAACCCTAAATCTACTCCAGGGTGCTTCTCTTTGTGTGACTGTCCCCCTTGTCCTGGGCCCCACCACCTTCCATTCTGCCCTGTGGAGATTTCAGGGAGACGGTTTGTCAAACAGACAACTTGCTGAGTTCAAAAAAGGTGCACAGTGAGACAAAAGGATGGGAGTCTTGTTTGTTTCTTTGGTTTTTAGCAAATTTTCCTTGAAGTGGAGGCTGCAGCTTTGATTTGGATTTTTTGATTGTTTCAATTTTCTTTTTTTAAATTTTATTCACAAACAGATGGAGAGCTTGGGTTAGAAAAGGGAATGGGAAGCAGCCAGACATCAGAGGTTTTTGGTGGTTAGAGTAGCATGCCAAGAAAGGAAATTATCTTTAATATGGAGACATGGAAGCTTTCCAAATACCTGTATAACACTAGGCAGGCTAGTTCCCCACTTTTGCAAGGGAGGATGCTTTCAGGTGAAGTCTTATCACTGTATGATGCCAGACTGTAAAATGAGCTGCCTCCTTTTCTGCAGCATTGCTAATTCCAGTGGTGGTTTTTGCCTGAGCAGGCACTGTCATGTACCTCATGTAAAAGAACAGATTTTTTCTGAAACATCTTCTATTCTCTTTCTAGATATATTAAGTAGCACTGTCATAAAAAAGCCTAAATTTTCCGGTTTGGAGGAAAATCTCTTGCCCTCTGAGACTAACCATACACCAAAGAAAATTTCTGATTTAGTAGAAGAGGAAGTGGAGATCCAAAAAGGTAAAGTCTGGTTGGCAAGTAAGGTGAAATGCTTTCAGCTTTTCTTTTCTTCTGGTAAAGATCGTAGTCACATGGAAGGTTGAAGAGATGTGTCTGTAGAGAGGCCAACTTTTCCAAAATCCAAAAGTCAAAATTAACAGAAGGTGTGTATTGCAGCACTGACAATCACAATGGATACTGAGTGTGAACAAGGAAATTTGGGTTCCACTTGGTCAGCTGCTCCATGACATGCACACTTTCTAGTCTATCTGAATAGTGATTTTCCAGAGCTATTACAAAACCATCAAACACAGGAGCTGAAAAAAACCCATGCAGATAATGGACAAAGTAACTGCAAAATAGTGCTAACTCTGGGCACAAGGGGATCAGGCTTTCCCTGCAATGAATAAGTAGAAGACAGAAAACAGTGGTGGCCTGACTATTTTTAGACTTTATTCTGTGCATTTGCCTCACTATCTATAAATATATTGCTTTTTGCGTTGCTCTATTGTACCTATTCTTCCCTGCTGCTCTAACAAGTATTTCTCAGGGGATTTTTGAGCCAGTTTCCCTCCTGCTTGTGAGCTCTAGAAGAACAAGACCCAAATTCCAGCTCTATAACAAAAGTTGTTGCTCACACAAACGACAAGCCCTTCAGTAGCACGAGGGTTTATATTCCAGTAAGTCCTCCAGCATGACGCTAACTGGGCATGTGCTTCCTCCTAGGTCAGGAAATGGATGATAGCCTAGATGATGTGTTTTTTTCCAAGATGCTACATGAAGACTTGAGTGATTCAGGAGTGATTTCTGCCTTTGAAGGCTTTATTGGCCAACTGAAGAAATTGTTCTGGGTAATGTGAGTTCTTTTAACGTGTGTGGCAATTTATCATGTTATGTGAAATTACCTTTTTGTCTCAAGGAGAGTTGGTGCAAATATGCCATCTTTATTTTGTGTTCAAGAGTAGGGCTTTGGCAGCAGTGTCTGTTAGTCTGGAGCTCTTAGAAGTATTCTACAAAAACTGTATATTCTGAGAAGTGTTACAGGGAAGGCCTAAAGGAAGTTTTAAATGGGTTTTTCCTAACATGACACTGCCCTGAAGTTGCATGGGTTACACAGAGGTTTGTTGGTGTAATTGCTGTGACTGAATTAAATCAGTTTGTATTTACACCACCTACAGTGCAGTCATCTTACTGCAGTTTAAATTTAATTTAAGATGGTTTCTGCTAAGATGAATGGCAACCTGAAGAGAGACTTGTTCTCCGGGGAAAGGTTTTACAAGCTAAACTTCTAGGTTTTGGCTTGGGCCATTGCCCATCCCTAACTGTGCATCCCATGGCTAGTCCCGGTACAAAAGGATGGAGATCAACACACAGAATGCCCTGAGATCTTCAGAGAAGAACTTGTCTGCCCTGCTGAACCAGATACACAAGTGCAGGTAAGCTGCCTGGTACTGGCTGAAACCAGCTTCGGTTTTGTGTCAATTTTGGTTGGTAGGAAAAGCCAACCTGACTGTTGGCTGTTGCACTGATGGTTTGTAAGGCAAAGTAGCTTGTCGTTTGTTTGGTTGGTTGGTTTTTGGGGCTTTGTTTTGTTTTGTTTGTTTTTATGCAAGAAGAGTTTCAGAAGTATAACTCCAGTGATTGATTGTGATCCTGTAGGGGGAGAGGATGGGTCAATTCATGCAAAGCAAGCTTGAGTTACAAGCAGCTGATGAAGCAGTCCTTGGACTGTCTTCTGGCTGTCATTATTGTTCAAGAATCTGTGTAAAAACTCTTGTTACACTTAGTAGCTTCTATTTCTAAATCTTTTAAGAAAGAAGCCAGGCTGTGATTTGCTTAGTGGAGGAGAAAAGGGATCTCTCAGATCCTGAATTTCTCAGATAGGAGCTAGATAAAAAAAAAATTCTAGTATTTATGGATTTTTTTTAATAAGTGAGATACTTACACCTTATACTGTACTTTTAAGTCTACCAGGCCTCTGTATCTATTACATATTCACTTTTTAGGCTGTAGATCAAATGTAGTATGAAATAATAGCCTTTAAAGTGAAAAATCCCTGGTATCAATAGGACCTCTATGAGCAAAATTTTCTGTCATTAGGGTACAGGCAGGAGTTTGAGTTCTAAAAATAAAAATGGGATGTTTTGTGGTGGAAGATAAGAGTAGATGGTAGTGAGATGCTGCAATGCTTGGTTGCTAAGTAAGTAACCTGAATCTAACCAGGGTCACAGGATAGTGGGTGCAGGGCTGTGCCAAATTTTTCCTACCTCACTGCCATTGGGAACTGTGGCAAACCCAAGTCAATAAGGGTGTTGCTGGTTAAGGTTTAGAAATTGCTGGCATCCTGTGGCAACACTGTTTGTATATATCAAACCCATGGCAGGAAAATCCACAGAGGTTATTTGTGTCAAGATAGTCATAGAATGGTTTGGGTTGGAAGGGACCTTAAAGAGGTCTTCAGCTTGGGAAATCTCTGCTGAACATCCTGGAGGCTGAGAGAGCATGCAGTGCAAGTATTGCACTGGGAATTGATTTGTGTGCTCTGTCTCAGTCCTCTGTTACTGGCTGCTATTTGGGACAGGCTATTGAGCCATATTTATCTGCAGTGTAACTTTGGTACAGCTATTCACATGCTCTGTGACATATCTGAGAGCAAATCTGCCCCGTGTAGTTCAGCAGGGACATTTCCTTCTGCCTAAAGGTAGGTTTGGTGCTGAAGGGGTTGTTGTCCACCTTGTGTGACTGCACATTGAAGTGGCAAAATGATTTCTGCTCTCCATCACTAGGCTAAATAAATTTGAGACCTTCCAGAAGATTGTTGTTGAAGAGCTTGCCAGCCTCGAGAAGGAAACTCAAATTCTGGCAGCCATGGAGAAGGATGCACTGGTGAGTACCACTTCTTGTGTGCCAGCCCAAAAAGGTGCCCTTTCTCAAGTAACAGGGGTTTTCTTTGGGGGTCTTCTTAGGATTTCTGGAATGCACAGCTGCTCAAATTGAATGCTTTCTGTGACCAGCAAAAGCAAAGGTATGTCTCTGCCTGCTGTCCTGCATGCTCACAAGTCCTCTGATGGTCACAGAGGGCACTGGTTAGGCTGGTGGTATTCTTGCTGATAGATGGGAAAGGATTCTAAACTCAGTGTGGCATCTCCTCTTGGAGTCCATTGATTGAACTTTTGCAGCCTCATGAGGGTTTTCAATTGGAATTAGAGTGTAACGAGGGAAATCTCTATGGGAAATCATGTGGGAGAGGAACCTAGCTGAGGAGAGCTGTGCCAGGATCTGGAACAAGGTGCAACTCACCCTCTCGACATGACTGCATCTCAGGGTCAGAGGAGGTGGAAGGAGGTGATAATTTCCTGTATAAAAGACACTGTTGGCACAAATGCTGGGCAAAAACCTGCCATTCTCAGGTTTATTTTTGGTGGCAAATACGTCTGTTCAAGCTTCACCAGTAAGTATTAATGCTTCATGAAAAACCAGCTAAGCTCACTTTCCTTTCAGAATTGAATCTGTTGACTCAGCCCTGTGTGAAACAGCAAAGAGTTTTGCCGACACTGTCCATAATACAACGGTACGTGTGATACAAAAGCAGCTCCCTGTGGGTGGGGGACTGAGCTCTGGCCTGACTGATTGGTGTTGGAAGTGAGAAAATGAAACTGAAATTCTGGGAGGGGAAGCCTTTGGTTAACTGATTTGTGGGGCTGGTTCTTTGCGGGACCTCTGGTCCTGATGCAGAGAAAGCATCAAGAAAGATATGTTTGATAAGGGGAAGAGGTCAAACAGTACTTGCCTAAGGGAGAAGATAAGGACAAGGACCATCAGGTAGTGATGTTTCTCCTGGGTTCACAGTCTGGGGCAGTTTCTGTGTAGTTAGTGACCTTCAGTGCATTTGCCCTTGGAGTTGTGCATCCATGACAACCTGTGGCTGAGAGCTTTGCAGTCTAACAACACCTTGCATGCTTCCTCTCATCTGCTTTTTAGGTCTGGTAACTTCTAGCCTTGATGTATTCAAGTTTGATTTTTAAAAACCAATCTTTTTTATGTACCTTACATCCTGGTTAAATATTCTGTCAAAGTTCTTAAGCTCTCCAGAGCCTAATCACTATTTCATGCCCTTGTCTTAATTTTTAAATGAAGATGAATACTGTGCTAACTTTGATACAGTGCTTAGTTTCCATCTGATTCACCCCCTCACGTGGACATGTATTTTTGCTACTGCTGCTGTTCCAGGTTTGCGTGCAGATCTGATGGCTTTGAGAGTTTAGCATTTCTGCAATAAGACTGATGGATTACTATCGTGTGTGGGATGCTATCTGTCTGCACTTCACAGCGCTGAGAAAGCTCCCTGTGTTGAAGGAACAACCATGCCTGTGGTCACCACAGTGGACTGGGCCTTGGATTTTAGAAAAGATGCTGAAAACTGTGGGCTTGTATGTTTTAGCAGTTAAAGCTGGAATCCTGGGCCTTTCCAAAGGGAAAATTTTCCATTATGAGCATTGCATTGCTGAGGGACACAGGTGCTCCTGAATAAGGACAGTTAAAGAGAAACAGGGCTGAGAAAGGAGCACTCATGTCATGGGAGCTGCTTATCCTGCAGCACTTGTTCCAGAGTAAGTGCTTGAGAATTCAGAGCTGAGTCTAAAAGTGCTTCCAGGACCTTTGTGGTTTCTTATCTTGCACAGTTTCAATGTTTGTATAAATCTTTGCAATGTTTTCTCTTACCTTTTTTTTGTTCTTCCCTGCAGTATGAAAACCCAGTGAAGAAGGCAGAAGAAAACAATGTGTTCCTAGTTCCTTCTGACTAGCAACCCCCTGAATTCATTATCACTCAGGAAATTTGAGAACTTTGTGTACAGCATAGAGAAGATGGTTCTGTGAAGGATGTTAGTCTATTTTACATGAAAAGAAAAAAGAGGAGAAAAAAGCATGTTGAGCCTTTTTTTGCCTGAAAAGAATACATAGCACTAAGTGGTCTGATTGTGACCCCTGGGCTGATAACAAGTTTTTCTGAAAAAATTGCAAGTTGGGTCCTTTATATAGCAAAGAAATTTAAAAAATGAACTAAAGATAATGATTTAGTCATCAAATTGATGGACATATTGGCTTACTTTGACTGTTCTAACACCTTTATCAAGTGCAAAAGCACTTAATGACTGATTCAAAGTAAAAAGTTGTTTGCATAGGATAACAATCTCACTCCTTTCTTCAAATTGATGCACTTTGAGTGTCTGGAAAGGTACTCTAGAGTCCTGTGTACCTTGCACTAGGCATAGCCTCTCCTGTGTGCACATAACAGTGTGGGAATAGCTGGCTTTACACCACTGGCACTCAAATCTGGATTGCAGAGCTGAAATCAGAGAGGGATCTATTGTCCAGATGCCTGACGGCAAGCTGGAGACTGCAGAGGGCAAGAAATTTGGAGAACTGAATAGAAAATGGCAAGCGAAGCAGGAGAAGTTATTTTTGCAGCCAGTGACTTTTGGCTCCAAGGAGAGTTCAGAGTACAGGGAAGAACATTAGGATTAGATGAAATAGTATTACAGGTCTCTGGAAAGTAAGCAGCAGATGACCCATGCTATTTAATATTGTCCTCTGCTTTGACAGAGTTCCCCAGAATGTGGTTGCTCTTCACCAGAGTGTGTTCTTGCAAAAACAGCATTAGTGCTAATGCACCTTAACAAATTTGTGGGAACATGGCAGGTTTCCAGGCTTTGGGTTTCTATCTCCTTAACTTATAGAACCAACCTCAGATTGCTGTATGGGTTAGAGCCAAGGGAATCCTCCCCTGTACAGAACGTACCTTCTGAACAAAAGCCCAAACCCTGACAGAGTTTCTGAAACAGGGCTGATGCTGTTCCTGCTTGAGAGGGTCACACAGGGTAGCACCAGCACAGAGAACAACAAAAAGCTGCTGTTGCCATTGCTTTACCATTTTATTCCTTTATCTTAAGTAGTCCTGACTAGGGTTGGCATGAGATGAACTTTGTTCATCCACATCAAGATGTACTTGGTGCTTTCCTTCGGGGGGGGGGTTGAAAAGAAAACACCTCTTCAGCCCTGCCCTTTCCAAAGGTTCAGATCTATTGGTCTACCCCCTCCTACTCCTAATGTGAAGGACTGAAATGCTGATTTCACATCCACTGGCTTGTGCTTATTTCTTTGAAGGCTGGCCCTGGTGACCTGGCTATGCTACGTCCTCCTGCTGCTCTTCAGTGTCCTTACAGCTGCTGTTTGATTCTAGGCTGTCAAAGCACTCAGCTAAAGTGGCCGTGACTTTTGGGAGATGAAGCTGTAACCTCTGTGAGCAGCTGTGCTTGAGTCTGGTAAAACTAGTTTTGTGTCTTGGCAACAGAGTTTTTGGCATGTACTGGTCCCAGTAGTGTGGTGGTACAATGTGGTGGCACCAGCAGCGTTATTAACCACAACAGGCTTTAAGATATCAGCCTGAATAATCTGATCCTATCACTATCCTATTGCCTGGATGTGCCAGGTCCTAAATTTGGGGCTTTTACTACCTGGTCTGGCTGTAGGGGTGTGATAAGGCTTGAACTGCCCCAATGCTTCTTATTGTGACCCAGGTTTCACACTGGTGAGTGTAAAGGGATGCCTTTTGCTGTGATGCTCCCAGTCCCAAGTTCCAAGGTGAGCCTTCTAGTAGTTCCCATGTAAATGCCTACATTCCTTGGTTTTATTCCCCACTACCTAGCTGAACGTGACGATGCAACAACCAGGGCTATCACGGTGCTTGATGGGAAGCAGACCTAAGAATTGAGATGAGCTATCCACACTCCAGCTGTGTCTGTGCACTGAATTCTGCAACGCCACAGAAACAGCATGGAGAATTCACACCCTCAGGGCACACATCATCTCCTTTGGGATGGTGTTGGCCTGTTTAGGCTCACTCATCTGCATGTCCAAGCAGTTTACTGCCCAAAGGGAAGGTTTGAAGTAGGAAGAGGATGAGATGGGATGCCTCTCTCCTGGTTTAAGGTTTGGTTTTTTAAAATTTATTTTAATTTTTTTTTCAAGTTGTGACAGTTGTGGTTGATTTTTTTTTTTTTTTTGTATCTGAGGTGTTTTTGATGGATTCATTACTGTCTAAGTTCGAGCTGCTAAGCATTTAAGCTTTGTCAGCACTGTGAAGTAGATGTGTAGCAGTTCTTGTTTTGCTACGTTTCCTCACCCTTCACGTGTGTTGGCACAAGGCTCTCTTGGGGTCTACTGTAACTGTAAAAAGTTAGGAATGGTTTTCATCCAAGTATCTTCGCTAGATAACTTACAGAAATAAGACTGGTGCACACTGTATCTCTTATTGTTGAATCTCTGCATAATATTTAACTCTAAAGCTTGGAAGGTGAGTGTTGAGCACTTCAGTGGGCATGGATAAAAGAAAAATCAGGGTTCCTTACATAATAAAAACTGCCATAATGTTGTATGCACCTACACTTGCTTTTAACTGTTTTGTTGGAAAAGTCTGAACCCCAAAAGGCTGTTTTACTGATGAGTATGGGAGAGCAGAAAGGGATGTCACACTGCTTAGATACCTTCTAGCCCTGCGCTTATCTATCCCTTCATAAGAAACACTTATTGAGAAGTTCAGTGTGTTCCAGCTTGATAATCTGTGAACTGCCTAAGGTGAAAATTTTGGACTTTACTAATGGTCTTTCCATCTGTAGGCAGTAGAAATGTTTGGAGACAGCATCTGGGACAGAAATGACATTTTCTGACCTTGGACAGCCCATCTCATACCACTTCCTGCACTGATGGGTCAATTAAACATGTTTGAGCTTAAACATCCTGAAGGTCTAAAGTTCATTTGGTTTCTGCAACAGACCTGTAACTGGGTTATCCTAATGTTACCTTTCGGAAGGTAGGTACCTGACCTTGGCAGGCTTCCTTTGCCCTTCTCACTTCATGCTTTTTAAAGTACTATTAATCCAGGTATTTCTTTTATCTTCTTCCTTCCAGTGCAAATAGATATAGCTCAGTTTTCAGCCTGTTCAGTTTCCTTGACACTTCCGACCCAGAACAACAAAGATGTTGTGGATGCTGAGGTGCAAAAACTATGTATCAATACCCAGAAAAAGAAATGGGAAATAGAAAGTTCAGGTTAAGGATAACTGCTATATGCATTTTAAGCTCTAAACAGGGTTTAATATTAAATGGACTATAATCTCTGCTATCTTTATGCTGCATCTCTTTCAGGGGATGGTGCTGTGCCAAGCGCTTGTTTACCCGCACATTCTGTGCCAGTGCAGAGGCCCATCCAAGGTCTGCAGGGCTACAGCTGCCTTGTGTCAAGGCTGCATAAAGCCAGAGGAAAGGATGTCCTCTGTGGCTGGAAATGGGCAGAGGAGCTGTGTGTATTCACCCTGGCCTGGGGACAGCCCACCCTGCTCTCAGTAAGGCGTGCTGAGGTAGGCTGGAGCACACGGGGACAGGTCCTGCTTCTGCAGGCAGTAGAGCTGTGTCTAAGAGTAATGCACTGGAAAATGGACATGTTTCTAGGAACAGCTGAGAGCTATTGTGTATTGGAATCAAACACAGCCACAGAGCCTTTCCTGGTCATATGTGACAGGGTGGTTTTTGTTTCTCATGAACAAGAGTTGAGAAAGCATTACTTACAACCAGACTGTAAGAAGAGCCTTGCAAAGCTGAGCCTTGGCACAACACATCAGCAGCTTGATTTATCTCCTTTAATTCCATCATTCCTGGAAGGGTCTTTAGTAAAACTCATTCCTCCCTCTTCTTTCCTTGGGAAGCTACTAACATCCCAAACCAGTGAATCAACCTCAAGAGCTTTTTCTTCTTCTGTCTGTCCCCCCACCACATGCCCTTTCGTGACTAAAAAATAGCAGGGTTGAGTGTTTGCATGCCTCCCCCCTGGGTTTGTATTTTAAATTTGAAAGAAATATTATTTTTGAGATTTGATTTCTCCATTGTCTCTCCCCTGTTTTCTACCATCATGTTCCAACTGAAAACAATCTGATTATCAAACAAGGACTTGGTGGGCAAGTACAAGCTTTGAACAAACAAGTTATTGCAATATTACCTTTGTTCAAAAGCCCAAGTTCTTATAGGTAGTGGGGCAAGAAAACACATGGAAGCTTTACACCAACACCAGTGAAGGTGTTGTGTAAAGTTTATGGGAGTTGTTTCCCAGTCTGATGTGAATGTCCTGAAACGCATCTGAAAAAGTTGGACAACAAAAGCAGCCTCCAGTAACCCGTTAGCAGCCCAATTTGATGCCTTAAAGAGGAGTGGAGACAGCCTGATAGTAAAATTTGTTTATTTACAGTGTTATGTATTACAGGAAAATCAGTTTAAAAAGTCAATGCTTCTTTCTTCAAAGTTGCGGCATTTTGAAGATGTTAAGACATATCTGAAGAATTTTAAACATACCTGATTCCAGCCTTCCTGGCTGATCTGGATCTGCAAGGTCTGAGACCATCTCTGTTTTTTCCTTTTTTTTTTTTTTCTTTTTCTTTTTTTTTTTTCCCCCAGCCCTTTGAATTTCAAGTAAGGCATTTATTTATTTCCTTTTATTTTGAATGAGGTTTCAACAAAACAAAAGACAATATCTGTGGGTTTGATTGCCATAGTAAACTTTAACACTTAGCACAGCTGACGCTTTCCACCTTGATAGTCAAATGCATGCTTTGCCATCAAAAGATTATGGACTCCACTCGGCCTAAAATCCATGCTGGGCCACACAACCCTTTTGTTGCCTGCCTTAGATGAATGGTCCAGCTCGTTGCCTTGTACACTGTCTTGTCAGCTCTTTCAAATCCCTCTGCCTCTACCCTGGCTTCCAGTATCAAGCTGATTTCTGCAGAGCTCTGAAGCTCTCCCTGTACTTAGGGCTTGTAAAACACCCTCAGTCAAACCCACTAATTTCTTACATCTTAGGATTTTTACACTATCAATCAGAAACACCTGTAAAGGTTCTGGAAGGGTCAGTGAGAAATAATATATGCACACAGCGTCCAGGCTTTGTGAATGTGGGGTTCTTGGGTTTTTTTGTTTGGGTTTTTTTTTGGGGTTGCTGCTTTCCCCCTTATTTGAATGCTAAATAAAACAAAACACTGACTTGCACTAAGTGAGGTTTCATGACCAACTTCATGAAGAGGGGAGCAAATGTGAATATGCACCAGTTTGATCTAGGTTGGTGTGGTGGTGTAAAAGTGTTTGAATATTGCAGTTATTTTGGTCACCCGGTTCATGATGATGTAGTTTAGCAGTCAGGCTGCTCAGAGGTACTGCTTCTGCTGTAGCATTTTGGGAATTTGTTTCCTGCTGGAGCAGAAAACTTTTGTCCACATAGCAATGGAGCTGGAACTGGCTGGAGACAGATGGCATTCAATGGGACTTTCAAGCACATGTTCAAGTAGAACTCTGACACAAGACACCCTTCTTCATGTCATTTTCTCCTCTTGCTTTTGCTGGACAACCCCATCTGTTCTTCTTCCCCCTCTGTACCACTTCCTCAGCCCTTTTCCTTCCCATCCATGAGCCCTCATGGCTGCAGTCTCTCGGGCTGCTCCTGGTGAGGCTGGCTGCCCTGTGTCCATACTGCTCCCTGGGACAAGCCTTCCTCCTGCCTTTGCTCCTGCAGTCTCCACGAGACCCTGATGGCAGATCATCTAAATGGGGATGTTTGGAGGGGATAACTGACCCTCTAGAGGTGGAGAAGAACTGGACCAGCAGGATTTGGGACTGCCTTCTCTACGTGTGGGCACTCTGTGCTGGCTGGGTGTGTGTTTGTCCTCCTCCTGCCCTGGGACTCTGCAAGGTGACAGGAGTGAGAGGACATGTTTCCTTTACAGAACGGCTTTGGTCCAAGGGACTTGCTGGGCTGAAGTGACTCCAAAAGTTGTTTTTGTTGAGAGAATTTTAGATGTGAGAATTGAAGAGACCGGAGCTACGTCACTATGAGGAAAAAAGTCTGTGTCTCTTTTTAGCAGAGAAACTAAGTGGGCTAAATGAGAAAAGGGTGAGGGCAGATTCATAAAGTTAACCTTGGGTATTCTTCATTTCTAACCATTTAAGTGGGGGGTAAATGCAGCAAACTGAAGCAACAAAGATGGTGATGGGCTGTTGGGCGAGAGACACCTTTACAGCTGCAGCCAGCAGATATCTCCTTGCTTCCCCTACAGAGGATTGTGCTTCAGTCTCATCTGTTTCTCCAGCCAGAGACCAGTCTGAGTGAGGTCCACCTGGCACAGAAGTTCCTGTATAACCTGTTTTGCTCATTGCTGTGCTCACTTTTCAAATTTTCTGCATCTTCCAGTCTATTAATGCATGGCATGACAGTTTGCTTCAAATTAGCATTGTTTGTATAGGATTAACTTTACACACATTTATACTCAATGGCTTTATCTTCCTTAAGTTGCTAAGATCCTATTTCTTTCAAAATCCATTTATCTAGAGGTCCTATTAATTTAGCACATCCAAAGTGACTTGTTTTGTTCTGTGTTCAGAATGCCATACTGGGCAGTGCCAGGGCCTACCAGTCCAGCCCCTGAAACAGAAAGTTCCTGCCAGCCTTCCTGGCCTTTGAATCAGGTTGCACTTGTGTAAAACAAGTGAGCGTGGTGCACAACTGCCAGCAAACTATGGGATGATGCCCCCGGGCTCTGTCCTCTGTCATGGCCTTCCCCAGGGCTCCCACAGGATCAAAGGGCACCTTGCTAGTGTCCATGGGGAGGGAGTGTGCTTTGGGGAATTGCTGAGAAGAAGAAAAGAGGGGTATGGTGATGGAAAAGGTATGATCCCCACCTTTCCCCTCACCCCCCCCTTTATTTTCCTGACCTTGGCTGCAGTTTAGCTGGATGCACTGGGTGCACTGTGAAGCCTTGCCTCAAGACCTCTCACATGCACAGAAAGTGCTCACCATGTTAGTCTGAACAGAGTCCTAACCTTTTGAAGGCATTGATGGATTTATCCACCAAGTGTTTCATAAGGCGTTATCGTGTCAGCATTAGAGATCAGAAAGGTTTTCTTTTTCATATGAGAAAGATCTTGGCTTTCTTTGTTCTGATGGTGATCTTTGACAAGACAAGTAATTCTACTCATTTTGTTAAAACCTAAATAGCAGTACATTAATAAGTGTCTGGTACAAAGAACCAATAAATGTAATCAAATAGGTTTTAAGCTAAAGCTTGTAATTCAGTCTTTTTTCTTCTTTTTCTCTTTAGAAAAAAAGATCATAGGAAACACTATACTTATTGTGCCTTCTTATTATTCTGCAATCCGTTGGCAGCGGCAAAGTAGTCCTTATGGAAGCCATTCTTGATTTCTGTTGTGACAGGGGTTTCCTTTACAGCTGTTCTTGAAGGTGCTTTCCGGTATGTCTATAAAAGCAAAATCCAAAGTAAACACTTGGGTTCATTTAGTGCCCCCAAAACATGACTTATGGTTAACTGTAAACGGAGCTGTCTGGTGTTTGCTGATGCAGATGTATGTATTTGCTTCAGACTGCATTAAGGGTGCTGTAGTCTTTTCACTGCTGTGGGTGATGTTACTTTACTAGTCCTACTGTAATACTTCTCAATGTCAAAAGAGATTTCAAGCCTTGTACACTAAAAGCTTTATGTATGCAGGCAGGCTAGAGCACTCCTTGCTAGAAGATGTTGAAGTAAACAAGGCAAAGACAGAGCTGTTTGCTTCTTTTTTTTTTCCCTAAGGAGGAGAAAGACTCAAAAATTTGCCCACCAAAGCAAATTTGACCTTCTACATACTGAATGCAGTACCTGACTTGCTATAGAAGTGCAGAAGAGCTGAGCTGCAATAAGGAGGTCATCACTACTGAATAACTCTCTGTCAGACATGACTGTATCTGTTATTCTTAAGTGACTTATATATTTTAATACTAACATATTTTAAGCACTGATGATTATCCTACATCTGAGTCCACTCAGACTGCTATCCAAAAAGTTCTATTTTCCCCACCCTTGTCAGAGAGCTCTCAGAGAAGACTGCTTACCTTAATGTAGAAGTTGATGAAGAGAACGACCAGTGTGGCCATGTAGGAGGACTGGAACATGAGGCAGCCAAATGGGAATCCACATGGCTTCACGGCTGCGCTGAGTGTGTGCACAATAGTGAGCAGAAACTGGATCTGTGGAGGGAAGATAATGCAGGAGCATTTGCTGAGAAAGGGCCAGTGCTAGCTAAATCAGATACAGCAATGTCCCCTAGTCCTGCTCTTTGAAAGTTTGAGTACTCTTGAAAACTATCCCTTCCTAACCTCTGAATGTATTGTGAGGGTTAAGTTAAAATGGTCCTCTTGTGAAATTAAATAAAACCCTAAGGGGTCAGAGGTTTCTAAAAGTAGGCCTAGTTGACAAAAGGGAAGCTTTTTTTTTCCTCTCAGATTTATTAGGTGGTGTTCTATCTTCCAGTCCTTGTTGTGGCAGGTACAGTTGTCTCTGTTACTGGGCAGAAACTGCAGGAAACTCTGAAGACTCCTGGCAATAGCTTTAGAAGTCTGAAGAGCAGGGAGAATAATTTATAAAACTTATCTATTACTGTCATAAGCAAAATAGACTTGACTTGAGGAAGATTAAGTTCAATTATTGCCAATTAATAATACAGAAGGATAGCAAGAAATAAAATTAAAACCCCCTTCCCCTAAGCCCCTGTTTCTTCTCAGGTTCAATTTCACTTCTGACTCCTACTTCCTTCCATGTGGTGCATGGGGATGGGGTTTGTAGTCAGCCCATATTGCTTTGGCTTTGCTGCTCCTTTCTCCTCATACTCTTTCCCTGCTTCAGTGTGGGGTCCCTCCCATGGGAGAGAGTCCTAATGTGTGTATTTCCCATGGGCTCCAGTTCTTCACAAACTGCCCCAGTGTGGGTCCCTTCCACAGGGTCCGGACCTTCAGGAATACGCTGCTCCTATGTGGGTTCCCATGGGGTCACAGATTCTGCCAGCAAACCTGCTCTGGGGTGGGCTCCTCTCTCCATGGAGAGGAGCTTATTTCTCCATTGGCTGTGTCTTCCTTCAGGGCAGATGTGTCCATTGCTGCAGCAAGAGGCCCTCCATGGGCTGCAGGTGGATCTCTGCTCCCCTATGGACCTCCATGGGCTGCAGGGGAACAGCCTGCTTCACCAGCATCTCCACCACAGGCTGTGGGGGACTTTTTGGCACTAATTCCCTCCTTCTGCTTTGACCTGGGTGTTTGCAGGGCTGTTTCGCTCACATTTCTTCTGAGCTGCTGTTCAATGTTTTTTACCCTTTAATAAATACGATATCACAGAGGTGCCTCCAGCTTTGCTGATGGGCTCAGCTTTGGCCAGCAGGGGGATCTGCCTTGGAGCGGGCTCTGTCAGACATTTTTTGTGATTTTAAAATCAGGTTTTGCCACAATTAAGGAGCAGTCATTTTCTATGCAATGGTTCAAAAATAATACAATTTTGTGGATTGAAGAGTTTCTACTGCTTGTTTTCTACAGAAAATACTTCTGAACATAATTTCCTTTATTAAGTTATATCAGGCTGCACTAGTGACTTATGCTGGATGATAGTTTTGTTACACTTCAATGCTAACAGGTTTAATTGTGTAAATAACAATGTTTATCTGTAGTTCGCTTAATCCTCTCTCACATTTTGAAGAATTTCTGGTAGCTAAAAATGAGAGTAAAATAGATACATACCAGTTGTGCCTGAGTGAGGTATTTCTTCCACCAGAGATATTTGCGCATAGAAGGGATCACTGACAGTCCGTAGTAAGAATACATGAGCACGTGGATAAAGCTATTCAAAGTGGGTCCAAAGAAACCTATAAAAATCCATTAGGGGAAAAAAAAATTAAATACCAACTGCTAAAAAGTGAGAGAGGATATTATTGCTTGTGATGCCTTTTGCATATGGTAAGTATTCCTTTCATGCTTCGTCCTTGCTAAAGACTTTCCTGATGGGTAGAGATGCTCTTCTAGGGACAACTGAAAAACCAAATGATACTTCCTAGAGGATTTTTCTCATGCTGGATATTGTGGTTTTATCTCATATTTTCCTTCTCCTCCACCTTTTCCTGTTCTGTAGTTTACAGGCTATTTTTTTTCCCTCTCCTAAAGTTCTTCTTGCTATGAGTCTTTCCACTATTTCCATAAGCTTTAAACACTGCTGTGGGTGACTTTGCTGCTAGTATGCAGCCTAGGGCCCTGGGAGACACCTGTACTCCTGCTGTCTGATGCAGTAGCAAGAGCTTTACTCTGAATTAAACCAGCCTCTTGTGCCTGTGTTTGATCATCGCTCTGGTTTTCTTCTTTGGCTCTTTTGCTAGATGCACATTTACAGAATTCCATTCCAGATAATACCTTGCTGCTCTTATTACATTTAGTGAATACTAGTTCTAGAGGAAATTAATTATCCTCTGTACTTTATAGACTATGGAGAAGTAGCAGCACTATGCTGTGTGCTCACGTGTTTGATGGCAGTGCTACAGCTACAAGACGGACTCACCAGTTGTTCTGATTTTGCCACTGATTAATTACTTAGCTACTGATTTAATTACAGTAGTGCAGTGCTAGTGCAAATTGTGGGGACCAGGTTCAGACACATTAGAAAGCACAAACCCCCAGTGATTTGTGTACACCTCTAGAAATAGCTCCTAACTGCTATGAAATCTCTGATCCTTACTTCTACCTGTAACAGTGATTTACTTTGATTTTGTGATGTCCACAGTAAGTGCCAACAAACGCGAATTCTGCTTTTGGTTCTGAAAAAGACTTTCAACAAGTTTCTTTACAAAATGTTCCAATGGATGAGGTGACTCCCTTTAACAGGTTGAAAGAAAACTGGTTTTTTTCTCAACTTTGAAAGCAGTGCCACAGGAAGCATCTGGCTGTGTGAAGCACTGGAAAAGTGTGCATGTTGTGAGACAGCTGAAGTAGTTCTCTGCTGCTTGGACTTCTTATACAAATGCCAAGTGATCAGCCTGTGGCATAATAGACCTCCTCCTCAACAGGGGAGATGATGATAGTTAGGATAACCTTCTAAGGATGTATTCTCATATGAAACAGAACAAACTCCAACTGGTATTTTAATTAGTGACTATGTAAGTAAAGTATCTTGCTAAAGCAGAGATTGATGTCTACAGGAGTCAAGCCTGTAAAAGGGCCATTGATTTAATTTGTTGTGATTGATAATGGCTTTAGCAGGGTAATGAATTCTTCCTGCATCTGCTTTTTGGAGTAGGTCTTGTATGTGATGGCTCTTGTGTGCTGCTCAGTACTTTATGCTTAAAAGTGGTTTGAAGAGAAGTAAATACATAAGCTTGCGGCAGCTAACTGGAAAATCTAGGGCCTAACACTCAGGTATTTTTGGCCTGAACTTTTAACCGTGCTTTTAACTTTCCTGTGTTGTGCAGTGGTCTCAGCAGTTCTGAAAGGCTCTGAACCCTAAAGGTGCCCTTGTACTGCACAGTGACACAATTCCTTTGCGTGGTGATGTGATTCCTCCCCAGCTGTGGCTGACTTAGACCCCAGGTAATGAAGCAAACAAAGACTTACTTTGCCCACAAGGTATCCAGTTCAGAACACACCACCAAATGTTAAACATAGTGGCATGGTGATACACATGAAGGAAGGTGATCTGGCTGCTTTTCTTTCTCAGTACAAAGAAGATAGTGTCCATGAATTCAATTACTTTGGAAAAATAATACCACCACAGCACCTTGGCTACCTGTACAAGGAAGAACAAAGGAGCAGGAGATCAGTATCTGTCCATACAAGTGCTTAAATATTACTGTACTACTTCACTCCCTAGGCATGCAACTTCCCAGAAGGCATTAATATGCTGTTGAAGGAGAAGCACGAGCTCTGGCTTCTATTTTATTTTGCTTCCTAATGAAGCAGTTTTGTAAAAAACTACACATCATCTTTTATGAAATTGTATAAATATATAATTATCAAAATATAACTTAAGAAATATAAACTTTGAGGAAGGGTTTTCTAGTTGTTCTATTTTTTTCAAAGATACAGTTTCGTGGGTGGGTTATTGTTTTATATTAGGGTTTTTTGTTGGGTTTTTTTTAGGAGGGTTTTTTTTTTTTAAGGGTGCTACCATTTTCATGACACTGAATAGATTTTGCTGCCAGATTCTTTTTTGAAAAAATCTAAATCTGATACTCAATGCAATTAAATATATCCTCCTCTAGAGTAGAGATGTTTTATCAGAGCTCAGGATATGCTCTAGGACAGTTAAAGACAGCTAAAACAGAAAGGAGAAAAACTTTTTTTTGAGGGGAAAAGGTGACTTTTTCCTTGCCATAACACAGAAAAATTTTGAGATCTGGGGAAAATTATATACATTAACCAATCTTTCTGTCCTTGAGCTCTAATGTCATCTGGAAAGCAAACCTGATATGGGGAATAACAAGGGGTTTAATACATGGAATTGCTGTGATGCAGAAGTAAGGGCTGAAACTACAGATGAGTCAAGCCAGCAAAACATCTCTGCAGTCTTCTGGAGTTTATAGTTGGGCTTAAATCCATTTCCCGCTCCTGCCCAACAAGAGTTACATTTTGGATGACTGATTTTTGTTCAAAGTTTTTAAATTACGTAATTCTCAATTTTAATAGGCAACACTGTTTTGACTACAGGTCTTGATATGTGGCGTTTCAAAATGCTTCCTGTTATGCTTTCCACTGCAAGGATGCACCTGTATTGAATCAAAAACATAACACTTCTTGTTTTCTACCAGTTGTTGGGCAACCTGACTAAAACCCTCATGTCAGAGATGTTACTGAGAGCATCCTTCCAACTGCTATGAATACAGAGGTGTTGCATCAGGGATGTGGAGGGAATGACTGCTGCGGATGTTGAGGGCTGAGCTGCTTTTGTCTCTCACCCGGATATCGGCCTCCCCTGCACTGTGGAGGTTCTGGCACTGCAAGTTGTAGCCGCCTTCCCATGTGGCAAGGATGAGCTGGAACAGAAAACAGAGGAATTACATTCGTGAACAGATGGAATGGTTTTTCCCCCTGCAGTTGTTCTGTCCTCAGTGGTAGGTACCGACTTCTTCCATGAACTGATGCTCTTAAACCAGACAACTTGCTAATATATTCTCTTTTGAAAGGGGAAAGCTATCAGTTAAGCTGGAGATATGAAATGATGCATTTCTGCTCTTTCTCTCACTTTAGAGCCTTCAAGGCATCCATTAAAGCCTCCCATTACTTAATGCATCTCCAAATCCTCGCTCCAAAGCAAACACTGGAATATTGTATCTCTGTCCTGAAGCAGTACGAACAGAGCTTAACACAGCTACTTGTGCAAAGATGTCTTTGAGAAAAATTCCCTGATGCCAAGCAAACAGAAGGCAAAGGCAAAGTAGTGCAACAGGAGAAATATTTCCTAATGCCATACACGTCTCTTTATCCTACACTGTTAAATGCTGGAGGAAGTGAAGGAGAGCAGGCACAGTGCTGAATGGAGGCGTGAATAGGCACACAAGCAATTTCTTAGGTTCTGAACATGTCACATGGGGAAGCAGACAGAGCAATGAAATATCAGAGTGCCACATTGGGATGGGGCAGGTTTCTAGAAAACCATATGGTGATTTTTCATATGGAATATTTTTATAGTAACAGCCACCTAAAGCACTCAGCAGCCCTTTTGGAAGAGGGAGCATCAACTCTTGCCTATAAATGTCATGCAGAATCCATTGATTTTGAAAAGGTCTTTCTTGTTCTCCAATGAGTGCAAAGTAGGTTTGGGGAGAAACTGAGCAACTCATGTTCTGGGGTCTGTCTCACCCTCTACAGATGCAGCAGTGAGCGATGGTGGGAGAAATGCATTGAAGTGTTATGCTATAAGCACAATTGTGAGATGCTGAGAGAAGTGGGTTGCTTTCAACTCTGGAGCTGCATTCACAGGGATGATGTGTGTCAGCACAGAAGGGATGACTTTTCCCTCTAGTTCCCACTGAAAAGAACTGCCCTGTGTTGAATGTGTGACAGTCCATACAAAATTGAAGCAGAAACATTCTCAGTGATCAAACTGAATTAATTCCTAGAGTAAAAACATCAAAAAATGATTATTGATAATATTTGGAGGATTAGAAAGTAGCCTGGAATGCTTATTATAAATTCACATTAAAATGCATTGACACCTGGAGAACCAGGGTCTTCTACTACTTTTTTTTCTGAATTCAGATTCTGTGATTGTCCCTGAAATATGAACTTAGCTGTTTTAGGTGCCCAAAATAACCCATAGAAATTGCAGAGAGAGATGACAGTACAGTAAGTGAGTGTTTTATAGATAACTGATCTGTAACAATTGAAACAAACACATTCCTTTACAACCAACTCAGTTTTCTGCTTTGCTGAAGAAACTTAACTTCAAAATTTTCTGCTGTAGGTAAAATGTTGGATTACAGAAATTTGCTAGGAAAATACGCAATTTTAAATATTTTGATTAGTCTATTTTACAACTGTTCCAATTTGTATATGTTTACAGAAGATTGATTTTTGAAAAAACTCTTTTGTGTGTCATTTCCTTGTGCATTAAAGGTTAGGAGTGAGGGCCGGCCCATTGCCCAGCGGGTCCCAGGGAAAGCCCCGAAGAAGGAAGGTGATGTTTCAACACATGCCAGGAGCTACAGTCCTCCATGGAGACACTTTGAGGTTGTTTTCAGTCTGGATTGATTGATACTGGTTTTTTGTTTGGTTTTTTAAACCATCTGTTAAGTAGTAGAGTGAACTTTTCCAAAGAACTCTGTCGTTCTTTCACTTCTATATTAAATCTGTTTTTGACGATACCTTTGCCAGTGATTTGTTAAGTGACCTTAAAACACACATTTGCCAAAAATTGGGGTAGTCAGCAGGTTTGCAAGCAGTATCACTGACTACTTACAAAAGCATGGAAGAAGTCCAAATCCTGAGTTCTCAGGCAAATGGGCTCAGGATAACTGGTCTGATTGGAAAGCTGTGAAGGAACATCTAGAAGTTGCTAGGGGCTGTATAAAGGCTGGGAAAAAGAAAGTGATTTTTTGAAAAATGTTAGGCACCTGTCTAGAATCTGCCTGCTACTACAGAAAAGATAATATTAAAGAGAAACAAGGACTGAAAACTGAGATGGAAAGCAACTAAGTTACTATTGTCCTTCAAAAATAGAACACCTCCAGAGATAGTTACAGGAGGAACAGAAAGAAAAACACAAGTTGAAGGAAAAAGTGGACCTAATGCTTATGCGGGCTCCAAATCCTCCTGACATTGTGCAGATTAGTAAACTAATTGCATCTCCTCAAGACTGGGACGGTAACATATGGAGAGGTCCCTGAGATAACAAACCAGGGTTCTGCACCTGGGATACAGCAAACCTGGTGATGTGTACAGACCAGGGAATGAGAGGCTGGAAAGGAGCCCCATGGAAAGGGACCTGGGGGTCCTGATCAATGGCAAGTTGAATATGAATCAGCAGTGCCCTGGCAGCCAGGAGGGGCAGCCGTGTCCTGGGGGGCATCAGGCACAGCATCGCCAGCCGGGCAAGGGAGGGGATTGTCCCCTCTGCTCTGCACTGGGGCGGCCTCACCTCGAGTGCTGGGGGCAGATTTGGGTGCCACAATATGAGAAAGACATTAAACTATTAGAGGGCCTCCAAAGGAGGGCTGTGAGGATGGTGAAAAGTCTGGAGGGGAAGCTGGACAAGGACCAGATGAGGTCACTTGGTCTGTTCAGCCTGGAGAAGAGGAAACTGAGGGGAGACTTCATTGCAGTTACAACTTCCTTGTGAGGGGAAGAGGAGGGGCAGGCACTGCTCTCTTCTCTCTTGTGACCAGGGACAGGACATGAGGGAACAGCATGAAGCTGAGTCAGGGGAGGTTTAGGTTGGATATCAGTAAAAAGGTTCTTACCACAGAGGGTGGTTGGGCACTGGAACAGGCTCTCCAGGGAAGTGGTCACAACACCAGGCCCAACAGAGTTCAAGAAGTGTTTGGACAACACTCTCAGGCACATAGTGAGACTCCTGGGGTGTCATGTGCAGGGCCAGGAGTTAGAGCCAATGATCCCGCTGGGTTTCTTCCAACTTGACACATTTTATGAAACTTTTTTGCCAGTGCTGAACAGGTGAGCTCAGTAGTATCTCAAGGTTTTGGGGTTTGTTTTTTTTTCAAGTATTTAATTCATAGGTTCCATGTTGGAAAATGAGATTAAAAAATCCTTAGAGGTTCATAAAGAAAATATTCCTTTTCAACATCAGTATTTCTTTTCAACACGATAATTTTTTAAATTTGGTAATTAGGAAATCTGCAACTCCTTACAAATGGTCAGCACGCAAATGGAGAGCAAGCTTTAGGGTGAGAATACCACTCTGTCTGCATGGTTTTATTTAATTTCTTTTCTTCATTCTTCCACGATTTTAAAAATGCCAGATTTTTCAGATCATTCTGTTTGTATGTTCCCCAGTCATTTTACTTGGCAGAAGAGTTTCCTCTGGTTTGTGTCTGCATTTCAAGAGCCAGCAGCTTAGACTGAAGGTCTTTTTTGACTTTTTTTGACCTCAGTCTTTTACGTCAGCTTTTCTGTAACTCAGCATTTATATTCTCTGTTGTAGGTGCCTTATACACTACTGTGTCCCCTTTAGGGAAAAGAAAAGAATTCACTTTGAGTTTTGACTCCTCTACTTTGCAAGACAATTTTCAAGATTTCTGTCTAACTTCCTAATAAAAAAAAAATTTAAAAAAAAAAAAAAAGTGTAGAAATTTGGAAAGCAGTGGTACTAGGTCTCTTTTTCTCTGAAACAAAACCAATACATTACCTGTACTGTTTCATTCACGTTTCCTTTTGTACACCGAACACTCACAACTCTGCAGAGCTGATGGTGTTATTAATCACTCAGAGACGGTGCAAGTGCAGGGTCTATCAAAGAGATGAGAAATCCCCTCTCTCTTTCAAAACAAAAATTCTCTCCCTCTAGAAAACAATTCTTTGAATTCTTTGCATTCTTGGCAGCCTATCCTGAAAATAATATTAAAACAAGTATTGTCTGAAGCTATTTGGAAAAACAGATCACGTAAAGAGCAAAGTGCTGCTTTGTGAAAAATTTCTGCTAAGTAGCAACGTCCTGTTAATTAGTAGAGTGTTCATATTTTGCTGTGGCCCTAATGTTCTTAACAGATCCCTGTTTTTATATTAATAAATGATTTCTATTCATCTACTCAAGTATGAACAGCATAAGGATTCACATGAGTTGTTTTGCCACATCAGTCCAACTCCTGCCTTAATTTTGTAAATGGGGAATCAAAGTGTTCAGAATTGAAAGTTGGTTCCTCTGTCAGAAGTTTCAGGGGTGAGCAGCAGGTACCAAAAGATGATATAATCCTCTCACCTCACTGAGTAGCAGACTAAGCACTAAGAGCTTGACCCAGGGGCCTGTGCCCTGCTCATTTCAAGCTTTCAACTTCAAAAATATCACAGCTGTAGCTTGTTTTTCATCTGTTCCCCATAGATAGGCTAGAAAGGAAAATGAGGTGATTTTCTGAATGGATATTGCCATTTCTACTGACTGCAGGTTCTCTGTGCTCTTCCAGTTGTAGACAAATCTCTGTGCATGGTTGGACTTTCTCAGAGAGCAAATGCCTAGAAGCAATAAAGTATTCCCCCTTGTCCCAGGGCAGGAGGAAGGCAGAGAGTGAGGCATCAGCATCTAGCTGCATCTGGCTGGTAACCAGTCACTAGTGGTGTTCCTCAGGATCAGTTCTAGGGCCAGTGCTGTTCAAAATATCTGATCTGGAGGCACGAATTGAATGCCCCATTAGAAGGTTTGCTGATGATATGAAACAGGGAGGTGCTGTTGACTCGCTTGAGGGACAAGAGTCCTTGCAGAAGGACAGAGTGGAGCATTGGGCAATCATCAATGGGATGAAATTTAACAAGTCCAGATGCTGGATCCAGCTCCTGGGATGAAGTATCGTGGGCACAAGTAGGAGCTGGAGGAGCAGTGGCTGGGAGAGCAGCCCTGTGGAAGGGGATCTGGGAGTGCTGGCTGGCAGCAGCTCCGTGTGAGCCATCGTGTGCCCTGGCAGCCCCGAGGCAAACCTCGTCCTGGGGTGCATCCAGCACAGCATCACCAGGCAGCCAGGAGAGGGGATTATCCCACTGCATCAGCCTCACCTTGAGCACTGGGTGCAGCTCTGGAGCCACCATTTAAGAAGGTTGTGAAGATCCTTGAACGTGCCAGAGGAGGGCAACAAAGATGGTGACAGGGCTGGAAGCCAGTCCTGTGAGGAGCAGCTGAGGACTTTGGGCTTGTCTAACTCGGAGAGAAGGAGGCTGAGGGATGACCTCATTGTTCTCTACAGCTTCCTGAGGAGGGGAAGAGGGGAGGGAGGTACTGAGCTCTACTCCCTGGGAGATAGGAATGGTGGGACATCTGGGGATGATTCCAAGCTGCACCAGGGGAGATTTAGACTGGACATTAGGAAGCAATTCTTTACCACAAGGGTGGTCAAACCCTGGAAAAGGCTTCCTAGAGGGGTGGTCAATGCTCCCAGCCTGTCAGTGTTTAAGGGGCATTTGGTCGGTGCCCTTAAGAGCATGCTTCAACTTTTGGTCATCCCTGAAATGGTCAGGCAGCTGGACTAGGTGGTTGCTGTGGGTCCCTTGCAACTGAAATGGTCTATCCAGTACATGGTCTGTCTGTATGGAAACAGTTAAGAAGGAAAGCTAAGAACTAATAATGGAGTTAGTATTACAGTAATTAAAATTCCTCTTAAAAGTTCAGAGTAGGACATGACCACCAGTGTCCTTCTTGTGGAAAAAAACAGAGCAAGATGTTGTTATGGGTATGATGTTTTACTGGGTTTTCTAAGGCACTCCAGCCCTCAGGCCAGTTAAAACAACTTGATATGACCACTGTTCTCAAGCAATTGAGGTCCCACTAAACTAAGTAAAGGAGACTAATCTATCCATGTAGCACAAAGGGCTTAACTTGCAGTGCTGTGAATCACTTATTTCCCTTGGCCACCAGAGACTTTTGTTAGTCCTTGTGAATGGCAGCTCTTCCCTGGATCTATAGACTTGGATAAAATAGTCCTAAAAGCAGTTACCTGATGGCCACATCCCAAGGAAAGGGAGTCACTCAGGGCAGTGTCTCAGGAAGGAGAGCGAAATGACATTTTCTTTTTTATCTTAAATGAATTTTAGAATGGAATGCCTGAGAAGATCATCAGTGTCTAAAAACGGAGACCAGATATTAATAATAACACATTTTTCCTTTTTTTGAGTTTTAGAGGGAGAAATCATCTCCTTGCCTGTAACATGACTCACTTCCACAAGCATGCTATCCAACATCTGAACTGCCTTGCTATACCCAAGAGGCTGGGATGAAGCACACCACAAGGTTACTGAGGCCATCACACTTCGACATGATAACTCCATGAAAAGAGGAAGGTACCATTAATCATCTTTGACTTGTCATTAAATCAGAAGATTTGCACATGTGTAAAACCTCGTCATAGGAAGTTTTGTTCTTGATTTCCCATAAGGTTCTACTGAATTATATTTGAATGTGCATATGAGATCCAGAGCACTGCCTTTTTCCATGATCAGGTTGAATGTTCTACTGAAATGCAGAGCTCAGAAAGGTCAGTATTAAAGACAAGGAGAACACAGACGATGAAAACTGAGATGTGAGGACAACATGTCCAGCTGGAATAACTGCAGACAAGGACAGCAAAGTCAGCTCCTCAGCTCTCCAAAAAAAAAAGTTCAGTTAAGATAGAGGAACACCTGGTAATTTAACTCTATTCACACAAAGTTCTTACTCAACCAAAAGAGCTGTTTGCTCTTGTCCTTACATTTCACTGCTTTACAATGCAGTCTCAGTGATCTTTTGCTCTCTAGGTTTTTCTTTTTCCCACTTCTCCTTTCTTCAAATGATAGAGGAGTGCACCTGACCTCTTCTGGTTTCTCACTTTGTTCGTTTTCTCTTGCTGCCCTAAGGTACAAATAGTCCTTCAGTACTAAATAATTGCTTCAAAGAAAGCCTTCACCTCAAGCACCAATACTGATGGATCGAGAATCCTTCCGTACTTCTGTACTTAATTTACATTTGTTAACTTCTGAACAATTAATGGAGTAAACAATAATTTATCACAATCTTACAAAAGAAACCCCCCCAAACAATATCAAAACAAAACAAACACCAAAAGCAAGATTATGTTGAAGTTGGATTTGCACAGTAAAATTCCAGGACAGTTTGAATTGGTTAGGATCTTTTTCACCTTTCCTCATCATCTGCACTGTTAAATCTTTACTTAGAACTTGTGCTGCACAAGCTCTATATTTTTAACACTTGCACAGACAGGAAGCAAATCTTTCTGATGTGATCCATTATAATGATGGAATAAAACAGAGTTTAAGTGCTCCTTCTGTTTTTGATTTGTTCCTTTTGTTTTGCCCCGTTCTGCCTAATTCAGGCATTACTTTCTAGTAATATGTGAGATATAATCTCAATTGCAATGTGTAGGGCTGATGGCCCTGATTGTTCTGGCACTCCTGGGAATCCTCACAGCATCTTGGCATCTATCGATATGCAAGTTATGGCTGTAATTCAGAAATCTGACTTAATGTGGGATGCATTTTCATCTCCTAGAAACAGCTGAAATGCAATTGATTTACTGCTTTTTATTTCATTTAATCCTGCAAGGTAGAAGATTTTTTCTGGCTCCTCTAGAAAGGTTAATGCAGTGGACTGGCAGTACTTGTGAGTTCTGCTCTTTTCCCTTTGCTCTGAAATGAGGGGTCCTCACATGCAAGTCCTGCTTTACCACATGGATGCGGTTGCTTGTTTACAAATCCCATGGATTTGTAATAAGTCTGAGAAGCTACCTGGGGATACAGGCAGCTTGAGACATCACGCCACCCCTCTGCTAATGACACATATCTCTAGATCTCCTTTTTAATCTGACCCAAATGGTGCTAGTGTCCTGGTTTTCTCAGTGCCTGATCAACAGAAGGACTTGGGTGAGACCTTGATGACCAGCTGAGATTTGATTTAAATAGGGCAGAGGTGATACTGCTGGGGAAAGCAGCCTAAGACCATGGCAGAGATTATGTCTATTCCTATTAGTGAGAGAGAGTATCCTCACCTGAGTAATTTCAGAATTCAGAGATCAGCACTGGTCTCCTGTGTTTCCAGTTTTAATTTATCACTGGACTTGTGACGGTTTGGCCTCTAGTGCCTCAGGCTGCATCCCTGAAGTATGGTTTGTAAGCACATGAAATAATTTTAATATATACACTGATGTGACAGTTTTTCCCAGTAAGCTGGTTTACTGCTCATAGTTGGTACTTTTAGCATCCTAAGCAAAGACTTGTGCAGGGAATATGCATATGTTTCTAAGGGAAATTGTTAAAAGTTTTGATTTTTGTTAAAACAAAAAGGTGGTGGCTGTTTTTCCTTATCCAGGATTTGACAATGTTCTAGAAATTGTTGGATCAGTAGAGTTGATCTGGGTCTATGAGAACTTACTGGTACAGAAAAGAACACAACAATAACAAGCTTCTGATGTGGGTTTCTTTGGTAGCAGCAAGGGTGGGAGGAATTGTCTTCCGCCTCCTTGGCAGCCCACCGGCAGCCTGCCCAATTTAAGCACAGGATTTGTGTCTAAGCTTCAGGTACTTGGAAAAAATGTGCTCCAAACCCAAGTGCCAACTTCTCCATCATATTCAAGTGGGGAAGGAAAGAGCCTTTGACAACTTCAAGAAAATCTATGTACCTAACTCAGAAGTTTAAATTAAGGTCTTACGAGCTGCCCTTCTGGGAGGCCTTCAGAGGCACCTAACTCTTTGTTGACTCAAGAATTTTGAGACATCTCAGTAGGATGAGGGCAGCTGGGCAGAGCTGTTTATCTTTAGACCTTGTCCTTCGGGGATGTTAGGGGTATCTGACCTTATGATAATGGCACATCTTAGAGTTGTCCTGGAGCTGTTCCTCCAAGTACTTTGCGGATTGGTTGACCTCAAAGCTCAGAGATAAAATCGGCTCCCAGATAGTTCATGCCCACGGTGCAGTGCATGGAGCTCTGGCTCAAAAGAGGAATCTGCCCTTGGAGATTTAGAAACAGCCCTTTTGTTATGACTCTTTGCTATAACCTTTGTCTTCTTGCCTTGAGACTCTTGAGGTTGTACAAATCAACTGTCACGAAGCGCCAGCTATAACTAGTCAGGAGGTGAGGATGAGGAGATGAAGAATTGAAGCACGGGTACCCCCAGCAGCAGGTTTACCATGTTTCTGATTTAATCCATCATGTGGGACAGGCTGTATTTGGAGATACACCCTTTCTTGTGAATGAGATTTTTTTTTTTCTTTTGAATGTCTAAGAAGCAACCCCTGCATTCTGGAGCTATTGCAAGAAATGCTGTATAAACAAAACAAAGAAAGATGGTTATGGTTTTTTTTCATGGTTTCTGCATGTGTATAGGGGGGGAATGTGGTTTATTTCTATTGTAGAGCTTATTACGTTGTGATTTATCCCCGATACAGAGACCAGAGGGGTTAGATGCAGTGAGAGCATGGAGGAATAAAACAACTGTTATAGATGTGTCTAACCAGGAACTGATCCTGAATCACAGTCACTGGAAGGATCAACTGTGTTTACATAAGGAACCACCATGGAGAATGCGCTAAATATAGGTAGCTCTTGCCTTAAAGAGCTTACTGCCCACAAAAGACAGCGAGCACAAGGGGCATAGAGGGAAGCTTTGGAAATTAGATATTTTGAAATATTGAATCATTGAAGTCATTGAACCTTGACTTTATTTGGTGCTGAAGATGATTTCTGCTCTCCCATTTGCCTGTTTTTCTTCAGCAGGGATGTGCAGGCTACCTCAGGCAGGAATGCAAGTCTTAACTTCCATTCTGCTCCTTCACAGGAGAAGCTGCGATAGGAGCCAGGCAAGCAGACTAAGAAAAAATACAGAGCCAGTATTATGGAAGTGTGCTTTGTACAGTGTAAAACTAGCCTGGCTGACAGTCCAGAGCTAAGAGTGAGATCTGCAGTAGAACAGCTGGCAGTGCAGATCAGCCGTCATGTTCCCTGGGTTCCCAAATTTGCAGAACGTGGAGCTGTGAGCTGGCATTGCCAGCCATGCCCGGCTGCAGTCTGGGAGGTGTAAATCAGCAGCCTCCAGCCTCAGAATCAGCATCTCAAGGGACTAATCTGAGGACTAATGCAACTCAGTGACTGTCTGCAGCAAAGTTAGCCTCAGGAAGGATGGAGCAGGAAGGCAGCTGAACAGGAGGTGGCTAAATACAGTTCCTACCAGGATGTGAAGGTGGCTAAAATCAAATTTGCTTCATTCATGCAAATGAGACTGCTAAAATTTCCTTTGTTCTTCCTTTTATTTACTTGTGGCAGGCCAAATCAGACTGCTAGGGAAAGGGAGCAGCAGTATTGTTTTCTATTCAGTTAATCCTTTTTGCTGAGTCCTGCTACTGCAGCCAGTTATCTGTATACCTTCAAGCAAAATGGGGATTTAAACATCAAAGCGCTAATTTAAATTCTGGAGGACAATCATCGTGGAGTCATCAAACCTTCCAGCAATTGTGCTGGTTTCTCCTTTGCTCTAAACCTTATCCTGCACTCCCAGACACCCACAGCAGCCTCTGAAGCCAGCTGGAGCATTGACCAGGACACAGCTCTGCATAACACAATCAGTCCTTTGCACAAAGGCACAGACCTAAACTGCTCCTCAGCCATTTGACCAGGCCAGTCACCTGGTATTTGGCTCAAATCGATTTAAAACTTGAAATCTTTGGGGGTCCTGTTTGGCTTCTGAAAAGTTTCTTGTGCAACCAACAGAAATTTTTGTGGGTTTTGTCTTCTAGGGTTTATTTTCAAGGGCTTCAAGTCATGTATGTTAACACCATAATATTAAAAGTACCTCAATTATCAAAAGACTGAAAATGGGCAGCTCCCAAATAATATCCAAAGAGTGAATTCTGGCTTCTGTTCCCCTCTGAGGCAAAAGCACGTGTCTGCTGAGGGACACTGTTTGAATCCTCTGCTGCTGCAAAATCATCAGATGCACTCCAACCTCTCTTCTGGTTCTAAATGGATCCTGAATTATATGAGCATGTTCCTTCCTGATAAGTACGTGGGAAATAATCTGTGTGACCATATTCAGCCTCCAAGCCCCACAGCCCTTGCTTTTGGATGAAGCAGTAAGTTTTTAACATCTGTCTTGTACTGTCTGACTATATGAGGAAAGCTTCTTAGTCACAAGAGCAGAAAAATAACACTGAATTGCCAATTCCATAAATAAATCAGTATTTTGCTCTCATCTATAAATCTGTTCATATTTAAGCATGGGCATGGAAAAATCATTCCATGGACAGTCATATGAATAAAACCCGATCTATGGCATTTCCATGGGTGCTGAAGAACAAGATACAGACATGTTTGAGCTGAGTGACTGTTGCAGATTCAAATTTATGCCTGTGGACACAGTCCTGGCAGCAAAGACCTGTCCCCAGGTGTGGAATGTAGCTCAGGAAGGACAGTCTAAACATGCCAAGGTCTAAGATGAGAAGGGACTCTTTTTTTTGTATATTAAATTTATTTTGCTGTTGGTTTTAACTTTCCTAGCAAAACTACCTGTCACTAAGATATTTCTGCTAAAAACTGTATCTTGGTCACCTTTCTCAGCTGTGCTGCATGGAAGAGCACTTACCTCTATGAGCATGTAGAAGGAGAGCAGTGTGATGCCCAGGTTATACACGATGAGGTGAGGCCTGAGAGAGAAAGGAGGCCTGTTCTTCATGAATTTGTTGCCCAGCCATATGCAGAGTAGATATGCTCCAGTAAGGAAAAATGTGGGAAGGTAAGAGTCCAAAAGGAACCATCCTCTAACCCTGGGATCTAAAAAAGAACAGAGCAGGCAATTAAGAAAGATATGGTAAAGTATTGATAAAATAAGGCAGAACACATCATGAAAAGAATCTACTAATAGTGTGAGATGGAATCAGCCATTCTTTCCTCATAAGAGCTATCCATTGCTTCTAGCTCACCAAAACTGCATGCTAAGCCTCAGAGAATGTGGGCTGAAAACTGCACAGAATTCCCTAATAATTTAAGGTCACCTAAATCACCCCATTTTAATAGTAAAGAGAAAATGAAGGGGAAAAACCCATTGATATATGCTTTTAAAAATTTAATTTAATGTTTTAACATAGTATTTACTTAAATCCTATCTTAATCTGCTCAATGGACAGTTTGCAGATAGTATTAAAAACAAAGTATGCATGTAACATTGCGAGCTCATGTGTTATTTTAATTCTGCACTTGCCATACAGGTAGGAAGGTATACAACATTGGCTAGAAAACGTCCATACAAGGGGAGCACTTTTCGGAAACATTAAATATGAAAAGCAAGCAGCAAATGTTTCCTTTGAAGGGTACTGAAGATTTTTGGCTGGGTAAGGGCTTGCTTTCTCACAGTTTCTGTCCCACTTGCCTGGTCCTGAAATGAAATATTAAGGTCAAATCCTGCTTGCCTTATTCACACAAGTAATCCCATTGGCAGTAATCAGATAGTTCAGTGTATATGAGCAAAGCCTAATCCCAGATGCCAAGCTGGAGGCACCACTTTGTTGTCATATGAGCAAATGGATGTCGTGAGCGAAAGGGGTGTGCTTTCTTTTCTTTTTTCTTTTTCCAAGATGGAGCAAAACCTAGGGTTAATTTTCCATAGCAACATTCTTCAGCCATTTACCTATGGAAAGAACAAGGGGGCATCACAGCTAGTTTTTAGAATGACTTCCAGAGTAAGTGAATAAAGAAATCAGTGGGGAGCTATTGTGCATGTCACACAGAAAAGCAGTTCTTTCTGCTCTTGGAAAGATGTTTTTGCTCTTGGAAAATGTTTTAAATTACCTAGTTTATTTTTTTACAAAGGCCAAGATTACATTAAAAGTCATAAAAGAAAGGCTATTCACAGTGCATGAAAAAAACATTCTACTGTTTTTCTGCCTGTGTTGAATTTGGAAAAGACTGGGCAATGGATGATGCACAGAGCAAATGTGCCCAAGCATTTAGTAATTAATTGCAATTTTTCTGTACTGTATTCTTTCCAACAATTCCTTCCTCAGAAATACATGCATACAGGTATATGTAAAGTGAAATTTTAAGTACGTTAGAGTAACTTGTATATGAGCCCGGCTTTGATCATCAGCTTTCTTTCTAATTACATTTTTCTTCCGCTTATCCATCGCAGTGGCTGTAACATTCATTTGTTGAATTTGGATCCCACAAGGGATATTAGCTTTTTGTGAGAAAGACTTTCAACCAGACCCTGACTACCATAGAAGTCCAATGGTCTCCTGCTTTTGACTCTCCCTTTTGGACTCCCAAAAACCTCTAGGAGCAGAGGGGCGTAGGATTGAAGCAGTTACAACAGCACAATCCTTCCTTTTAGGGCAGCCTTGCTTTGTTGTGCGTTACCAAGCTAGAACGCCTGTTGTCTATCTTCAGATCTCAATGCTTATTAGGATCACCACAGTGTGAGAAGGAAACACTTCCAACAATCTCTTAAAGCTCACAAGCCATGTCTGAAGCACTGGAATGAATGTTTTAGAGGTGATTCTGCTCCCTTATGGGCTCTCAACACGACATAGGAGTCATAGGACAGGTAAAGGTTGCACGTGTAAGTGTTGATGTCTTAGGAGTGTGTGTTTTGGGAGAATAAGGATTTAATTTATTTAATTGGTATCCTAAATGAAGATGTAGAAAGCAGTCATGTCAGCAAGACTGCTATCTAAGGAAAGGTCTCCCATCCGAGGATTGCAACACTTGGTGCATAAAGGTTACATGCACAAAGGCAAACTGGCATCAGTAGATAACGAAACTGCATGTTTGCTCAAAGAGGAAAAGTATCCAGAAGAGTTCAGAATACAAATTAAACTACACAGAATAAATTCTGCCCCAGTATGCCCTCAGAAAGTTTTCATTCTGCTGTGAGTGGCCACAAGCATGTGGGCTGATCCACACAAAAGCAGAATTCGTGTGCTTGTTCAGGTCAGCATGTCAAGTATTTTTAAGTTCTACACTATTCCAGTTTCAAGAGAAATTGTTAAAACTTGTACCCTTCCTGAATATTTTCCACCACGACCTCAATGCCTTGAAGAGTAATACAGTTTCTGGCAAAAAGTGGTTTATAAAGGGCAGCCAAGGAACGTGACTGTTTTGTTTCCACTTCCACTTATCCCTGAATGACAAGCGGAGGGAGGTTTTTATGTGTCAAGAAGGGGGAGGAAAGGGAATGTATTTCAAAAGAAGTTATCAGAAGTGTGAGAAGTATTTCTGTTGACCGACAGTTAAATCTCCGTGTTCAAGTACTATAAAGGTACACTGTCAGTAGGAGAAAGGATTCTTTTTACAGTATTGAACTAGCGCAGCATCTGAAATTGAGACCAAAGCAGTGAATAAAGTCACAGTGGGAAAGCACTGGACTACAGCAGGGGAAGGAGCAGGCACCCACAAGCTCTGATCGCTCCGTGAATAAGCTCATTCACGGTCACTGGCCAGGATGTGCCAAACCCTTGGGGTGAAATCTTGGCTGCTTTGAAATGAGTGGCAGGCCTCCCAGGCTCTTTAAATGTATCAGGCTTTTATCAATGAGGTTAAGAAACATTTTGATTCAAGCTTCTGTATAGCTTTGGCCAGTCAGTGTCTGAGTAGATTCAGTCCTTTTTAGGCGCAGAGGGTAGATAGCTTTGCCCCAGTGCCTTGCTACTCATCATAGTCTATTAATGAAAAGTGCTTTTTACTTTATCATAACTTTGATAAAATACATCTCTTCTTGAGCACCTCTGTTTCCTTCACAGATAAAACAAACAACCAGTTAACTAGATTTAGCTCCTGCAATTCAATATTACTTAATTTTGCATAACACCAAACAATACTCTGCAAATGAGGGGTGACCTTGGAAAAATGATCTCTTATGGGAGAAAATTGCTATTTCACTCGTTCTCAATTTGCCTTGAGCCTAAGAACAAAATGGACCACCACCAAATTGTAAGACCACCCCTTATTAAGAGATGCAACCAATGAGTAGGTATATGGCTGCTGTTCCCTGATCCAAAGGACTTGTTCTGCTAGTTGAAAAGCAAACATGGAGGTAAATTTGTCTACAAAGCCCAGCTGATACCAGTGAATGAAGGTACAAAATACGCTGATATATATAAATCAAATTCAGATCTCTGATAGTCTGTCCCTCATTCTCGTCGGGCACTACTGCAGCTTGTGTTAACCTGGTGCTCCCAATGTGACAGAGATTGCCTCTGGGAAATAGAGCATGGCTTTCTGTCCCTTCAGACACATCTGGTAATGATGACAAAGACCTGCCTAGTGATACAAGTATTTCAGGAGTTACTACCTAAAATATAAACAATAAATAGGGGATTCGTTTTTAAAATAGTGTTGTTATCTATCCTTTTAAACCATCTTGCTGCTGAATGAAATGTGTACTGCGGATGAAAATCAGTAGAGAGAAAGAAGAGGAATGATTTGTGGGTTTAGATGTTTGGGGAAGCTCTCAAATTCATTAGACATTCATCTGTGGGGTCATTCGATTTAAAACTGATTGCAGTTTATTGTGAATTATTTATGTGAATTATTTATGTGAATTATTAATGTGGATAAACACACTGGAGGGAGCTATGCTATTCAGGAAATGTGTGGTACTGTGTCATTATACCACCAGTTAAATTAAAGATCAGAGTGAAGAGGCATGGACAAACAAAGCTATCTCCAGCACTGATGTCTGGAGAAGGATGGTGATGTACTTGGCAAGCAATACAAATAATACTTGTTTAATTGAAATGCTTTCTAAAAGTCCAAAGGGATCTCTGCTATTCAGAATTGGATCAACTATAGCTTATTCCTTTAGACAAATTGTCTGGACCAACAAGGAAAGAGGAACGAAAGAGTCCATTTGGAAAAAAAACCAAAACACCAAAACCCCCAAAAGTAGTGCTTTTATTCTTCTGATCACATTTCTTTGTTAATATTAAAATGTACTATTGTAGGAGCTATTAATAAAACCTATTCCGCTTTAACCACTTCTGCTGCAGTTCCCAAGCTGTTCAGTGTCTCTTCGCTGGAAATCTTTCTTTCAAACTTCACGTCTACTGTACAGATGATGGAAAAGATTTTGTAGCCATCCAGCCGGCTAAGAAAAATGAGAATTTTTTGGGTTTAAGAACACTACATCTTTCCTTTTTCCTTCCAATTAAGCAAGAACTTCTGTGACATGGAGAACATTATTGCAACAAACTGAGAATCCAGAAGTAAATGTCCATCCACACGAGCAGTAGTTCTGGATTTAACCATGGTAAAATTTTGCAAGGCAATTCCTGAAGTTAAACCCAGCCCTATCAACAGCAAGGTGGCCTTGCAGGGACCTACTCTGAAGACTGTGTGCTGTCTAAGGTCCTGTCTCACCCCTTTCTTGTAGTTGCTTGGCTCTCTTAACCCTGACTTTGATGCTTCATCCTTGCCTGCAGTCCTATTTTAGGTTTGGGGGTTTTTTTCTTACTTACTTGTTTCAATCCTAACAAAGCATGAGGCACCTTCAAGCTACAATCATTTAAGTTACTCTCGTCCAAACTGTTTCAGAAAGCAATAATAGGAAGTCAAAAGATGCATCCGTTCTCCCAAACAGTCTATTGGTTTCTTGAAATTTTGGATGTGATCCTGCAGGTGCTTTTGCTCCAAGCATCTTTCTGAATTAGGCAATAAGTAGCTGGACCAAACAAACTAGATTATGAATGACAGTCAGTCCCAAAACAGATCTTCCACTTTCAGAAATATCCAAGCTTTCAGGCTTTTTATTCCACATTAGGGTGTAAAATTGAATATCTTTGATATTCTCAAAAACAAAGGAATCACAAATAATTGCACTGACAGATTTCCTGCAATAATGGTATGTTCCTGATAATACTGTGATTCTGCCTAGTTTACTTTTTTCAGTAAGAAGGTACTCAGAAAATTTATTAGAAGTTTTTTGGGTGGTAATCTGTAGAAATACTATTTCTTTAAAGGGTAGTAAGTGGAGCAGCTTACCTCGAGGTCCAAACATATAGTCCACAAAATCATTTACTTCCCGGTCAAAAGCTTTCAGGGTCTCCTAAAAAATATGGAAAAGGACATGTGACAAAGATAGTATCTCAGGGTCACAGAGAGAATACGATTTTAAAAAAACTTCAATAAACTTGTAAAAAGTGTGTCATGCGCGAGTATTTCCAAAGTACACAACATCATGTATACTGAAAACCCCCAAACCTCTTTAAAAATTAATTTAGGGTAGATTGTGGTCTAGATAACAATACAGGCCTCATTGCTGGAAACTGCCCAAACCAGAACTCTTTAGGAAGGGAAATAAAGGCTGCACAATTGAAAATCAGCAAGTATCACAGTAAATCCACCTGTGATGAGTGTAGTTTTCACTCTAATAAGGATGCTTCTTTGATATGTTTCCTCAACTGAGTATCTCAATGCTTTACACTTAGAGAAGGAAATCCGGTTTAAGTGAAGGTGAGCCAACTGAGATTTCCCTAAATCAGGCCCCAAGTTCCTATAAAACAAGCCTACAGAAGAACCTAGAGGCCCAGTAATGAAGTTCAGGCCATGTAGGATGGCAGGAAGAGGAGTGTTACATTATAGAGACATTGTGTTTTGAGGTCTAAGTCAATGAAGCTGCTAAGCTGGCAGGTTTAGCAAATTTGTGTCTGTTTTTGACTGAGTTGGGAGCTAAGCCATGACCTACACAGTCCTTCCCCCAGCTGGATGTGGTGATCTCTCCAAAACATTTCTTCCCAGACTCCAGTTCTGGGCAGTGACTTCCTGCATGTCAATGCCTGAACAATTCCTTGCCACAACCTGAGGTCAGCCAGGTTCTTCCTCTCTTCTTCCCAAGTGTGCCCTACTGTGCTTGAATTAATTCCAGCACTGAGAAAATGCAGCCAAGCTGAGGAGAGAGACACAGAGTGATGCTGAGCATCTCTGAAGAGCAAGAGCTGCTGTGGGCGGTGGGTGCATTTGAATGCCAGATATCCCCACACCAGCCTGGACTGCAGACTCCATTAACAGATTTGCCTTATGAAGAACCATATTTGCACCCTGGAAGGTCCAGCCCTGGCCTCTCCATTCCTCTGCTGGGACTGGGTTGTGATCTGGGCAGGGACAAGCTCCTGGCACTCCCAAGCCCCTTCCTTCTGTTTCTTCCACTCTTGATTTTGATCTTCAGATTGTTCAAAGTGGACAGATTTTGTGTGAACATGTGGCAATGAGAGGTTCTTTCAGCACCTTAGGCTGTAAACCTATGTCTCTGCAAGATGCTGCTGCATTCATGTTTTCTTGGAGAAAAGCCCAACAAAACACCCAAAACTAAGAGTATATATTTTTCTAAACCAATTTAAAAAAAAAAAAAAAGGGCTTGCTCAAAAGAAACTAATGATTCACAATACAAAAAGGTTTCTCAATACAAAAAGGTTTCTCATACTTCACCTTCACAGCACTGAGGAAACCAAACTAGCTTTTAGGAAAGTGTCCTGTCCACAGCCCACGAAGAAACGTATTTTCTGAATTTCAGACAATTACCTTAGCAGCCTAATGATGGCTTCTGTGACAGGAAGTGACTTGATTTCCAGGTGTGGGACTTTGCAAAAATCTGCTTCCATTTTTACCTCCTTGAGCTATGCAGTAGTTCTGTTATTATTTCATGACAATGATACTCCCCTTTGGGAAATGCTGTTTGTGATGTGCACACCTGCTGCATTAATTTGAAACAGATCTAGTCCTGTGCTTAATGGTTTTGTGGTTAGAGTTAACAGACTATTGTAATGGATTTGAGTGGCTTGTAGGAATGAGCATGCAAAGTTATTTGCTTTCATGCATATGTTACATAAACAAATCTTATATGTCCAGAACAAAGTAAAACACCATGTATATTCCTTTTATATTAAAATACTGTAGACAAACCTATTCTCTGCTGCATTGAAATGGAAATTAGGTACTGAATGCTTCCAACAGTTACATGGAGGACCACGAATTGTAGAATATTAAGAAGAAAGATCAGAATAAAAGAAAATAATCATAGAATTGTTTAGGTTGGAAAAGACCTTTTAGGTCATCGAGTCCATCTGTAAACCCAGCACTGCCAACTCCACCACTGGACCATGTCCCTGCGTGCCACATCTACACGTCTTTTAAATACCTCTGGGGATAGTGATAAAATCACTTCTCTGGTCATACTGTTCCAGAGCTTAACAACCCCTTCAGTGAAGAAATTTTTCCTAACACCTAATCTAAACCTTCCCTTGCACAATTTGAGGCCACTTCCTCCTGTCCTGTCACTTGTTACCTGGGAGAAGAGGCCAACCCTCACCTAGCAACACCCTCCTTTCAGGCAGTTGTAGAGAGTGCTAAGGTCCCCCTTGAGCCTCCTTTTCTCCAGGCCAAACACCCCCAGCTCCCACATCGGCTCTTCATCAGACTTGTGCTCCAGACCGTTTCCAAGCTCCGCTGCCCTTCTCTGGACATGCTCCAGGCACCTCAATGCTATTCTTGTAGTGAGGGGCCCAAAACTGAACACAGCACTCGAGCTGTGGCCTCACCAGTGATGAGTAAAGAAGGATAATCACTGCCCTGGTCCTGCTGGCCACACACTGCTGATACAGGCCAGGATGCCTTTGGCCTCCCTGGCCACCTGGGCACACTTCTAGCTTGCCTTCCACCGACCGACAACTGGTCTAGGTCCTTTTCTGCAGGGCAGCTTCCCAGCCTCTCTGCTGCGAGCCTGTAACACTTCATGGGCCTTGCTGGACCTCACATAATTGGCCTCAACCCCTCAATTCAGCCTGTCCAGATCCCTCTGCAGAGCCTTCCCACCCTCAAGCAGATCAACATTCCTGCCCAACACAGGTTCCTCTCTCCATTGATCCAACCTGCAACCTCTTACACCTGGTTAGGACGAGCAGGCAGCATGCTGAGTAGATGAGCCACTCTGAAGTTAAATCTACCTCCCTATAAGTGTGCTTCAATGACACAGAGGGGACTTGCACCAGCTGACAACCCTGTTCCCATCTATCTTAATTAGCACTACAAAAATTCAGTGCCTGGGTTGCTTTCATTGGTAACTTAAGAGCAGAACTTTTTCAAGGAGGTGCAGCAGAAATATTGTTCTTAAGAATGTCCCAGCCTTTGCCTCTCTTTCAACATTTTACAGCTTATTTTAGTTACAGGAAGAAAAATATAGATTCACAAGACATAGATTTGTAAGATTGTTAGAGCAAATATATTTGTTTATATACCTAAAACTAGTAGTAATAGTTTGGAAAAAAAAATTCTTACTTAAAAAAAGATAGGTAATTTTGTGTGACTAGTCTTGTCACCTTCCTGTCAACACTGCTACAAGAGACTATATTGTATTTCTGGGTTTTAGAATATGTCCTTAATAGTACCTCTGGGCAGATTAGGTGCAAATGTCTTGCTCAATATGATCTGTCACATTTCTAAAGAAAAGCAAATAAAACCAGTCTGAACAAATCCATGTGCTCAGACAACTCACTTCTCTGGCAAATCACTGTAATAGCCTTTACCAACAAAGGTATTTGGGTTACAAGGCTAAAGATTAACACGTCTTTCATGTTGTTTCTTCTTTTGTACAGGACATTGCTCTGGGTATTAGCAATGTATATTCCTTGGCAGGATTTTGGACAGATCTGTGTAAAATCTATTTACCTAAACCTATAAAAAAGACAGTAGGTTATCTGAGCAAATCGAATCACCCAAATGGAAAGATAGGGACGGAGAATGAAGTCAATGATTATAAAGCAACAGAGATCTCTCTAATGAGATATTTCAGTAATTTTGCACAGAAATGTAAGTAAATGAATAGGTAGCTCAGTGCACATAAGTGAATTAGTTTTCATGCCATTGCACCTAAAACACAATTTCAAAGTCACTGTGTATGTAAAAAATATATCACTTCTTGTTCTACATTTATATATCTTTGTCAGTGTTGGTCTTCATTAAGAGACTGATGTCTACTGGTTTTCTAGTAGTTTTAGCAAAAGTAGTATAAGCTATGTAAAAATTCGGTAAATTCTATCAAAGCAGTGCAGATATCAAAATAACTCTGATTTGTCAAAAATACCTTTGATTTCTCAAAATACCAATGATCTGTCATTAGGCATTATTTATTGCCCAGCAAAAACACTGCCTCAAGTGATTTAGGTTTTCTCTTTATATAGCTTTATAAACAAACTACCTCGATCCAATAGAAACATGAAAAATCTTTCCGAAATAAGCTTCTTACAGATGAGTAAACTGCATTCAATCTTACTTATGCTATCTGGAAACCCTTTGTATTACTGTTGGTTTGGGGTTTTTTTCAGTCAAAAGCTTTGAATGTCATTCAGCGTCTCAAAAATCCGACATAATTTGTTGCTTGTTCTTACACAGCTACATAGAAATTAGAATACTCTGTACAAAAGAAGATCTCATTTCAGACTTTAAAGAAAAAGTGGAAATGGGTGCCAGCCTCTGCTCTCTGATACAGCTCCTGGAAGTAACTGTGATATTTTAAACTACCCTGATAGAAAATACATGTATTAGCTATTTGATGATTTTTATTATTTAGATGAGAATTTTTCCTTAATTCCCTGAACAGTTCTGCTCTGTACATAGTCAGTGACAGAGAAGTACTGGAATTAATCCAAATTTATCAGCATGTTTAAATAAACTCATCTTAGATGGTACCATACATATATTTAAATATACAAATATTAAAGAAGATTTTGTAAATGGTAGTGTTGCCTCTAAAATGGCTGAAATAGTGGACGAAACGAAGCAAAGTTGAGTCCAGCTCAGAACGGCTTATAGATTAAATTGTTTAGCTTTTTATTACTTGAAGCATTTAAAATTACTCCTGATCAAAGATGTACAATGGGGGACAATTCTCCATCACAGACTGCTTCAGACAACCTTCTGGGGTTTTGTCATCTTTACCTTCTATGATTCGTGTGTTATATCTGTAGGGGAAACACATGTAAAAAAATCCCACAGAAAGCACTTATTTAAGGATTTATACGTGAACTGCAGAGAAAGTTGAAGCTGAAGGCAGAAAGGTGAGCCAGATTTTGCTATGAATTGTGTCTTATAAGAAGGGAGATATTCAATATCCAGCTCAGGCAGGACATCCAGGAGCTGGCAATAAACTGTTGCTTTGTGTAATTTATGCTTAATATATGGATCTCACTGCTAGATAATCTCACTGAGAGTAGGAACGAGCTGGAGTGAGCTCATGAGAGAAACACAACTAGCTGGGGGACAAGACTGCTGCCATGTCCCATGGATGTACTGGGAGGGACGGAGGGAGGGAGGGAGGGAAGGAAACAAATAGCTAGAAGAGATATTATCTTAGCTCTTCTTTATTAGCATTTTAGATTAATCATTTGAAGACACAGAAACTGGAGTCCTTACTTGACGTGGTAATTTCTGTGTCCCACATTCTGGGACATTCTCTCCACTCCGGTGGCTGACCAAGATTAGGGGCTGCACCACAAAAGCCTCACCCAGCAGAGTGATATTGCCAGAACTCCTAGAAGAGGCACAACCCTCTGTGGTAACCTGGGCTGGCTAAAGGGCTCTTTTGCCAACATAAGATGGATCCATGCGAGATGTCTGTGCTGCTGTAGCAATCCCACTGTCTGAGTCCTTCGATCTGTCCTTCAAAGGCAGGTAATTTGGCGTGACAGAAGTGACTGAAGCTAAGGGAAGTGAGAGAAGTTCTGCCGGTGGTCTGGGTCCGGAGAGGTGCCCATATAATATGTGGACAACATTTGGTAATGCTCCTACTTTGCAGAAAATAGGCAAGAATAGCTAGGAAAAGAACTATGTATAAATATATGGTCATTCTTTTAGAATTCCAAGAAAAGAGAGAGCTGTATCTTTGTTGTGGAAATGCAAGTTGTGTCATACATTTTAATGTAATGCAAAAATCTCTGAAAAATACAGTATGGTGGAAAAAATAAACAAAAGAATGCTGTTCCAGCTTTAGCACAGAAAATAAAAAATGAATGGTCTTTGTATGTTTCTTTTCTCTTCCTATTTCTCCTAAAGGCTTTCACATTAGACAGTAAGCACTCCAAGAAAGAAAGATGTTGTTACTGTGGTCAGTAAATTATTTTAAAAACTTCAAGAGCAGTTTTGAAGGTAGCATAGAATAACACTGTCTACATTTGAGAAACATACAGTATTTCTAAAAGGCTTCAGTGAGAGCCATGTCTGGTCTGAAAAACTTTATTTGATTTTCAATGTTTTTCAACCAGATCATATTTTACTCCTATTAATTTTTCATGCTATGCAATATATGATTCATTCCACTGCTAAAACTTGCATGTGTATGTGCAAATGTCTGGGTATTTTCCCAGCTGATATTACCAAATTCAGCACTTTTTGCGACAGTTTTTTTTTGCAGTTGAGGGTTATTTTTTGCATGTATCTGGAAATGACTGACTGCAGGTTGGCAGCCTATGTGAGGCTGGTAGTTTGCAGGTCTGCCTGTTATCTGACAGGGCAAATTGGTGGGGGAACTGATTCATCACATAGGTTGCTTTTCTCCTGAGGGAATTGAGAACAGCTGTTTGAACAGGGATTACAGCCAGAAGTGCTGAACACCTTCTCTTGTGCTGATTTAGTCACTGAAGAGAGAACTGAGCTGATGATGGTGTTACTGAGGATGTAAAGATAAAGGGAAGGTAGCTGCAAAGGGAAGGCAGGCTTGCAGGTTTTCCCTCAGTAGCTGCTCAGGTTACATTACCCAGAAGAAAATGCAGTTTTCCGTGAATTCCTCAACAAGAAGACTGGCTGGCCACTTCTGATATAAAAAATGAATGGATGTAAAGTTTGGTAAGCATGGAAAGACATAGCCAAATGTAGTCAGAGGTTTTATCTGGCATTTAAGCTGTCTAGGTGGCCTGACTTCAGATTCTATTAATTTATTGCTGCTCAGAGAAATGTTATCACAGGGCTTAGCAGTGCCTGAAGGGAAGCAGGAGGCTGCCAGTAGCATTTGCATCAAACCTGAAGCAGAATATTTGACTGCCTAAATTACCAGGAGCATGCTAAAAGATGCTCCTTACACCAGCAAAGTAAATTTAATTTCATCTTCAATTTCAGTTCTGTGTTCTCTCTACTCAAACAGATCTTTCAAGGAAGAAATCTTCCAAAAGGTCTGAGGTGTAGAGTTGTGGTGTGTGATGCTGAGGTGTCTTGATGAGCTCTGTGGTCCCAAGGGAGATGTGGAAGCTCCCTATTCAAGGCACAAGACCTGGGTACCTGGCTCCTTGCACTGTGCAGACAAATGGGCTTGGAGAGGGAGTAGCAGCTCCCTTTCTGGAGAGTGGGAACTGAGCAGCTGTGGCTGCTTCCCTCTGATTGCCAGTGGCTGTTTCTGGAGCTGGGCACCTACACAAGCATCTCCCCTCGCAAACATAGCCAAGATAAGGTAGCAGTACCTGGATACAAGCAGCAGCCAGTGTGTCAGGTGTGCCTGTGATACCAGTGTTCACACCTGCTCTCTGGTTAACATCTCAGTGGACTTTCAGCTTGCATTCTAAATCTGCCCTGAGCCTCAGACTAGCAGTTAACTCTGGAATTTATTTTTCTTCAAGTACAGCTCCTGTGTCCCTATGAAAAACTCTAGTATGTGTCTGAGCAGGGACTAGAATCCAGATGTTGAGATGAATTATTTCAGTTTCAATTTTTCCCTTTTCTTTCATGCTGGTGATGGCTGACTACCCTCAAAAATTCAGGGGGATGTGCCAGCCCAAGCAGTTAAGAAAGTCATAAAAAGATGTCAGATACAAGTTCAAATTAGGTAGAAGTGTATTTTGACCTTGAAGATCATTTAGTTCCAACGCTCCTGCCACGGGCAGGGCACCTTCCACTAGACCAGGTAGCTCAAAGAAGAAATCTTTCCTCTTTATATTATGCTCTGCCCTTTGGGGAGTTAGAAGCTGATCTTTTGGCAAATGTACACCTAAACCAAGTTTCCCTGCAGATTCTATGTGTCTCTGGTGAATAATGTCATGTTTATGCAGTTCCATTTGTGCTGATGGTCCTTTTTGTGGGTGTTTCCACACCCAAACCAGACCGAAATGTTAAAGCAACAGGAACTGTGGACCCAACAAACATCCCCTGTCACTGCCCACAGTGGAAAAAGAGCAGAGTCAAACCAACAGCTCCCACAGGCAGATAGAAGCTACCACAGAAAAGAGCAAGGCCAGAAGGGACTTGGCACAGACTTCCCCTGACTTAATTCCCATTTTCTGCTAAAGCAGCTGGTGGCAGAAAGCCAACCCCATCCTTCAGTATCTGTTCTTGTGTTATCTTTCCTTCTGGTGAAAGGGAAGCAGATGACTTTGAGGCTTGAAGGTTGAGAAACTTCCACACTTTTCTCTGTGGAGTGTGAGTTTGGGTGGCCTCCACATGAGTCAGAGCACATGGCTCTCTTAACACCCCCTCCTTAGGCATCTTATGGCTCTCTGAGTATTATTCACCAAGAGCTTTAAGAGAAACAGTGGCCTGCTAAAGGCAGAGCCTTTGCCTTGCTGCCCACGTGGCCCTTGTGGGTACAAATTGTGGGTACAAGTGTTCCTCACCCTGAGGAAGCAGATCCCTTTGAGCTTGCTCATTGCCCCCAAAACAGCAAGCACATCCTGTTTCAGGTCTCTGAGCTCCAGGCCAGGCTTTAGCTGGTCACCTCAGAACAGCAGAGTGACCCAAGGAGACCTGCAATGCTTGGTCTTTCCTAAAGCATGCCTGCACGCCATCCTGCTCGTGGCTGTAACCACAGCGCAGGCACACGCCCCACACCAGCTGTAATCCCTCTCATCTACAGCTGCAACATCCACCCTCACTGATGACTTTTTTCTTGTTTTTTACAGATATGAATCTATAGGCAACCCTTGCTGCTGAAATGCTTCTCTGAAACAACAGCTTAGGGAATGATAAAATTATCTCACACATAAGGGAGTTTTGGAAAACACAATAGATGATAACCCAATGCAATGAAAGGAAAAAAAAAATTTACTTTTGGACCTTCTAACATTCACCTTTCTAAAAGATTGTGATACAAAATGAAGATCAAACTGTAAACGCTTTGCGTTTGTGTTTTCATTCTCTCCTTCTAGCTAACAAAAATTACCCTGCTTTCTATTTTTTCCTTCTCCCTCCAAAAGACTGGGTTTTAACTTGTGATACTGTGAGGTTTCACAAAGAGAGGTTTCTTATGGCTCTCTGAAAATGCCAGATTTTAGCTGTAGTGAAATAGAAGGGCAAGTTCTGCCTCATACTGCCAAATTTATAATAACGCATGATGAAAGCCAAAACCCCAGCATGTATTGCTTTAGTGCAGTTATACTCATGGGGTGAGTTGTGCGACACTTTACTTGGTGTAAAACTCCTGAAAATTGATTGCCTGGCTTTGGGGGCTGCTGCCAAAAGTGGGCACTTTGCAAGAACCTCAGTTCTGTGTGACAGGCCTTTACGACCAGGAGATGCTGGAGGAACACTTTTCTCTCAAGCCTGATCAGTTGTGGGCTGATGGTTGGTGACTCACACTGGAAATGAGAATTTGAGCTGTTTTCAGCTGAGGAGCCAACATACTCCAGACTTTTCACTTCTGAAAAAAAGGGCACTAATATTTAGCTTCCTCCTGCTTTGGGATTTTAAATTTTAACAAGAGGTCTATTTCCACTTGGTTTTGTAGTCCTGCTCAGTGCTGCACCTGCTCATCCCACACGTGGGAATAAGAATGGAGGAATAGCTGCTTTGCGGTTTCTGTCAGGATTCAAATCAGGTTGAAACACCATCAATACCACAGGTGAGAAAGCACTAAGAGGCAGAGGAATTTTAGTGAAAACATTGTAAGTATGTGAGCCATTTCAGACGTCAGTCTTGTTTCTGGACTATGCAACCTGCTAGGAGTCATAGAAAATACTAACCGCTCACATAAAATGAGGCAAGAATTATTTTACCAGTCACACTACTGTCAGATCAGTTATTGTGAGATAAAGTGCTTTTGCAAAATTAATTAGCTGTTCAAGATTTTTTTTTTTTTTAAGTACAAGGAAAAGGGATTTGGAAGGTTTCTGCACTACAATTGCATGGGTTAGAAGAAAAGTGATTTAAGAACCCATTAATATTTACTTGGTTTTATAAAACCCTTTCATAATTGAAGTGCTTGAAAGCATTCTGCCTTTTACACATTTTTCACTGCTCGATCTTCTCAAAGGCTGAGGGTCACAGTGTCTCCAAGACAAAAAATTCCCTTCCTTGAATCACTATTTGCATGATTTCCCTTCTACAATTTCCAAAGCTTTTTTTGCTCTATTCTTTGCAATCATACTAAGTAGTCACTAAAATAATGCAAACCAATTGCAGCACTTAAAATAGATCTTACATGGCCTTAAAAGTAGAGTAAAAAGGAAGAGTTGCTGCCATGGCCCAATTTGCAGTATGTGTCAGTCGTGTACACTCCCAAAACCGTATCCTTATAATCCATCCTCTTGCTTGTTATCAGAATTTCAAAATGAAACTGTCACCAAAGCAGATCAGTGCAATCCTTTTAAACGTAATCCTGCTCAATTCTACCTGCTACACAGGGGAACATCAGCTTAACTTGTAATTAAAGAAGATTTCTCTAGGGAGACCTCAGATGTGGCTTGTCAGTTCCCAACAAAATGGTAGCAATTATTGACCTCATTTTTCCTTTGCTCTAACAATCAGATTTGAAATGACAGAATGACCTGAGCTGGAGCATAATTCCTGTCAGTGACAATGTGACAAGAATGCATGACTGTGAGGAAATAAACAAAAAGGAAATCAGTTAAAAATGAAAGAACAGATAAAAATTCTGCTGCCTTCTAACAGCCTGAGTGAATACATCACTTTTTCAAGTAAAGCAACAATTCTTGGGAACCGGTTCTGGCTTGAATAACAGAAAGTTTCCTTTGGAGCAGGCAGGTCTTAAAGTTACAAGCAAAGAACCCCACAGAGTTTTTTTAGGGAGAGGTTAATTCTGTTACAGTTGCTTTCTTAATGGTCTGTTCAGCTCTTGTTGACTTTACAAGGCATTGGGAAGACAGGTCAGTGTCAGAATTAATTTTACATCAGTGATACGAAAGCCCGCACAGCTTAATTTACCTGCTTCCAAACAACTAGGCTTGGTAAAGGATGCCTAACCAAAAGGGGTATGAAGAACCAGTGTAAAATTTCTCCTTATTTAAGAAGAGCAAGGCAGCTAGCTGCCTTGATAAGCACAGAATAATTCTACCGAAACAAAGGAGGCAATCATCCCTTTAAGGCTTTGGATTTACCAGATTATTTGGTTTTGGAACAGAATATTCCCCAAATATATACCAGGTATAGAGTGTCTGCACAAAATTTGCCACACGTGCAACTACACGGTTTTTGCAACAAAGATCTCGCATCCTACATTTAGACCCATACAATAAATAAACAAGAAGGGCACAGGGTGCAAATGAAATGGTAGGGGAGAATTACAACAAGTTTACACGGCATCTCTGTTTTCTCAGTATGCCATATCTCAGTAAGTTTGTTTTCCTCACTATTTGCAGGCAGATTTTGTTGCTGCTGAGAAGCTGACTTCATAAGTTAGTATAATGCATGCAGGGCTTTATTTTGTACTTGGCATACACAATTGACCGTTTTTCTGGAGAAAGAAACAGGGACAAACTGACAACATATCCTTTCTGGTACTGTGAAAATCTCTTCATTTTCTACTGTAACAAACTTCACAATCTAAGAGGAATAGGAGATCCTAAGCCTCTGCACACGATCTCATGGCTTTTTGGACAAAGAAGATTAAAAAACCCCAAACTAAAACAAAACCCCCCAAAAAACCCAAAAGCAAGAGCTCTGGTTTTCCCACAATCCTGCCAGTGCAGGAAGACAAAGGGCACTCTATGCCGAAGAAGTAGGTTTCTTGGTCCCAGATGTCTGCAACTGTGTCCCCACGGCAGGGATTAACGTGCAAGGTACTGCCTGCCCCTTCTGATACAGGCAGGGGGGATCAAAAAGGATTTTAAAAAATGTGTTCCCTGACCAGGGCTTTCCCCCACTGAACAGTTTTGCCTGAGTTTCTTAAACATCTCGTACGAGTTGCTGGGGGGTGCTTGGCTGCTGGCACAGGAGACAAGGCAGGATTATTTGAAAATCTGTGTGGGTAGCATTTCTAGCTCCTCTGGGCAGACTTAAAAGCAGGGCTGTGTGTTTTTCTCTTTAAAAGACAAGAAATTAAATTAAAATAAAGTATTAAAATGTAAACACATAAAAATTAAATAAAGCGTTAGGGTGCTTTTTATATTTTGCACTCTTTGACAGACAATTGTCAGCAGCCCTTCAGAAAACCATAAGTCAAAAACTCAACTTGTAAAATATTAACTAAATAATTGCTTAATTCAGACTTTTTTCCTGCAGTGTTAATGCCCTTTACAGACACACTTTTGCTAAGGCCAAGAGTAGTAGAAGATTGAATACAGCCTGTGAAGCACAGAACAAAAAAGGAAAACTGTGAGAGATGTTGGAAAAACTGACTTCTACATACACATAATTAACACTTGTTTCAACACAATAGCAAAGTCACCTAGTCAGGATGTATAAAGTAGAATGCACTTCTAATACATAAAATGCTACAGGTACTTTATGCAAGAAAATGGAAGAAATGCAGCAGATTTTGTTTGCACCACTTAACTATGTACAGTACATATATGTACAGTCAATATATTAATGAATTTGTGAAGTTCAGCACTATTAGTTTCATACTCCTGAAGTACTTTAAAGTTGTAATAGCTACAGAATGTGTACAGAAGCATGTTTTAAATACAAAAGGTTCCATAAGTAAATAGAAAATTGTAACATAGGATACCTTATTTTTTCAGAAACAAATAATGGTCCTGAAAATACTTTCATCCTCATGAGCGAAACAGTCTCCAGTTGATGCAATTATTTAACTGCCCTGAACTCCTCATAAACATATAGAAAAACTAAATCAGAGCTAAACATCTGCAGCATTTTAAGTACCATGAAAGCCACTGTGCTGGCTGGACAGTTGGATTGCCATGCAACTGGCTTCTTATCTGTGCTTCCCCTGGGCTGGGAATGCCACTGCAGAGCTGTTGGCAGTGCTGGTTGTACAGCTGTTACCTATTTCAGATAAAGGGACTGGTTAATTGAAACTATTCAATCAGCAGCTCTTAAAATACACTGTACCAAGTTCACATGAGGAGCTGTGCAGGACAGTGACCTGCAGCAAAGGAATGGTGGTGTGTGCCTTGGAGCTGGCACAGCTGGAACAGGAACAGAGAGGTGTTCATATCCTTAGCTAGCTTTTGTAGTGACTTCTTTAGTACAGATCCCCCAAATCAAACCCCCTCTGCCCTGCATTTTTACTGAGCTAAATCACCAAATTCTTGTTTCCATAAATTTACACAATCTAGAAGTTAAAGTCATACTTTCAAGCTTTTCACTGTAACAGTAAATCTAGAATTATATTTAAAAGGAATACCTGTAAATTACGATTTATACTGACCACTGTAAATTCAGAAAGCCCAGAAAGGAACAAAGTGGGATTAAAACCCACAAAAGCACATCTATAATAATGCTTATGTGTTTGCTATTTTCCCCAAACCCTCTACTGAGTGTCCTATTTATACCTTAAATCTACTAAGATGAATTCTGCCCAGCTGTATTTCCTTTGTGGAGAATTGCACCTATAAACACTTAGTCGAACTGGGCTAAGTACCTGCCCTAAGGCAAAATCTACCCTGATACATACTCTGTCTAACCTGCTCAAGTTGTTGAATTATACAAGGACATTAAACCAGGACAAATTCCTATCCCCTTGCCCCTGGAAGAAGCAGGAGATTTATGAAGGGGCATGTTCATAGCACAATTATAACCCAACACGTTATGGGTAAATGCCATGCTGGCTGCTGGAGAGACCAGCAGAGTTCCACATGGATGTAACAGTCCCTTTGGCCAGACTCACTGGACCCACTGCCAGGAGTGGAGCCCTTGTATCTTAATTTCTATTTAAAAACAGGGAATGAAGGACTCTGGCAAGATAGTGCTGCAGTCTGAGGTATGTGTGTGCACATTTTCTATCTGTTGCTCTCCATGCAGGGATTGGTAAGATAGGTCATGTTGCATCCTGCTTTAGCCACATCCTTAAAAGTAACAGCACTAAACTCACAGATTTGTTCCTGTTCTTACAGTCTGGGTGAAGGAGATCCAGGTGTGTTCTTTTGCCCAGTAGAAAAACAGTTTTTTCTTGGTTTGCAGTAATTTGCTGTGCCATTTCTTGTAGTTTCTACCCAAATGGGTAGACCCTTTCCTGAGCTATTTATAGGGATGTAAGTGGAAAAAGGGGAAGGAAAAGAATGGAGGAGGGGGAGGTGTTTGTAACATGCTGCTGAGGATTAGAGAGTTCACATCCCAGCTTCTAAGGTTTCAGCCTTAATCTTCCAACACATGCAAAGCCTTTCAATTTCACTTCGAGGTCACTTCCCATGTACAAAACAGTCTAACTGCTGTGTGACAAATGTGGGCACACAACTCAGTACGAGAAGCTTTTCAATTAGGAGTATAAATTGTTCTGGGAAAGAACCATGAAGTTTTAGGTAAAAATATCTACTTCTAAAAACTATACATTAACTTTTAAATCAAGTAGATTTGAAGCTTGTGAGTTTTAATAGACATTTGTCTCCTAATTTATCACTTGATGCTAGATACCATTTACCATTAATTGCTGACTGAAAGAAGAAAAGTAAAACCTGAAAAATTCTAAAGGATAAGCATGTCACAATATCTAACAACATGTAAAGAAAATGTGACTAGAAGGCATCCAGTACTTCAGTAGGTATTGCTGGTCTTGCAATACATATTGTGCCTTTGTGATTATGTCCAGTATTAGAAGATCGGCTTTCTTGGTGGAGGCTTTTCACACAGCTAGCTTTCTTCAGCATTCAGGAAGATCATCTGATAGGATCAGCCTAAGCTGACCTGTAAAGTCAAGCGCCATCGAAGTTGGGAATTTCCATGTGACATAACAGCTCCATGGGAGCGCTGCACCGCAGTGGCTGTCGCAGCCACCCAGACTGACTGAATTGGTTCTCAGAAGAAACAGCCATTATAAAGATAGAGATCATTTGGAAAAATGTTGTTTCCCTTAATAGTGAAGCACTGATGAGGTTCAGTGCTGCTCTGTAGTGGACAGATAGCAGGTGGGAGTAAAATGGAGTTGCTGGCAAGGTCAGCTTGAAGTATCTGAGACCTGATACATATCACAGGCACTGATCAAGTACCGCTTTCCAGAAAATGAATATCCTCACAAGCTCAGGTTTCCAAGAAGGATAAGCATCACTTCTTACTTTGCATTATATGTGTGTTGTTAGGAATAACTATTTGAAGAGATGACAATTTATTACAAGTAAACGTAATAAATACATTTTTTTACAGAAGTTAGAAGCAGCAAGGATGGCACTTGCAGCTGTATTAAGTTTCAGTACAGATAACCTTAAAAACAGATAAAATGAGAACTTTTGCTTAATTCAGACCCCACAAATAAACCCCAACTAAGGCAGAAAAACCAACTAGCAGACACAGAATAATTGTTTGCCAGTGAAATGCATTGTGGCATTGGTAATAATGGTAAATCTAGTTATTTAATATCATAGAGTACTAAGATGTTTCAAGCAAAAAAGCAGCACTAAGAAGCTTTGCCCTGGAAAACCAACCACAGCAAGAAACATACACTTCTGTTTATGTCTGCGCGATCTATAAATGTGGTGAGGGAGTAAATGTGTGATAGCTGTGAGAGTTAGGTAAGCAAGTAAAATAAAAGAGTTGCAACTATCACTGACTTTAAAGAAAATCCATCTATTTCAAATTATTTCTTTTATGAAGGTTATAAGAAAGAAACCAGGAGGTGATGTCTGAAGATGTCCTCTGATACCTTCCCCAGCTAGGTATAAACACTGTGTTATTTGAGGGCTCTAATTGAAATCAAAAGCTTCCTTCATTCTGATTTCACCTTCCTAATTTAAACTCAGTTACCTGCAGTATTAACCTGAGGAGCTGATCAACTGCATATTGATCAAAATATATCCTAAACTGGCTTATGGAGTCAAATGCATGATCATTTTAGGTACCAAATTCTCAAACCCCATCTAATTCTGGACTGATGAAGTGTCATAGGTATTTAATGATCTCACTTTGCTTTCTACTTTGTTATTTAGTTTAGTGTTCTAAATTTCCATTAAATCATTATTTGAATAATATTGTATACTCTTTGCTTAAACAACCACCTTATTGCATCCAGTGAAAACATCTGAGGATTACACCAGTGTCTTATCAATGCTGTTCATACTTGGAGGTGGAACAGTGGGGGGACGCCTTTGTAAAGGAAGCAAGAACACACGAAATTCCAAATTCGCCGAAGACCAGGGGACTAGTATGGGTTTCTCGTTTTCAGCTGATCAGGATGTTCCTTATCCTATTGAGTGCTCAGGAGTTGTTAGGTTTATTAAGTGCTTGCAGAATGCATGTCAAACTTCAGCAAGACCTGAGGTTTAACAAGCCAGAACACTGAAATACTCACTCCTTTAAACTCAGGAAAACACATCTGGGGGAAAAATGGGATAGTGCTGTCTTATTTCCCTTCTACAACTGCCCTAATGACATTGCTCTCTGTCTTGGCTTTCAACTTTGTACCTTTCCATCAGAACACTTTCTGATCTGAATTCTGACATCTCCCAAAGGTGTCTGGCAAACAGAAGAAAATTACTTTCTGATTGATGAAAAATAAATTATTTTGTAAAAAAAGTATATTAAGTGTAGTCCTGAGGGGACATTTTAGTTATACCAGATTTGAAATAAAATTATGCCGCTAATTTAGTAAATGTAAAAGGGGAAAAAAGTGGTTCTTTTTCCTCCAGGGTAGGTTATGAGGGATTTTTTTTTTCTTTAAGTTATTGTAACCAAAATAACTCTCACCTAGCTTTTTATCTTTCGAGGGTTTTTGCAGATACTATTAACATGCAGGGTTACAAAGTCTACAGCAGTAAGGTAATAACTGCATTAAAGGTTTTCATTTCAGTTTTCACTGAAATAGAGAGCCATTTGTATTTTGCAGAAAAATGAAGCTAAATGCTACCTTTACTGGTGCCTTGCACAAATTGCCAGTTTTAAAGACAAGTTTCAAATGTGTTTCTGCACCAAGAAATCACAAGCTGTATCTCAGCTTTCAAAGGAGAGCATGAAAATCCTGTGATGCTTTTGACACATATCAGAAAAATAAAACAATCTTAGAGAGAATATGTAACTAAATTTCTGCCAGAAAACTGAGCCCTGGAAATTGAAAAGAATGCTGTAAAACTAGAGATATGATGTACTTTAGTTTTCTGGGGAAGGACTGATTGAGCACTATCTTCTCATCTTGATTCTTAACCATCAAGCTGCCAGATAAAGCCAATAGCTCCAGTATTTGAACAGGAAAAAATTCCAAGGCTGCTTTTAAGGGTGAATCCAGATTCTTCTAACACATTTTTCTGTGGAAGTACCTAATTTTTGAGAGAAGATTTGGACTTCTTAGGTAACTCACATAAATAAGCTGTCTGCTATTTGGAGAGTGATGATCACTGCTGGCTGGAAGACATCTCTCATTTCTGCTTTCAGTAGCAGTAGGAAGTGGGAAGAAGAAAGGAACCTATTAAAGACTTTGCTAATCTGATCTGATTTCTGATATATTTGTGTTCTATGTCTTTGACCTTTCATTTTTCCTCCATTAACTTGAAAATATGGAGTTTTTGTCTGGCTTCGTGCATGGCCTTCTGTCAATATTAATAGATAAGTCTTGGAAAGAAGTCAAGTCAAGGTAAGAGGGTACTCCTAGGTAAGAAGGGCTGATTTTAAGATTTAAATCCACAGTATAGTCTCTGGTGTAACAGCAAAGTAACACTGAAATGCTACTCTAGGAAGGCACATAATATTAAGAGCTGAGAGGACAGATGTAGCTGTTCCTAAAAAATATCCCATGGCATGGGATGTTTTTCATATCACACAAGCATCTGAATGAATTTAGGGAGGAGGATAATTTCGAGTAGCCAGTCATAATGCAAATTGTTTAAACTACTTACTACATAAAGATATTTAAATAATAAATTGACAAGCACATAAATACAAAAACAGACTTCATGTTTTTTCCACCTGGAATTGCATGGACTATTGACAAACTCTGAAAAAAAATAAAGCGTGTGCACAGTAAAACATGGTTCTGACACAAACACCAATTCCTACCAGATCAGAACTTGCACAACCACACAACTAATCTTTTAAACTGCAGCAGAAGTAACTCGGATGGCTGCAGCCAGAAATTGGAGAGAAAGCGGGTGTGGATAGTAATATTTAGAACTGCCTTACCAAGAGATGTGCCAACTCCCTGACAAGGAAATCACTCTCAAAAAGTTTGCCAACCATTTATTCCTTGCCAATTTGAAGGCACTTTGCTTTTTGGAACAGTTTTATCCGTGCTTACAGCAAAATGCAAGAAACAAAGTATTGTTTTACTTCTAGCTGGATGTGAAAATGCAAGTGTAATATAGGGAAATAATGAAACAGAATCTGATGCCTGTTTTCCAAGTGTCACTTAAGAACACAAAACAACAATTAAAGAAGGAAATATCTTCTTCTGATTACTGGTCCTTAACTTTTTTTCTTCCTTCCATTTCTCCCTTAAATCCTTGAGGGCAAAACCTTGTATTTCAAATGCTAATCTGTGGTTTGGACTTCAGTCTTGTTTAAGAAGACTGGGCAAAGAGAGGAAAGGAAATGACAGTTGATTTTCAAGCTTAATAAAGAAGAAAACAGAGAGTATGGTAGTTCTCTTATGTCTCCTCCTCCCAAACAATTCTAAATTTACCTCTTTTAAAACCCTAAATGGACCCTAATGAACTCCAAGAACACCTCTTCTTAAAAGTTTATGGAACCCAAATAACAGAGCGCTGTCTGCTGGCACAGGATAAGAGGGTGCACAAGCTAATTAGCTCCCTTTCTCCGTCAGCCCAAACAGTGGGTATCCTAGAGTTTAATCCACACACAACTGGAATTTTAAAGCCCAGACTCTTAAACCCATCACACCATGGAAACACCCAGACCGACACTTTCCTCAGAATAAAAATGCTAATGACTGTGCTGCATGGTAATGCCCTAATGATACAAAATGTCTGTAAACTGCATCGGTTATTGTCACATGGAGGAAATAACAACAGCTGCAGACTTTTTATCATGTGTGTAAGTCAGTCCCCCTGCTAGGTTGCTGTGCCACATTGTCTTCGCTGGCTGCAAAGCATCATGAATGGTGACTACTGACTAGCATCCTGTAGGAGGTTCTTTAAGAGTTAGGGGAAGAACAGTTTGGTTGTGGCTCCTTATGCTTAGGTTTAGGATATTTATTTAAAATGTGGCCACCCCACTTCTAATTTCCATTTCTTGCTGTGTTTGGTTTCCAAATGATGACACAGAATATGAACTATTTCTTGCTTCATTTCCACATCTGTCCTCCTTAGGGGGAAAAAAATCAAAATGTCTCCAAACAATTATGAAAATTATCCTAATTTTTTATTCTCTAATTACACACCTTTGTATACAAATTTCTACCAGAGAAGGTTTGATTTCCTTCACTTTATCATAATCAGTTTTGACTGAGAAGAAGGAAATGCAGTGCAGTTTAAAAGTCATTAGCTAGATGAACTCAGTATTTAAAATTATCACTCTGTTGTTGTTAGACTGACATCAAGTCAGAGTACTTTCAGTATTAATGTCAATATAATGTTAATTGTCATTTCTTGAAGATGTAAAAAATTCTACTTACCCTCCTAGATCTGAATTTAACTAGTCCTCAAAAAGCAAAAGTGGCTTTTGCTGTTAGTTAGGTAGATAAGAAGCCCCACAGAAGTCATAAATATTCACTTCATTTCATATTGTACTCTACTTGTCAGCTGTGCACCAGTCCCGTGGGTAAAGATGCAGTCACTCAGATATTGTGGCCCGTGAATTTAGCATATGATAAGGCAAGCCATGGAGGGAGTATGCAGATAATGGATTTACAAGCTCCACTGTTGCCAGGCGCTCACAAATTGGCTGATGAATTTGATGTGCTCGAAGTCTGAAGTGTGGCATGTATAATGTGACAGAGCTGCATGTCCCAGGGTAATTCTTCTCTGTTACAGCTGGGCAATCCTTCTTGTACCTTTCCACCACCGCCTCACAAGGCAGGCTCATCCCAGCAGCTCTCTGGCTGGAACAACCAGTGGTACACTTAATTCCATCCTCATAATTTCCTCCCCTTCTTCGTTACCTTCTTTAATTACAAATCAGGCTACACTTGCGACATATTACTTCATCACTGAATACAAACTTCAGACTCTGTATGAGGCTTGTCAATGCCTCAGCTTCTAAAGTTTTACAGCCACTGATTAACAAAACTCTCATATAGCATGGCATGAAAGCATCAGGAAGAACTATGATGTTATTCTATTTATTTACACTTGAATTTTGCTTAGATCAGGGAATAACCAGCCCTTTATCTTTGCCTTACTTCGGAGTTTACGAATACCTAAAGAAAATACTATTGCAGGTTTTTTTTCCCAAACTTGATTGAGTCAGGGGTTCAAATTTAAAGTGTTTGCATATGATTAACCTTTTTATTCAACAAAATCAAGAGATGCTACAAAGTTAAATGAAAGTAAAATTGAGTGCCTGATGAACAACAGGAGTGTGCTTTTTTTCACAAGTCAGACTTCTTGTAACAAAGATACAGTGATCAGTCTTGAAGAATCAAAAGATCTTCCTAGAGATGAAAGGGATCAACACCAAGGGCAGCGTGCAGGCTTTGGTAAGCAGGTGTCTGTAACTATGCAAATGAATCGGTGGACTCCAGTTTCTGGAAGGTTTTTTCCCATGTTTTTTCCCAATTCTACCACGTGCAAAAGGCTTCAGTGTCTCTTCTTGAGTTTCTATGCAAGAAGGGTCTATTTTTTCTGTTCTATATGCAGTTTCTCAGCATGTTTTCTCATAGCTTATTAATTCTGTGTCAGCTGGCAAACCCCTGCCTTCCTGCTCTTGTTCTGGATGGCAGGGCTGCTGAAGTCTGTTCCCTCATCACTCTGATAGAGCTGGAGAGATCTTGTGGGTTCTGTAGCACTGGATGTTGTGTCACCAGGTATTTGTGCTGAGTTGATCTCTGCTGAAAAATGTTCTCTTCCAGTTTGCATGTCACTGTTCAGGGGCTAGAACATTGTCTTTGCAATACTCTTTCTCATGCAGTATTCAGAGAAAGTAACAAACACCAATGGACAATGAGACAGGGGTTTATTTTGGCTACTGTCAACAAAGAAGAGGCATTTGTTGCTCTGTCTAGGGCCCTATGTGTCTGTTCTGCAACCAGTGTATGCCCATATCACGGTCCATATCCCGATATGGTGGCCATGACGCTTATGAATGCTTAGAAGAGTTAGGTGTCTTTCTGTGTTGCCTTCAGGTTACAGGGGTATCAAAGCCTCTGAAGGAAATGAAAAACATATTCTAGCTTCTGTCTATCCCTCTACCTCTGGATTCTTGTAGAGCTATAAATACTGGAACCTATTAAATACAGTCCTCATGTTTATGCTTACCTTAGTGCTACTTAGTCTTTTGTAAGCATAAGTTGCCATGACTGTGCAATGTTATACACCCTCTTACTCCATAAAAGTGGGATTTGACCCCATGGAAAATACACCGACAAATCAAAATGTGTAATCGGTTTAAAGTTCAAGGGTGCAGCCAAATCCTGAGCCAGTGTAATTTGACCTAGATTCACTGAAGCAAGGAGAGCTGCAGTGAACTACATAAACAGAAGAACCAACCCACTGTGGTTGCCCTCATACGGTGAGGATGCTGAGGAAATACTTAATGCTTTATGATGGCAGTGGTTTGCTGCTTCAGCAAAATGTACTTTCAAAACAACAACAAAAAAAGTTTTCTTATGTTACTTTCTACAAATAATAGTGATTGTTGTTGTTGAACACCCAGGATGCTGAAAAAACTCTCCATTGAGTTTAAAGGACACTAGCAACATACACCTGCTTATTTCTATGCCACTAGAGAAGGGAATGCTCAGTCAATGTTCCCACCACTTGGGCCAAAAATCTGTTTGTCCTACATTTGCTCCTGATACCTTTGGTAGTATAGTCTGATGTCCCCACGACCCCTTGCCCTCAAGCTCCAGGTCCATCTAGAAATCGATGCACTGTAACTTTTAACCCCGCATTAGCATCATTGCAACAGCTTTCATCAATAGCTCAGGTTTTTGTTTCAGTAACTATTATTCCAAGGACACTCTTTCAGACTTTTAGAGCCAAAGCAACCTTCAGCCTTTACACCACTTCGAGGATTTTCTCAGATTTGCAATTCTTTCTTCAGAATGCCTTTAGGTATGTGTAACAAAGCTTGGGCCGTGTCAGCAACTTTTGAACACTAAGGGTATTGGACTTACAGAAGAGCAAAATTTTCTAATCCAAACCCATGTATAGCTCTGAATGGTGACTTCTGGTTATTGCTTCCAGCCACTTCAAGAAAAATGTCAAGGTTAATTGAACAGCTCTAAGAACCAGAAAGAACAGTTAAGGGTAGGTCTCAGCTATAATTTCCATCGGTATGAAGTTGCCCATGCCTATATTACCAACTAATGCTTCCTTGATTTGCAGTGGTACAACTGACCTCACCTCAGCCCTGGAAGGAATCAAAATGAAACATTTTAACTAGTTCAGGGTATTTTAACTTTCTTTCCAGCTGCCTCAGTACTCCTGAGCACCTGGGTACTATCTGTACCAATTACTGATAAATAATGCACACTACCTTCTGCAACACCAGGTATCTTTGTAACATTCTTCCTCTGTCACAAGAAAGACATTATCAGTGGCTGGTATTAACTTGGGCTTTTTGCAGCTATAGTAATTTAGTCATAGCTTTTGTGTTTATATTCCAAATTGATAGGAAATAGGAATTCAATTATGTAGGGGGGGTGAGGCAGCATAAACTACTGCACCATTTCAGGTCTTTTCAATAAGGTCTTCTCATGTCTATCATCCCAAGGCTGAGTTGGTGGCAAATAGAATACATAGGAGAAACAGATTCAGACTGACAGCAAGTGGATACATGACTTTTAGAAAGAGGACTCAAGTTAATTCCAATTCATGGAATGACTATTAGAATAATATTCATGTCTGAATTTATGGGGGGAAGGAGGGTCCAAACTGGTTTTTATTCAAGGAAGGCAGAATTTAGGATATATGATGCAAAGACATTTGGTGGGGGTGGGGGGGGAAGGGAG
>VWZT01016364.1:0-30744 GCA_013397055.1 Pachycephala philippinensis | reverse complement strand
GCTGAGGGCGGGCACGGGGCGGGAGGGACGGCTGGGGCTCTGCCGAGGGTGGGCAGAGCGAAGGGGAGGGATGGGGAGCAAAGGGGCGCAGTAGCTGAGGAGGGGGAGAGGCTGAGTGGCGCTGTTCCATCACCGACCCAGCTGTCACGGCAGATGGTGGCCGTTTGCCTTTGTTGGAATCTACCCTGTTGGGAAGATTCAATTCACTGTCGGGCCGCTTCGGGAGCAGACAGGGTCACTGAACGTGGTCTATGGCCCAGCACTCGTATTTGCAAGCTGAACTTCTCTAATCTGAAGCCCTGAATCCTCCACACAGTATGCAAAGTGAGATCCACCACTTAATGGTTACTGGTTGGACTCTATGATCTCAGAGGTCTTCCCCAGTCTAAATGATTCTATGATTCTAATTGTGGCATCTCCCAGGAGATCTGTCTGTTAGGGAGGGATTGGTAAGCAAATGTTTAGGCTGGCTAGGAAGGAAACAAAAATCACACAGAACAGGAGCTACTGATCGCATCACAACTCAGCCACTGATACACAACAGAAAAAGTCAGGGAAGCAAGTGGCTCTGTGCTTGGTGTAACAAGCACAAAATCTCACACCTTCAAAACTAATTTTGATTCTGAGTGCTAACAAAGTCTTTCAGCTACTATAAAACATTTATTTAAACTACCAAAGCTTGTTGAAAAATTTCTGCTTCTTTACCCCTGCTTTTAATAAAGAGGTCTTTGGCACATGAAATCCAAAAACCATTTCTTAAAATCTACTCAATATTTTTATTTTCTTTTCTAAAGGAAAAATTGTCACAAAGTTACATATCCATGCACTTCCATTGCTGCCCGCTCAATTCTGTGTGTTCATAGTTTTGCTGACCAGAGCTCAGAGATGTGTTTCCTGGTTTCAATGGGACAAACAGTAGAAATAAGTTAAGGGGACCATGTGTGGTGCAGGATTGGTCTCATCTTCACAAGCTAAAGTGTACCTGATGTACAGACATGCTATATTTGTTCAAGATGTAGTACTGATGTTCTGGACCTCGAGACTTCCTTCCTAAGAGGCTCTTTGTCCGTGTACTGCTTCAGCCCTTGCTTTCTCTTGGATGTAGACACAGAGATGCACCAAAGCCAGTGAGGATGGCTACCTTCCCAGGACTGCCTGTCTGCCCAGAAATGATACTGCCAGGAGATTCATCTGAAAGCGTGTCCTTATGTAATTTCTAACCCACTTTTACAGACGCAAACTTGTTTGCTCAAGCTTCCAAATTCCAGCACGTTAGTCTACACTAACTGCTGCAATTCCTGAGGCTGACCTCCCAGCCTTTCCCCTATTTCATTTTTTCCATAGGTTATTCACTTAATTCTTTATGTGTCACTACGAACCATCTTGAAATACCAAGGAGAAATACTTTTTGATATCTATTTTGTCCCCAGAAAAATTGTTCCCTAAGCAGAAAATTGTCCTCTTTGTCCAAGAGACTCAGCACTCTTTAGGTGCTGTAGAACAAGGAGCAGTTTGGAAGCTGACTGACAGAGGAACATAGCAGCGACCCAGTGCATTGCAATGTTTTGGATTCACAATTTTTATTCCAATTTCTTTATACTACAAAACAATCTGGGTTAGTGAGTCAAATCAAATCTAGACCTAAGAATATGGTAACACAAAGTATTTCTGTCTTTATTCTTGTTTTTCTTTGTCTAAAACAGGAAGGAAACATATATTCAAGTTTGGTAAAGATGTAACATTTCTAATTTCTTCAGTTCCTTGTTCCTGACACATTATATTCATACTAATTAATAGTTCCCTTCCTTAACTGGTTTTCTTCTATAGTAGCAACTTTCTTTTTTATAAAAACAATAGTGTCTCCAGTGAAGAACAAATAGGATTCTGGTGGCATTTAAGAGAAGCTGTAATAGCATTATGGATATTTTTAACACCTATCTAATGACCTGAATTTGGAGATTTAAGGGCTGTGGCAGGATTTGGATTCATCTGTTTTGTAGAGAGAGTGATGCCATGCATTTAGTTGGATCCCAGGCACCAAGCACAGCAGATTTCCGCCAGTCAGCTTTCAGTGATTGTTGAACAGCATATTGTCCTGAGATAAAAGGCAGAAAAATAAGTTAACATATCGACAAATAGACTTACTTAGTTCCAGCTGAAATTCCCTGAAAACAAGAGTAAGAGGAGGCAATTTAAACAGCACTTAATTCTGGGGCAATGCCGTTACACAACCACCACTGTTCAAAGTGCAGTACCACAGGCAGTTAGCTTGAGCACTGCTGGTCTAGGGGTTGTTCCAGGTTGCACCTTATCACAAACTACCTAACTTACAGAATCACAGACTGCTGGAGGTGGGAAGGGACCTCGGGAGATCATCTGGTCCAATCCACCTGTTCAGACAGGGCCTCCTACGGCCAGCTGCCCAAAATTATATCCAGTCAGGTTTTGGATATCTCTGCATCTTAGGAAAGGCACCTTTGAGTTGCAATGACTTCAGAGGTGACAGGTCCCATTGGGTTGGCAGCTCAGTAGGAAACAGGGTGGACAAGGTGCCACTGAACAGTCAACTACCAGAAACACTCAGTTCCCACTAAGTTTCAATCAGCACCATAAAGTTTTAGTTCAGGAAAGAAAAGTCTTTCTGTCTCCCATTACCATGTCACCTATTAGCAGTCACTGCTGTTGACCATGACCTCTTCCAAGGTTTGGAATTTAAACTCAGGACATGCCTGTTTCACAAAATTGTTCTGTCAGCAGCATCTATCTAACTCACTGGCAAAATGTCTCTTCTGTCTCTGAGCATCTAGCTCAGATGAAAGAGGATATCTTTCGTCTGTTATCCATTCTTTTTCTAATTTTTTTGGCACAGGACAATGGTTATGTGCCTGCAGATTTCAGTTTTGCTAGTGACACCATGGGGAGTTACAAGGTCAGTGAGACAGAATTTTATAGAATCATAGAATGGTTTGTGTTGGAAGATCATCTAGTTGGAAGATCATCTAGTTCCAAGCTCTCTGTCATAAGCAGGGGCACCTTTCTCTAGATCAGCTTCCTCAAGGCCCCATCCAATGCCCAGGGCATTCACAGCATCCCTGGGCAACCTGTTTCAGCGCCTCATCACCCTCACAGTAAAGAATTTCTTCTGTATATCTAACCTAAATTTCCCCTCCTTTAGTTAACTTTTGTAATTTTTGTTAATTTTGTTAACTGAGAACTGTCAGTAATGAAACTGCATGGAATCAAATCTGAGTGATTAGGCTAAAGAGAAAATTTGGAAGTTTGTTCCCTTGTTTTTCTCTGGTATGGTTAGTTCTTTCTAAACATCATTTTCAGCTTTGAAACTACTGCTAGTGTAATATGTTCATAAAGCTAAAGCTTGTATTAAATTTCCAGCTGCAAGCAAATAAGATAAAAACTAAGTCAAAATAAATTTATGCTGGAGGAAGCATTGAATTGAGCAATTGCAGAGCTCTGAAGTTTTTGTAGCAAGCATTTTGTTTTAGCACCCTCTCTCGGATACAAAGCAGCACTGCTGGTGTTTACTCTTAAAAGTCTTGGCTAAAGCTGCAAAGCATTTGCAACAGGAAAAGTCCTTGGCTGCAGTCACAGATACAGTTTAGTGATATAGCTTGGTATTCTATAAATTAATGTAAGTAGAATTTTCTCATCCTTCCTATGCTTATCATCTTTATAAAAATAGTCTGTGTTGTTCATTTAAGTCAACCAAGAACCGGGAAAAGATTGATGGCTCCAAAGCGAAGACTGAAGGTGACTTGTTACAAAAGACTGTAGTTCCTTGCTGTTCCTCACGGTCTGCACGTCTCCTGTGAGGACCCTGCTGGCGTTAACTGCTGTGAATTGTGGATGAACCTGAATGTTCTCTCTTGCAGCCACTAGTGTTTGGTGTTAGGGTAGCACGTGGAGGCCCCAGTTTGGGACCATGGTCTTGCTGTGTTGAGACCTACACCAAAGAGCTCACAGTGTGATGAATAACAATGTAACGCAGAGGAAAAGGGGTGGGAAGGAGGTCTTTCTCTGTACCCCCACCCCAGCAAAGAGAAGTGTATTAATGCCAAAAGAAAGTCAGCAGTGGGAAGGTCGACAAGGATATTCTGAATAGCAGAAGGGGCTACAATTTGCATTTTCTGCACAAAGTATCACTACCTGTCCAGCTTCTGGGGTACAACTGATAGGCAGTCAAGCTCCTAGACATTATTTTGGCTCCAGTAGTTAATATGGTTGCCAGTTACCCTCAGAGATACTATATGTGCCAAGAGAAGGATTAAAAAATTAGGACACGGTAGAACAAAAACTGCCTGGATTACTTTAACTTGCTCTTCCTGCCCATATTCATTTTACTAAGCCTTACTTGCAACAATAGCCTTCAGCAAGGCTCCCACTTCACCAATGAGGGGTGCGGATGATAATAAACAAACAGGAGGCCATGAATGATGCAACGGTCTGGAAAAGAAAAAAAAAATCTTAAGTGGCTGAAATTCCTTTTCAGGACCAGAATACATGCCTTATATAACATAATTTCTATGATATTTACATATCATTTTTTTACAGCTAGTCAATTATTTCATTTTTCCTTCTGCTGTCTCCCTCTAGGTAACCGAGTGTGGGTTTGTCGAAGTGCTGAGCACTTACAGCAGTACCTGACACCAGCAAAAGCTGTGCTACAAAGAAAGGGAGGCATGGGATTTTCTCCACATGCCAGCTCAAAAGCAGGCCAGAAAGGGCAGTCAAAAATCAGTGCATATTTCAAATGTGTCTGTCTGCCTCAGCCCTCTCCCTGGTGAAAGAGGGATAATAAGATCCCTCCCCTTGTCTTGCTATGCAAACACAAACAGTGGTTAACTGGCTGCTGTGAAACAACTGGTTGGACTAGATTAATCACATCTACACCCTGAAAATAAGGTTTGTGCCCTCAGCATCTGCACCCCTCTTCCCTGAGCTAAAGAGTCTTTAGCTCTCTTATTCACAGCATTGTGGTGCCTTGCTGCTTCGAGGAAACATGTCAAACGCTGCTGCTGTGAGCCAGCCCATGGTGTGGTGCACTGCTGGGCAGAGGCCCCCTGAGTGCCCCCTCACCAGCCTGGTGCTGCAGTCCTTTTGCTGCCTGACGGCCTGAGCATCCTCTTTTCCCCCACCTTAAAATGCATCTCAGTGTGTCCGTGGTTGTACACGCTGAGACAAGACGTGGGAAGATTGATCAGTGTTGAGCATCATAGGAAAAAGTGTTAAATGTAGAATATTGATAGTATGCAGCGAGCATGTAACAAGAGGACGGATAAAAGGTCATAGTGTCATGAGCGGGTTTTTCCATCCTCCTCAGGGCATGGATGAGCTATATCCAATTCTGTGACTCCACTTTACACATATACACTTAAGGAACTAGATATACCAAGAACAGATTTGTGTAAGCAACCTTATACGTGAAACTCAGTGAATAGAAAACTTCTTGTGTCCAACAGTAATTCTGTTTTCTTTTGTGTGATTTTATGGGATTTTGAAAAAGAACAATGCCCACATTGCAGCTCACTTATCCCAAGTGCATCATCATTGACATGGCATAGATTTTCGGCACATTAGCACATGAAATGATATCTAGTGGGACAGATGCGTATTTATTCGTGTCAATTAACTTTCACCTGAAGAAAAGTCTTACGTAAAATACATGTAATATGTTTGGCTTTTTTCATTCAGATGAAGATCTGCATATAAGTCTCAACTGACACAGTCTGTTCCAAGTGGCTGAAAGGAAAGGGTTTATTTCATGTATTGGGAAAAATAGAATAACAAAGATTGTCTTGACCAAATGGTTGGAGAAGGAAGAGTTTCTTCTTGTATCTCATGGCTTGGTTACAGTGTAACACTCCCAGTCATCCTCACCTATACATCTATCTCCTATTTAAGTGCTTCAACCATTATGCCAGAAAGTCCTTTTTATGCCTGTCCCGAGGACAATTTCAGTAGTTCATCCATAGTGGCATTCAGCAGTCTCAGCGGTCTGGAAAAGGGGAAAGTCTAATCTCTTGCCTGAGGAGCAAGGAAGACTTATCCTCAGTGGAGGAGGACCAGGTTAGGGAACACTTACATAAAATGGAAATACCTTAAGTTCACAGGGCATGAGAGGTTGTGTCCTCGACTGCTGAGAGAGCTGACTGATGTCACTGCAAGGCCACTCTCAATTAGCTTTGAAATCCAGTGTTGACTGGGAGAGGTTCCTGGAGACTGGATGAGACCAAGCATCTCTTCTATCTTCAAGAGTAGCAAGAAGGAAGGTCTGGAGAACCACAGGCCTGTGAGCCTCATCTCAGTTCCTGGAAAGGTCATAGAGAAAATCCTCCTGGAATTCATGTGGTCTCCAAAAACATGAAGGTCAAGGTAATTGTGACTAGTCAACATAGATTTATGTGCAGGAAATCATGCCTAACTCACCTGATGGCCTTCTACAACAAAGTGACTAGCCTGGTGAATGAACTAGAGAAAGGGACACTTAAATAAGTAAAATTAAGGTTTTCCAAACTGTACACACATTGATTAGAAGGCCTTTACCTGTAGAGAACATATGACAACTCTAATTGCTAGTTATTTTCATTTTTTACTTCCTAGACTATTAGAATCATAGAATATGCCGAGTTGGAACTGACCCATCAGAATCATGGAGTTCAACTCCTGGCCCAACACAAGACACCCCAAAAATCACACTGTGTGCCTGAAATGCCATATTGCCTTGAACAGTACTATATATGTTTGATCATGTACGTACGTATGTATGATCCATGTGTATATATATATATATATATATATATCCATGTATATCCAAGGCCTATATATATGGATCACATATATTTATCGCTCCAAAATTACTTGATTCCAAGATTAATTCTTTCTTCAGTCCTGAATGCTGTGTGGTTCTGCAATGCTTGGGGATGTGATGTGAATTAATAAAATACTATTACTACTACTACTACTACTACTATTATTATTATTATTATTATTATTATTATTATTATTATTATTATTATACCAGTTTGGAACCATAGGATTATATATTTGGAATATTTTAATAGCCCTAAAATGTGACAGCTGTTTTACAGAAAAGAGAAGGTAGCAGTTCCATATCCAGAGAACTTACCCTAACTGCAGATGATAAGCAAAAAGTCAGAGAAACAGAACAGTGCAGCTAGGAGGAGGCTTTTTTTTCGAAAGTTATTATGGTAGCAACTGTTACTACTTTGCTTTGTTTCCAATACAAAAGAAACCTTGCAAAGTATATGTAACAAGTGCTGAGGCGAGAATTATAATAACATTTAAAGATCGGGAGAAGTGTCAAAGTAAAAACTTGAAAAATAACAGAAAACATGTTTCAAATTAAATGATACTTGCAAAAGACATGCTAAGTGGTTTAATACTCCAGGCAGAGTATTAAACAGGGCTTGAAATGTTGGGAAAAGAAAGCTAGGATTGGAAAGAGAGCACTCTAGTTTGATTTGGTGAAGTGACAGCAAATTTAAGGATGTGGATAGGCGAATGCACATGCAGGCAATTTTGGTTTACAGGTATCTTGAAAGGAGGAGGCATGAGGCATGTGGCATGCTCAGAGTTCAGGAAAACAAAGAATTTTTAGCTTCACTTAAACGGGGAGATTTTTAAATGCTGCATAAAAGAAGCAAAGAACTGGACTATCTTTCTCTGATGTGTCACTGCAAAGGTGGCATGCCCATGGGAAATTAAGCTTCTGTAGTACTGAATTTACACATGTTCCAGTAGTTTTAGAAACATTAACCAGCCTCTTTCACACTACAGAGGAAAATTGTAACTTTATTCCAGTGCTAACAGCAAAGTTCGTATCACAATCAAGATTATCTCACAGTTCTGGGAAATATTATTTCCTCAGATATCTTTTAAGAGGGAAAGGCCAGCTTTGATGTGCCACCCTCACGTCAACAGAGGGCAAGAGCCAAGGTCAGGTGGAATTCCAACCACGCCAGAGTGGAAGAAGTGTAGAATCACTTCCTTGGGTAAGGCCTGGATATTAATGCTGTCCCTGCATCGATCCCATTGCGGGGATGCAAGGGCAGGAATGGCAAGAGGGAGAAAGAAGATTAAGAGATCAGGTTGCCCCATCCCTAAATCTAAGTCCTAAAGCGATGGAATCATAGAACGGTTGGGGTTGTGAGGGATCATCCAGTTCCAACCCCGCTGCTCTGGGCAGGGACACCTTCCACCAGACCAGGCCGCTCAGAGCCCCGTCCAGCCTGGCCTTGAATCACCTCTCCGGGTGTCCTACGGGCCTCCTGCCCTCTTCAGGGCTCCAGCCACCGCCGCCACCACCGCCCCCGGGCTTTACCACACCAGCCGCGCCCCCGCCCCTCACACAGCCCTCACCGCCCCCCGCCATCACCGCCGTGCCGCAGGGCACACCGGGACTTGTAGTCCTCGCTGGCGGTGGTGGCCCTCCCGCTGCGGCCGGCAGGGGAGAAAGATGAACTACAACTCCCAGCACTTCCAGCGCACCACACCGCGCCAGCGCGATGCTGCGGGAGCCCGGCCCCGCCTGGCCGCCGGGTCGATCGGCGGGAGGAGGAGCAGGAGCGGGGCCGCTGCGGCCGCCGGCCCGGCCCGGGTCCTCTCGGCTCCCCCCGGCCGCGCCATGTGGCAGAGCATCGGGCTGACCCTGCTGGTGATCGTGGCCACGCTGGCCTGCGTGCTGCTCTTCATGCTGTGCGGTGAGTGCCGGGGCGCGGGGGGTGGCTTCTGGCCCGGCTGCGGCGGGCGGTGCTGGTGCTCCCCGCACGCTCTCGCAGCGCCGCGCCGGGCTCGCAATCTGTGGTGGGTTCCTCTTGGCTCGGATTGACTGAGGGAAGTGAAAGGGCACCGTGCCCCGGCGTGTGGGGGAGTGTGTGTGGCGTGCAGCGCCCTCTTCTCTTTGTTCCCGAGTCGTTTCCAGCCTTGATATGCCCCCAGAGCCTTACTTCGGTGTTTAATTCGGTGTCTCCTCTGAAACTGAGGGCTTTTTTTTAGCGATGGGACCCCTGAGCAGTCACTCTGTGCGGCTTCTACGTGCATGGGTCTGAAATGCCAGTGAGTGCAGGAAGTAAACTTGGGACTGGCATCCCTCGGCTTCTGACATCTGATTGCTAGAATGGATTGACGACAGCTCTTAGGAGCTCTTAGGAGGTTTTTTCTTATGTGGATGGAGAGGAGGAGGCTCAGGGGAGGCCTCATCGCCCTCTACAACCACCTGACATGAGGTTGTAGTGAGGTGCATCTACTGTGCCTGCAGTGAGAGGCCCAGGGGAAATGACCTTAAACTGAGACGGGGGAGATTCAGATTAGATATGAGAAAATATTTTTTCACTGTTAGGGTGGTCGGGCATTGGAATAGGTTGCCCAGGGAGTTGGTGGAGTCACCATCCCTGGAGGTGTTCAAGAGGTGTCTGGATGTGGCACTGGGTGATGGTTTAGTGATTTAGGGGTTACAGTGGCAGTGCTGGGTGAATGGTTGGACTGCTTGGTCTTCAAGGTCTCTTCCAACCTTGATGATTCATCCAAGGCTTGCCTTTTTTTTTTTTTTTCAATATGCAGAGAGAAGGGTTATTTCAGTGGGAGGCATGACTTGCAGGTCTGTTGGAGTTCTTGGAAGGAATCAGCAGTGCAGCGTGTGAATGTTGTGGCCAATATGCAGAGCTTGAAGCTCTCAAAACAAACAAACAAAACAACACCAGCAAATTCAAGCTATGCCATAATATGTGATGAGAGGCTTGTGAGACTTATAACCCCACCTGGCACCTTGGCGCCAGGTGAGTTTTACAAGTGGTTTCTGAAAAACTGAGGGAGCAAAGTGAAGACTGATGTTTAGTAGTTTAAAAACTGCTAGTTGTTGTCAAAACGACAAAGTGTTGTGAAAAGATTTTGCATTATTGAGGGACTGGATAGTGGAATGGGAAGTGAAGTCCAGTATTAACATGTATGAAGTAATGCACGTAGTGTGAAATGTATACAAACGTAATTTAAATGGAGAAATATATTGGAATCAAACAGAGTTGTTATTATCCCAAAGAAAGGATTAGCTGAAGTAATTGCAAGCATTTCTCCAAAATATCTCTGTAATGCTTGTAGCAAGCAAACAGGCAAATCAAACATTAGAAGCCTGAAATAGAAGAGAAAATGTCATTATACTGCGGTAGGAATCATCCATGTGCATGTGTCTCACACAGTGTATTTTCTTGTTAAAGTGTATTACCTAATTAAAAAAATGAAATCCTAGTTTCTTTTTAAAAAGATAGGGTTTCCTTAGCAATTCTGTGTTGAGAGGTGAGAAATTATTTCTGCATGAAGAAACTCTAAACAGGTTAGATCTGTCAAGGCTGGAAAATAGATGACTGGAGAAAGGGTGATGGCTATACCACTGAGTAGCATGTCAAAGGTGAAGTGGGAAGCGTTGTGAAATGTCATCATTGCAAAGGAGTTGGAGTACATGAAGTTAAATGGTCAAGCAACAGGCTGAAAACAAAAAGTTTTCTTTTACACAATGGGGAAATAATTTACAAGCTCATTAACAAGGAATATTTTGGATGCTGAAACTGCTGTCCTTTAAAGTTCATGGAAGAAAGGTCAACATCTTGGTTGTTATCTTGGGTGAGGAAATCTGTGAAATACTGATAACTGGAACTGCAAGGCTATACTTTCCTTGGTCTTGTCCTGCATGTCCTGTACTGTCCATTGTTACAGACTAAACAGTGACCTAAGTGGATATTTATTCAAGTTTCTCTACCCTCATTAGGTGTTGACTGGCCACTCTTCAGCTTTGAGAAGATGCAGCACAGTACTTGCTAGGGTTTTTATATTTTCGAAGTATGCATACAAGATCTTTGCTTATTGTCTTGCTGAAAGAGTAATACAGTTTTGCAACATGCAGTTCAAACTCAGAAACAAGGATCATTTTCTTCAGGCCTTTCTGCTTTTGTCTGTATATGACAAATGGAATTGAAATGCTAAGCATGAACTTTGGCTGCTAACATCACCATTTGCCTAGTGCTTTCTTGCTTAAAGAGAGCAGAAGTAATTAATAACTTTATTTTTAAGTGGCCTGTAAATACTTACATATTGTACATTCATCTTGAATTCCGTGAATACTTTGCTTTGAATCCTTCATTGTATTTTACTTTAAACAGTGTCAGAGCTTATAAAATAATTGATGAAAGTCACCTAGATTTCAGATGTACTGAACACAGGAAGCTGACACATTTATTGGGGTTTTTTGGGAGGGATTTGAGCTGTTACCCTGTTAGAAGTGACTCAATAGGATTTGATAATGATTTATAGTATTTATGATTGTTTTTCCATCACACAGCATTTATTAATTAATTAATATTGGTTATGCCACTTATACTTCTCTTGCCATGGAAAATATTCAAGGAAAACAGTGTCAAGACCACTACTGGTCTAAAAAAGGCTGAGTATGAGCTACTTTGAATTTAATTGTTTATCTGTGCTATTGATAGGCAGTTTCCCTGAGAGGGCTGTAAAGAATAGAGACCTGTAGGTGAGAAGGTGGAGAAGAAACTGCCTGAGTGCTGTGTGTGACAGGATATGAGTAAATGCCAGCCAGTGAGACATACAAATTAATGGACAAATCTAACATAAGAAGGGCTGGATATAATCTGGAGTAAGCTGGATCTGATGATGAGAATATTTTCCAGCCATCTGACAAGAGGTATTGAAACAGCCTTATGAGAGGAACTTACAGGGTCAAGAGCGTAAAGAGCTGGGACTTGGATTTAGAGTGGCTCATAAAAGGATTCATATTGTGATTGCCTGCAGAGAGTAATAGACTTAAATATCCAGGAGACATCCTAGGATCATGTGGATTTCTGCTGCCCATCCACATATGGTGTGATAAGTGCTATCAAAACTTAAATAATGAGAAAAACATTTACTTTACCATTTTTTTCAAAGAGAAAACACAAAATTCAGAGCACAAATTATCAGAAGTTACTTTGACCGGTTCTTCAGCAATGTGAATTTGGCATTTATGTCTATAAATGTACTTTGAATAAATGACCTGATTTCCTTTTCTTTTAAACATGTCTGGATGCTGGCAGCTGCTACTTTCAGTGTTAATCGGAATTAGTTGGGAAGCACAGGAGGCTTGCAACTAGCATTTGTAAACTGATCACATCTGACATAGAAACCATTGAGGTACTGTAAACACAGCAAATTTTCAGTTGTTCTTTTAAAGTGGGACTAAGATAACTTCCTTCCACTTTTTATATTCCCACCTTTTCTGATTTTCTTTGTCTGGTGGTCTTATTGCTGCTTTTGTGTATTTCGTGTACCTCTGAGATGGGAGGAACTTGGGCATAGTCAAGGATATAGGATAAAATAAAATATCAGCCGAGGTGAACTCTAGTACTGTTTACCTCTGTGTATTTGTTTTATTTTCCCAGGGTAGTAATGCATGGAGCCAAGTGAAATTGCCAAAGTGCTTTCACTGGAACAGATGGAAGTGTTCATCTCATTTGGCAAAAGAGGCTAATGAAATGCGGTTTGAGAGATACAACCTTAAAATAAAAATCATGTAACTCTAAGTGCTGAAATGAATGTGTGGTTCACTTCACAAGTCTGAATTCAGCTGCAGATGGGAAAACATTTCAGCCCTAAATTCTGCCTGAATAACTTTTCTTTAATGTTTTGTTTAAACAGTTTGGTAGCTATCTTCAATGAGTGATTCTTGTGAAATACCTCAACAGATGAGGAAAGTCATGCTTGATTAGACCACTTATAAAGAGAAAATATCCTTTAATTTGAAGTTGAGTTTTGAAACTGTTATAAATGGGAGATGAGAAGAGAGCAAGTTTCCTTTTGCTCAGTCAGCAAGCAGCAAGTGGTAGTGTTGCATTAAATGGGAGCAGGTTTAAGGAGCTGTGCAGAGCCAAACACCATGTCACCTGATGTCCTCTGTTATCCCGGTGTCAGAGCAGTGCTTCCTTCAGTCTGATCCTCTCCATAGCAAAGCTATCCACTAGGCATATGCAGTATACTAGTGCTGCACTGTTTCAGAGATGTGGTTGAAGTGACTTGTGCATGGTTGCAGAAGTTATCTGACACAGAGCTTGGAGTAGAACCCTGTTCTCCCAAATCTCAGATTAGCATCTCAAGCTCCATGCTGATATTTTTGCAGCTGTAGCTACTTAGGATTTTCTGTGATGCACACTTCAGCATTTGAATATAGGCAACATTCACCATGGTGATACCCCAGTTCTAAATTAGTTCCCATGTTCTGGTGTGATAGCATCCTATTTTCAACCCAGTAGGGACACAGAATTAAAATGATCTTGCAAGACTGCACAGGAATTCCACAGCAGGGTCAGAACTGGAAGCCAGATCTTCTCTGTGTTGTGCAGTTACTGCATCACCATCTTTCCTTTCTTGGTTTCATTTGTATTTCCCGTAAGAAAAATCAAGTTGCTTTTCCCCAGCACTCCATATTAACCCTGGAGTTTTTCTTCTGTTTGCTTTTCCTGATTCAGATGGAAGAGAAAAATGTGCTCCACTAAAGAAAACTGTGTTAGCTGTTGCATACAAGGCAGTGAAAGGTGAATTAAATCGGTGGGCCTGAGACTTGTTATCCCTCACTTTTGGAGTGGGAGTAACACTGCGGTTGGATCACTGTTTCTTTCCCCTTTACAAAGAGCTGATGTGGAAAGTAACAGAAAAAGTAGTTTTAATGAAGTCTAGTCAAATCATAAAATCCGTTTAACATCTGAATTTCATGGATGTTACATAGATCTGCCTCGAGTTAGTCAAAGGCTTTGACTCACAGTCCCATCTTCATTTATAAGAGGGGTTTGACATACTTATGGCATGGTACCAAATGTGGCTTAAATGTCTTTGCATGGCATCTGGCTGTGTCATTTTTAAGTGAGGTGGTGGCTCCCAACTTTTGGTGAGTACTAAACTCTGAGCTGCTGTTTTGCCTTGCTGCAAAACACTGGTAGATAAGATTTTGCAACACTGGATTCAAGTATCTGCTACACCAAGAGCTGGATCCCCTGCTTTGCACTGCACTGATCTATGTTTGATCTGGCTTACTTCTTTGAGAGACAACTTCTTTCACCAGTCAGTGTAGAAATATTATGTATTACAGTCTGCATGTCATCACTGCTTGTTTGCTGAAGGCGTGTTGTGGGTGTGCTGTTTGGCTTCCACAGGCTCAGTCAAGCTAAGGATGATTTTAAAAGGTGAATCAAATAGCTAAAGAAAATAAAGCAAGCACTGAAAGACTGATTCTAATCAAATGTTTTGTGTGTGGTGAAGCTAAACCAGTAGGACTTCTTTGAGAGCAGCTTACCTGAACAAAGTGGAAGTGTAGAGATGCAAACCAATTGTTTGTGTCAGTTACCTGTCCAGGAAGAGCTCTACAGCAAAAACCTGCAAAACTAAACTGAGCCACATACAGACAAGAATGCATAGAAATGCCCATTTTCCTTGGTTTTTTTGTGTGCATTTTAAATTAGTTTACAATTATTTTCTATTTTAAAACACACTGCTATGTAACTTAGAGTTCTTCAGTATGGCACAGTGCTGGGTGTTACCATTTTGCAATGTTCTTAAAAGAATGAGAAATTAATAGAAAATGCATTGTGTTCTGATTCAGAGGTAACTCAGTACTGTGAATCTGCCTCCAGGCTTTGTGTCTGTGTGTGTGGTTTTATTTAATTCTGTATTTAGTTGATATTGTTGCTGGAGATATTTTTTTTTTTACCTGGAATGACTTGTTCTTTAGTAGTCTGGTTATTTCCAAGGAAATTCTTATTTATTTAGTAACAGTGAGGTGACAGGGAGGCTCAGCTGAAGAGGCAGTCTTAACTTGATTTGGACAAGTGTGTTTGTTTTGTTGTTGTTTATTTTTATTTTTTTAAGTTTCCATCCAAGCTGGCAAGTGAAAGAAAGAAATCTTTCTACTTTGGTAACTTTATACCTAAAGGTCTCTGGTACAGGCTAGGACACCTTGTGAGGTTTTTGAAATTCTAGTTTTCAAGCCTCCTTTCCCTCCCACTATTATCTTTGGCTAAGCCTGTTGTAATTTTCTTTTCAACCCGCTGCACTGTGGTTTGTTTCACCTGCCTGTTACCACTGGTCTGTTTGTTTGGCTGCTAGAACCAGTCTCATTGGCTGATTACTTACGCTGTCTTGTTTGTAGGCTGGAGCTAGAGAGCTCTGAAGTCTGTTTATGGTACTTGGGGTTTTGGATACTTAGACCATTCTGCTCTGCTCTCTCAGACCAAACACTGAAAAGAAATTAGTGCTGTTTTTCTTGAGAGTGTGATTGAACTTTGTATGTTCTTTAGTATTTCCCCAACACACACCCCGTAGTAATTCTGGGTGTTAAGCAGCCTTTTTGCAGTGCTAGAGGAAGCATGTGGTTCACTTTATTTAGCTTAAGTTAAAATACCTACCTTAATGGAATATTTATTAACACCATATATACTCAAGTCACGCTTCTGTAAAGTGCCCTAAAACCCTTCTGGGAATGCCCTGAATATTTTTGGCTCATCCTCCTCCCTCCTTCCCTCCTCTGGAAGTAATGCTCCTTGATAATTCACTTTGCAGGTGAGGATTTTAAACAGCCAAATAAAATGCAACCCCAAGAAAAAATTTGTGGCTGAGAGTTCCCCCACCATGTGTTTAAATGAGTTTAATAAAATGTACTTCTCACGTACTTTTAACTCAAGTGTCTCAAACTTTGTCAGCAAATTGAGGAGCTGAAGACATTTCTAATGATATTTAGAACTATAAGAAAAATGAATTGATTAAAGGTCTCCAGAATGCACAAAGTATTGAAGATCTCAGACTTGAAATACCTTTCAGTGGAAGCAAATTTCAAAGAGCTACTACCTCCATTTTTACTTCTAGTTCTGAAAGAAAAGAGAAGCCAAACCCAGCCATCTACCATCCATTTTTCTTTTCAAGGTGCAAGGGAATGTAATGCATTTGCGGGACATCAGATTCAATTTAATCACAAGTCATTTAAGGGTTTAGGTATTCATGGGAAAGGAAATACTTGTGTAGGCTCTAGGAATTAATTTAGATCATAAAAGGTTGTCATATAAAAGCTTTCCTTCAACTTTGCTCAGGAGCAGAGAAGTTACTGAAATTAAAAAACTGCAGGATATGAAATTGTTCCAGGAAGGAGAAAAAAGGTGGTGTGATCTTGTTTTTGTCATAAGCAATAGATTGCCCATATTGACTCTCATTACAGAAGAGGAAGAAATACAGAGTTGCTGTGGTTATAGAAGTGTTATTTATTAGTCTTTCTCCCCGTTTTCTAATATGTCCTGTTGTCCATTCTCAGAAGTCTGCTTCTGCTGGCAGCTGTGTAATTGGGAGGACAGTTTTCCCTAGCTCTGTAAACCAGGGCTCCTAATATCTGAATAGGTCGGCAGTGTAGGCTTGAATAGCTGGCAAGACCTTCTGAACAGAGAATGGGACCATTAATATATAGCTCTGTGGAGGCCAGATGGGTGTTGGTGTTGCAGATGATGGTTGTATAGCATTTGTTTTCAAAGAGCTGTTTAAATTTTGCCCCACTTAACTGTGTTTCACAGAGAAGTTGTATTCCTGTTCGGTGGGTTCTTTTAAAATGAAGATTCTGGCTTAGGTTTAGATGTATTTATATCTGCTTTTTAAAGTGGTTTTTTTTTTGGCTACCTGTTACAGAAACACTTAGATGAGAGAGGAGGAGGAGTAGGTGGCTCTTAAGTTAAGAGAGTTTCTAGAAATGTGGTCATTGCAGCTGTTGACTTGCATAATTTTGGGACCTAGAGTATTTTAGCGGTAGAGCCAAACATAAATTTACCACAGAATGTTAATTTTACTTCAGTGGGATTTGGGCATGGTGAGGGATCTCCTTGAATTTGGGGGATGTGGTATTTAAGTGAACATAAGGAAGACCTTGTCCATTTCAGAATAGCATTTATTATAAAATACGGTATTAATGTGAAGATCTGAGCAAGTGTGCTTAGTAGGGATTATGTAATGCAACTTTTAAAATGTGATCTTTAGAATGGAGTGTTTGCTGAGTGATGGTAGAAATTCTCGTGCAATCTTTTCACAGTGTGTGTGTAATGATTCCTGAGTCCTCATTTGAGATATAACCATAGGACTTCTTTCCTCCTGACAATTAAGACCTTTATTTGTGTCTTGGTGATGGTGATCACCCAGCTACTTGCTGTGGCAGTTCAGTTTGGAATGTTTAGGATTCTTCCTGGAGCTTGAATGTTGCTTCTGGATGAGGATGAACTTTATGAAGTTAAATTGGTATTTATAGGACTGTAAAAAGGAGTGGATGTGTTGTGGAGGACTGTTGGGGTTGGCAAATAGAGGATGGGAGCTGATCAAAATTTTTTTTCCTTTTGTGATATACTTTGCCCGAGAGCTGACTATCGATTTGTATGAAGTAACTAAGCAGTACCTTTTTTCTCTCTCCTGCAGGATGGTATGTGGTCTGGCAATTGTTTTTGTCTAAATTCAAATTCCTGAGAGAATTGATAGGTGATACGGGGTCCCAGCAGGGAGACAACGAGCCTTCAGAAACTGAAACTGAACAGGAAACTCCACCCTCACCTCAGACAGGGAGACAGAAATCAGCTCGGCAGCGAAGGGCACCTACAGAAGACACGACTTAAAGTACTCCATTGAACTTCTGAGTAACTGTGAATGGTTGACCCCTCTGCACTGTGTCCTTCAGTGGTGTGATCTTACTGAGAAACTGACCTAAGAGGTAACATTGATCCCTGTGGACCTTTACTTCTGAGCTCCCAATGGATGATGCTGCTGCTGCTGCGGTAGAGGTTCAGGGAGGGCTTCAGCAGCAAGTCATAGAATACTGGAGGAATGGAGGGGTGGAGAGAAATCTCCATCACAAAAATGCTGAGCTCCTGGATCTACTGTCTCAGCATGCAGATGAAGAACAGGTCCTGGACCATAGGCTTAGCCTTTGCATTAGTCTGAACACAGTAAACACTTCAGACTTGAAATAGTTTATAAATTATTTTTTCTTTACAGCACTGTAACTACATATAGTGAAATTGAGTTTTATTTCCTTAGCTGTATATGAATATATATATTTTTTCAACCTGAGAAAGCACGTGAACTTAAAAATCAGTTGAAAAAATATCCTGCTTTAGAATGTATTCTAAAGTGAGATTTTAGTTAAGTTCTTGTATATATAAAAAGTATAAAGGAAATATGAAAAATCATATTAGATGCACATGATTTGGAGGTTTTTATTATCTCCTCTTTTTTTAAAAAGAAGGAGATGTAAAGAAAGCAATCAGGTGGCAAGACCTGTTTTCTTGGGTTTTGTATATAAGAAAGGTTACAGGTTAAACAGTCCTGCTAGGCTTCTGAATGTTTTTCCTGAAACATTCAGAAGCCTAGCAGGACCTGAACCTTCTACTCCAAGTCCAACCTGTGTTGGAGATGGGAAGATGCCTGGTTTATGCACTACTTGCTGTTTAGTATTCTGAAGTGTCATCTTTGGTATTTGGGTACTAAGCACTTCTCTAGCCCTCCTTGTACACCTTTACATCAGGTATTTGGTATCTGACATAACTTTTTTTGCTGGAAGCAGTTAAGGCTCCCTTAACCAGTTTGTCAGCCATTGCTGGGACACTCTGACAGTGTTCCAGCAGGGAATTCGGTACCTCATGTTTGCTGGAGGACTTACGGATTTTTACCAGTAATCAGCAGTTGCTCCGGTTTTCTCTGAGAATGAGTTATACAGCTATTTTGACATTGCCCTGCAGAATGAAGAGCTCCACTTCTGTTTATCTAGCAGCTCTGAAGATCAATGCATGAGATTTTGGGAAGAGGAGAAACATGCATGTACCACCTCTGATGTGTGTATGAGAGAGAACTACCAACAGGTCTCGTCTTGAAGAGCTTCAGTTTTCTCTCAAAGTTTGGATATGTGGTAGTGTTTGGATCACTGTTCCGTGTATAAAAACTTAATCAGGACTACAAAATTGGTCTTGTATTTTCAGCTGTTACGAAGTTTAAACCTGTGGCTTCCAAATTGTGGTTTGGTTCAATTATATGGCTAAAAGCAGCAGCATTTAGGTTTTTCATCAAGTAGGCCTACATCTGGGAAAATAGCACTCATTTAGTGCCTTTATGTTTTAATTTGTCAGCTGTGAATAGTGTTCAAAATCCAGTGAGGAGCATTCACTTCTTAAAGTCGTTTGGATGTTTCAGTATTAAAATACATAAGATAAGATCAGCCCTGACTTTCCTTTGGAGTCTAAAAGCCTTTGTTTTATTTGCTAGCATGTATGTATTAAGCATAAGGTTACATTTTGAAGCATGATTAGGCAGTGCTGTGCACATATCGTGTAAACATATGTTGAAATACTGACAGTCTTCTCCTCTGTCCTGTGTGCTGGCAAGGGAATGTCTAATGATGGTTGATGATGGTTGATTGTTTTTTCTTTTTTTTTTTTTTCTTTTAATGAGTAAAATTCCCATTTATTCAAACTGAGCAAAAACAATCAGATTCTATGCCCTGCTGCTTTCAGTTTGCCTCACACAACTTAATGTCACAATTTTCTTGTGTGCTTCTGTCTTGTCACATGGTGAGACTTCCAGTCTAGTGGCGCTAATCAAGTACTGGTACATTTTTCTTAAGAAATTAGCATCTTTGTCTTAAGCTTTGCTGGTATAGGCATACAAATAAAGATACTTGTTCTGTACTGACTTAGGGTATTGACACTCCACTGCACTTCACTTTACCTAGACTTCAGTGCACAGAAGATGGCAAAAGGCTGATGCCTGTGGTGTCCCTGGCTAAGAAACAGTAACAGAGTCCCTGCTTCTAGGACCTGTGAAGAAATTTGAAGTTATGGCAATATACATAGCTAGTTCAGGGTAGCTCTGAAGATGCTGAAGACTCTGGAGCAAGATAATGAAGGAGAAATCTCTGTGGGTTTGAATGCAGACACTGATAAAATATGCAATAAGATGGATGTGGAACCTCTGGGTAGCTCATCTACTCTAGCCAAACAACTTCCCTCTCCCTTCCTTGCTGTCTGTAGGTGTACATTTCACTCCCCAAAGTTATTTTCAGTCTCTTTCTTTTTTAAAACAGCTGATGCTAATTATTTAATGTTGTTGTGACATAGCTGCCAATAACGCTGTCTGCCTACTGTATAGCTTTAATGATCTTACTAGTAGCAGGCCAAAGGTATATTATATAATGTGGTTTGGAAGAATTTTGGAATGGTAATGTCTTCTGTCAATGTATAATTTTTCTTGAAGGAAACTGTAGTGAAATCTTTGTACAGGGCACTTCATGCAAACATGTAAGAGCAAAGCTCTGTGTGTGTGGGATGCGTACTTGTGATAAGACCTGGGTTGTGATTGCTGGCAGTCCAATATACTCATGTCTTCAGGTGTTCTTACCAATGTCCTTCTGGAACTTTAGTGGTGGGTAAGCACTTAACTTTGAATTGACCCATCCAAGTCTGAAACCTTATGAAGGCAACAGGTTACACAGATGGTCTTGTTTTGTTTAGTGGGATCTATTTTTAAAACTATTGCCTTATTGTTGCAGCCGTTATCTTGAATGTATTTTGGGTTCTTATTTTAAATATAGTCATATCATCTTTGTTGCAGGAGCTATGTAACTTTGAATAAGCAGTACTTTTCTGTGTTGTATGTGACAGTGCTGCAATTTGTGATCACCTTTCTGCTTAATATCAGGTTTTACACTGAACTAGACCTGTGTATGTCCTTCTGTTTCGTTTGGAAATGACCAGCATAAAGAATGTGTTCAGCGTGGTCATTTGCTTCTTCAGTGTTACGAAACTGTACCTAAAGCTTCTGTGGTTGTCTGTTTTCATCATTAACTGTTCTTTTAACTGACTGCACAGATGAAAAATAAAGTAACCAGACTTAATATGAATATTCAACCTGAGTGATTTTCTTACTGTTTTTTGAATGGGATTTTGTCTGTAGAATTAGACTGCGTCTTTGAGTGTGAAACACTACAAAAGAGGACTTGTCAAAAGTCACGTTCTAGCTGGTGTAATACCTTCAGATGACTTCATTGTAAAGGGCAGGCTAGTGTATATCTTCTAGAGCAGTTGTTAGTAAAGGTGTTTTTTCTGCCTTATACCTTGAAAGTTGTAATTTCATTTTAGCAACTAAAAAACCCAAAACAAACAATAAACCCCAAAAAATCAAACCACTTCCCCGCTCTGCACTTCTTGATACTTCTAAGATTGGTTGTAGATTAGTTTTTCTAAAATAAGTGTCCTGGTGAAGTAGGAAGTTCTTATTTTGGAAATGAAGATGTACAGGAGAAGGAAGGGAGAACATGCTTCATCTCATGCTGCTTCTGTTAAGTAAAATGCGTACATCGTATCCTGGGTTATTTTATTTAATAATCAGACATTAAGAGATGATTTTGAAGAAAAATCTGAAATACTTTTGAGAGAACAAACTGTTTTGCTGTTGTCCTACTCTTCTCACTTGTAAAAACAGGCTACCAATGGAGTGCAGCAAAATGTCCTGGTGTTGTGTGAGTTGAGCACCTGGGTCTTTTCACCTCAGAAAGTTGGATTTGTATGTGGTGGTGTGTGTTGGGGGCTAATATAAGTGAGAACAATCAGTGATTGTGGTGTCAGGTGCTTGTGAAACATATGCTTGCTTTTCTGCTTTGGTGCTGATCCCAAGGAACAACTTCGTGGTCTGTTCCAGTGGGATGAATAAAGGTGCCATTGTGCAAGTTTGCTGCAAGTTCCACCAAAAGCTGTTTTGACTGGTACCATGCTTTCCTTATGGGCTCTCCTGTACTATCAGGGGTCTCCTGTGGCCTTGATTCTATGTAATTAAAATACACAATCTTTTTAAAATACAAGCAATGTTACATCTTGCTTGGGTCATATCAAATTTTTTATCCGTGAAGTTGGCAGTGTGAATATGCTGGGATTTATGTTAAATGTTTAAGACATGAATACTGCTGTGTTCTTCATGTCGACCAGAAGCTCTTATGTTTTGATCATCTGTGGATGTTTGTAATCAGTGTTATCTGTGAAAGCTGGATGGAAGGGAGACTTTTTGGCACTGGTTCATAGAGCCTGGGAGAAGGTTCTCATCTGGTCTAGGGCTAATGTTGACGTGTAGCAGTGTTGGACTCTTCTTCAGGCAAAGGAATGGCAAGGTGGACCTGTGGGTGGACAGCATGGCGTTATGGAGTCAACAGAAGAACCAACCACTGCTGATGTCTGAGGGTGTAGTCACCTTTGGAGGAGGCGGAGCTCTGTAAACATGGGGGAGAAGTCTCTTAGAGGGAGGAGACCTCTTATCAGTAGAAATCAAACCAAGACAAATGTCCTTATTTTCACAAAGGGGGACACTGCGATCAAGTACATCTTGGGCTTTATTTTCTACATGTTTCTGTTCATGGGGTTTTTCAGTTTCCACAGTGGGAAATTAATAGCATGAATGTTCCTATAACTTCGGTAGCTGAGAGACTCTAATATGTAGGGGAGGATGGGATGGGACCATAATGTGGCCACTCTGGGGTCATTGTCCAAGTATTGTACACATACTATTTGTGGTGTACCTGCCTCTGCTGGCTTGTTTTGTGTGTACTGCCACTGTGACTCATCCCAAATGCTGGCAGTGTACTTGAACTAAGAAGGATAAGAAGAAGATGTGGGAGCTGTGGCCTGAGAGGTACTTGCCTGTGAATCCTCTCCCTGGGTCTGGGTGTGCTGAACAATTCAGGCAGCTAACTTCTGTCCACACTCCATTAAAACATCCAGCCTTCTATGCAGGTAACAGTGAAGTTTCAAAATGCGATGTTACATGTAACCTGTGTCTTCCTCAGAACACTGCAAAGGAGAATACCTTGCTGTATGTCATACTAATTTCCTCTCCTCTGCACTAGAGTATTTTATAATTTTTTATGGGGAGTTGAAAGCCTTCTGCCAGCAAATTTGTTTGTTCACAAGTAACACAGGCTGTGGCTCAAAGCGAGTTTTGCTACTGCTGTGTGCGAAATTGAACCACTGGGGCTGTGTCAACACTGAATTTTTGTTAAAGTCAGTCTTGAATTTCCTAGCACAGTGCCCTGCTCCTTCTTATTTAAGGACTTTATCAGGAGCCTTCTGTCTTTGTGAGAACTTCTTGCTTATTTTGAGTTAATTGCAGTTCCTGTGGCAAATGAGTCCTTTCATGCCAGATGATCAGCTGTTAGCCTTTTCCATGTTTAAAATATGTTAGGCAATTTCCTTGCCATAGTGGAAAGCATCAAAATCTGTCTCTTGAACACCACTTGTTTCCAACATGAGTGGTCTCAGTTTTTAGAAGTATAAAGAGCTGCTACCCTCAAGTTCTGGGTAGACCCTGCTTTGAGAACATCCTCAGAAGAAGCAGGAGATGCTGCCTGGTGACCGGGGTGGTTGTAAGTGGGCTGAGCTTGGGTGTCTGCAAGGCGTAGGCAGAGGATGTGCTTACCTCAGACCTGCCATGTCTGCAGCATCAATGCAGTGCTGATAACCCCCTAAAGCCCTCTTGGGCTGGTGGCTGGGTGGCACCTCGGTCTCCTGTGAGTTCTGATCCTGGCACAACTTGATTTTTGGTTTTCCAAGAACAGAACCAGTCTGATCAACCTGTGGTGGGGGCACACTGGCAAACAAGAACCAGCATGGATACTACATCCGTGGGGAAATGCTCATCTTTCCTCCAGGCCAGCAGAGGAGCCATGCCAAGGCTGGGAGCTGTGAATTTCACTTTGTGGCTCTGATTTTCAGGTCTTTTACTGAATTTCTGTTGTGTTAGCCTCTTTATTTTCCAAAATCACAGAAACACAGAATGGTTTGGGCTGGAAGGGACCCTAAAGATCATCTAGTTCCAACCCTCCCTGACATTGGCAGGGACACCTTCCACTAGACAGGGTTGCTCAAAGCACCATCCAACCCAACATTTTCAAGGACGGGGCATCCACAGCTTCTCTGGGCAAAATAACGAGTTTCATTTAACAATTGTGACACCAAAGTACTAGCAGCGACACTTACTGCAGCCTTAGTTTTTACATGTTCCAAAAGATTCACAAACTGAGGGTAGAATTTATTTTACTTTTCCTTGTCTCTGCTTCCAGGATTTTCTCTCGTTTCTCCCAAACCCTGGAGCGACAGCATGGATGGTGGAAAACACCTATCTCTGAACCGGCCGCTGTGCAGGTCCATTCTGAAATACTAAACAAAGAAATAGATAGTAAAATCCTGGAGGCTTAGTATCCGGTTTGGGTGGGAAGGGCGCGTTGGGACTGGCTGTCACCACTAGATGGCACGGGCCGCCAGGCTTTGGGGACGGGCCCTCCTGGCAGGCCCGATGCTGCTGAGCTCCTTTGCTGGTGCTGTCGCTTTATTTATTTATTTATTTGATAGTAATTCTGCTGTTATTTAGTGGGTTTGGGAAGGACAAGGGCACCTCCTTGTAGGACTTGAGCCGGATTCCTGTTTGGCTGTATGCTGCGTGCCAGAAAAGCTGTGGGAACGCATGGAGCCTCATGTCTAGGGGCACTCGTGTGTTGCTTTACTTTGTAAAGAAAAGTGACCTCAAAATTATCTGCTTCAAGAAGGGAGGTCTCAAAAATGCCAAGAGAGGTCTGCTTTTCTTAACTCATCCTCGTGCTTCTCACAGTTTCACTGAAGAGATGTGAGGTGAAATTCCATCCCATCAAAGCTGGTCTAAATCCTGCTAGTTACTGAGCAGGTAAAACAAGGGCTCACGATCAGCTTACTTTAAAACCTTCTCCTAAAGTCTAATATTAGTATTAGTCCAATAGTAGACTAATATTAAAATAAAATATAATAGTAATAGCACAATATTAATATTAGACCTGGGGACAGAGAGCCCGTGTAACATTTTCCTTGCATTAAAGACCAAACTCCTTGAGAAAAGCTAGGGGATAGAGGTATAGTGGGAGCCTTGTTGAGTTACACTGCTGATGACTCTATTCAGGCTAAGGGAGGAGGAAGCACTTTGTTGCACAGGGCTTTAGAGAAACCTGTTTTCCCCTTATTGAGTCCCTCATTTATTACTCAAGACTTACAGTGAGTCCCCCCAAATATAACATTTACACTTAGAGGGTTGCTGGCATTAAAAACAAACAAGAATTTTTTTTTCAGTCCATGTGGCTTGCCAGGGAAATTCAGGCTTATTCCAGCTGTGCAGGTGTGTGCCTGAGGAGTCTTCATCTGCTGTTTGGGTCTGGAGGGCTGCTGCTCTTGTGTTAGTGATCGCTAGCGCTTGTGAGACTGTCAAAGTCAAAACTGAGATGAAATGCTGGGATTAAAAATTGGGCTGTCTGTAGCACCCAAGCAGGGCTGAGGGTGGCACTGGCTCTTACACCACTCCTCTGCCTGGCAGCAGGCAAGCTCCATGGAGAGTGTAAATGCCACTGGAAAGGAGGTGCTTGCCAATGCACTGGACCACTGCAGCTGTGGCCACCCACCCGTCCTGCAGGAGCCTGGACAGGAGGAAGAAGCCTCTGCCCTGTGGCCAAGCAGGAGGAACAGCTGAAGCCAACCTTTTGTATGTGTGACGTTCAAGTCCTAAAAAAGACAGGGCTTCTATTTTTCTCTTGTCCAGACTCCAACCCAAGGCTGACTAGCCAGGATCCGTCCACAAAACCAGGAAATACTTCAGTCACGCTGTATTTTCTCCCTTCTCCAAGATCCTTGCTCTCGGTTCATGTTGGATGAGATGTGCTCGTCATCAACACCTTAACCAGGACTGGAGGGTGCTTCAAAAGTAATTGTGATGGACAGCAGGGTGAGCCTGTCCTAGGGAAACGAAGAAAGTGTGCAAGGATGAGGGGAGTGTCGGGCTGGTGGGTTCAGTGCATGCTTCCCTCTCAGGGAAGGACACACAACTGACTAAGGACACCATTTCAAGGTATAGGTACGTGACAGGAACAGCGTCTTTTCTAGGATCGCCAAGTGCTTCAGTGGTGGCTGCAGCAACAGAATTCTTGGGATGTCCCACATGTAGATAAACACTTCACACAGTAGACAATGAAAACCTGCAATCTGCCACAGGATGTCACAAAGATAAGGTTGTGAACCTGCAGATACCAACTAAGGGATACCTCCACGGGCAAATCCCAAGTTCATAGGATAATGAAAGGTTTAGTCAGTGCAGTGTTTCCTAACATCCAATATCCAATGACTGTGAGCACTAGGGAGAGTCGGCTTGCAAATGTACCCTGAAGAGACCCGCCTGCCCCTTCAGGAATAGAATACGGGGCTGTGTGCTCCATGGCCTGACCCACCTGGAAAGTTCTTACTTTCTTAAATGTTGTCAGGCTGATAGCTAGAAATGCTCAATGGAATACACGCACATCCCCTCAACTGAAAAAGTCTCAAAAGTCAAGAACGAAGAAAACCCTTCCTTTGTTTCACAGACAGCTGTCATATTTACTGCTACGAACAGTCAGTAAGAAGCCAGCATTCAGTGCAGCACATGGGAGGAGATGGCAGCCTTTCCTGCCTGGAATGCCCTGCACACTGAGCAGGACCAGCAGAGATCAGAGCTGGGCTCTGCCTCTGGGCTTTGAGCTGCAGCTAGCAGGTATGAGAGTGTCCCACCCTCCTGTAGCTGATTTCACCTGTGTAAGGAAGCTGTGAAGAGCTAATTTGTTGCTACTTGTGCAAAAGGTATTATTTGTTTTTACCTAAAATGCAAGGGCTAGAGACAAATCAGGCCTGGTGGACTCACTGCTGTGTGCGTGGAGAGAGCTTTAAAAATAGATATCAGCTGGTGATGGAACCACAGCTGTGGCTTTTGTGCGTATAAGGCTTGTGCCTTCATTGTGCCTGTGGAAAAGCAGCATTGCTGAGGAACAGTTTAAATGGCCTCCTAGCTGCTTGTCATCCAATATCCTCCTGGGAAGTCATGGATGCATGTAGGAAACATTGAATTTCACTTTTCTACTTGATTGGTTTTTATAGGATGAGAAACTGAGCAATGATCACAGGGCATGGACATTTTATGCTCTGTTGCCTGGAAGTAGAGGTTGGCATTTTCTGCTGAAGTTATTACATGTGAATAACTTATATCGATCAGATGAGTTGCTCCAAAGATTTTGATTTGCTGTAGAAGAGATGCCACAAGCTCCTGTGGCTGCCTATTATGGGAATTTTAGAAGAAAAACTGAACTGTAGCAGAGCCCCTGTGATAAGCAGCTGATAAGTTGTAATGGCTCCATATGAATTGCATGAGTTATGGGATTTCCCCCCATGCTAGAACAGCCTGAGGCAGAATCACTTGCTGGAAAACTGGTCAGCTGCAGGAGTCTGGATTGTATGGTAATACTGCTATCCTGTGCTGGCCTCCAAGTGGTGCTTTTGTTTGCTCCAATAATGTGTGTTGTTGGTTTGTGGGACAGAAGTAGCTTAGGAGTATCTTGACACTTCTCTGTCTGGTTAACAGCTAATGAGCACAGTGCCTAAATACTTGACTCTATTCCTGTGCTGCCAGCTGCCAGTGGAGGTCACGACATAGGCGGTGTCTGGTTGATGCAAGGTTTCACTTGAGCCATTAGATATAGCATCGAGAATAAGCTCTTTAGAAGGTATTCCTTTTCTCAAATATCGTGAAGAGGAAAACAAAAATGTGAAAACTCTTTCAGCTGGATGTACATACTCACCATGTAAGGTACTTACTGTTTGTAGTTGTGTCATCCTCATTCCCATATGAGGAAAAAAAGCAGACAGAAATGGGATGAGGCATATGTGCTGGTAGTGGAGAAGCAGTCAGAGTAAATGAAAAAAGACTTTCACAAAACATTTCTAGCTAGAAGAAGAAAGCACATTCACTTTGTCAGAAAATCATTTTGAAACCAACACTTCAATACTAAGAGTTGTTCTATCGTTTAACTCTCCTTTAGCTTCTCTTGGTGATTCAGCCCTTCCTGTGCCCAAGGCCACTTAACCTGGCATCTGGTGCATGCTCTCCCTGGAAATGAGTGTCTGAGACTGCATGTTACACTTTTCCACCAAGGCAGAGATATATGCAGGATTACTTATGGAGGGGAGCTAAACCTCACCTATCAACCACCTCTGTGACCTATTTTCCTCTTCTCCTGTGTTTCTCTGCTCTGTTAAGGAAAAGCAACCTAACCCAGGAATCCTTCAGGCTGGGAGCTCCCAAGCAAGGATCTCTGTAGCCAGCTGGACTTTGCACTGCTGCAAGTGCAGAGCTGGCAAGAAAACTGCTGGGAGAGAGGAGGCACAGAGGTGTGAGTTACCTGCATGTCCAGCTTTCCCCCATCTGGCATAGAGCCGGTTTTAGTTGATGGGGCTTTAGAGCCAGGGCTGATTGCAAAGCCTGGAGGCTGTCTGAGAGCAGGGGGAGGGGGCACGACTGGGGGTACTCAGTTTGGATGTGGGTTGTGACATTTGCTGGCTCAGGCTCCAGGAGTGCTCTGACTTGCTAAATCCTCCAGACCTGGCTGGCTTTGATGGTACCAATACCAGCTTCAGGCTTGGTAGGCTAGGGGGAGTCCATGAGTTTCTACAATGTTTTAGTGTTCAGGCTGTGACTTGAGCTGTGTATGTGGCCTCACCAAGTTTCAGGAGGCAGGTCTCCAGGTAGTATTCATCATCCTCAAAATTTAGGAGTGTATGATGTGGTCATGTGCACCTGAGCTGCTTGTCTCAGCTGCCCTGGAAGACCTAAGAAGATGTAATCATTGGAGCCCAGAGAGGATTTATCTCATCCTAAAGTAGATTTAATCATATAGATTGGACTCTAGTCCATTTAAAGGGGACTCTGATGATATTTTTTATGCAAATGTCTTTAGGTAGGCAGGATGAATTGCATCTGAGGTGTCTCACACTGAGAGCAGATACAGGCTAATCCAAATTGAGGCATTTCTGAACATCACCACCTCATGGAGAGACAAGGAGGGAGTGAGGAAGAAGTGTATCTTGATGTCTTCAGCAGTTCTACTTCTTGGATGGAGCCAGTGGTTCTGTGTACTGCCTGCATTCAAGGGACCTGTGGATTTCCACCTTAACTTTGCAGGAGCAAAGGCAGCTCCATCTGCTGCTTTTTCAGGGTGGAATGAGGTCTCCAGTGCAGTGCAGTCCTGCTCTAGGAATGTCCATTTGGTCATTGTAGCAATTCTCATGGAAGTGATACAGGTTTCCAGCAGGGCTGTTGTGCTTGTTCCTTTAGTACATCTGCAAGTGGACAAGTGAAAGCCGTGTCTAGAGCAGCGAGGCCTGAAAAGTAACTGCAGGTCAAGCACTGCAGAATGCACATGCTCATTCATCAAAAATTAATTTCTCTTTGAAATGCCTCATGAAGAAAAGCCAGGTAAGTTAACTTCTCTCCTTCTGGAATGCAAGTTAATTACAGGTACCTGTTTTCAGCTCAAGTCACCTCTTGAGATAAAAGGCTTTTGGGTGGGCTGTTCCTAACATCCTGCATAAAAACAAAGCATAGGGTGAAAAAACAGTAAAAGTCTATTTTTTCTTTTTAATGTTCATGGCCACTCACCCTTGTAGCTTTTTCTCTTTGAGCTTGACTGAGAATAAAGGAGGACTTCAATCACTGCACAGCAAAATGCCCTGGGGTCTTCTAACTGCACAAAAAGTTTTAAGATTTACTTTGATTCCTTTCTGTAAGAAAATTTAAAGCTGGAGCAGGCTTTTTTCTTTTTCTTTTGCTGCCCTCTGCTCTCCTTCTCCAGATTTTTCTGCTTGTCCTTCACTGTAACCTTCATTTAACCATAGTTAAATCTGCCTTCATATAAATAGCAGATGCTTCTGGGACATTGCTATTGTGCTTTCCTGGTTGGCAATGGTTTGGGCAGCCCTTGCTGCAGTGTTGAGCGAGATAAAGCTGGCTAAGTAGGAAGCTGTGAAGGGCCTCTTGAATTTTGTTTCCTGCAGCTTTACATCAAGGAAAAGGCCCTGATCGCTTTTTCTGTAATTAAGGGCAATTACACAGAAGGTGGAAAAAAAGTCCTCCTGATCCCAGAGGACAACTCAGCAAGATTTTTACATCCCCCTTGGCTGACAGGAGCTGATACTCCATGGGCACGAGCCTGCTCGGAACAAGGGAATTGTGATTTTTTCCCGGCCTTATGGAATGTGTAACCCTCTGGGAGCCAGCTGCGGGCGGGGGTGGCGGCTGCTGTTCCTGCCGCAAAACCAAGGCAGTGTGGAGCAGATGAGCTGAGCTTCATGGATCTCCAGGAGACCCGAGACTTTGTGCTCCCCACTCCTGGTTTTACCACAGTCAGCCCGGCATGTCGAATTGCTGCGTGTACAGAAGAAGAGATCCTTTCCCTTGGTGTGCAGCAGAGAAATAGAAACCCCTGTCAGGGCGGTGGTGTGGATGCCGAGGCCATTGCAGCTGCAGCAGTGCTCCTTGGGCACTGGTTTCCCAGGCACTGGGCTTCGCCCTCGGCAGGCACTCGGAGGACTTGTGGAGGCGGAGAGGCCAATAGTGACAAGGTGAATTCCTGTGAGTGATGTCTTAGGTTTTAACTTTTATATTTTTCAAATTCTGTGTTCCTAGTGTGTAACTCTGAAGTGTCCTGTAGCCTGTGAGCTGCTCCTCTCTCATGCTAAGATAGACATAACAAAGTCTCTCCAGGCTTGCTCTCCAAGGACAACAACAGCTACTGCCAACGTCAATTCGGCA
>VWZT01016363.1:35932-82897 GCA_013397055.1 Pachycephala philippinensis | reverse complement strand
CAGCAGCAGCCAAGTCAGCTTCAACTCAGTATCTCTCCCGTGATCCTGCAGCACAGCCCTTTATACCCATCTCTTGGGCTACTCACATGCTTCTTGTTACAGGAATCAGCACACCTGCATTCAATGCTGGCCTTCCCTCCTCCCAGGGACACAGCCACAAGCCATCAAGGTCAAGGCCTCCCGCAGCCCACTCCTGCAACCCCACACCATTAAATTATCTTCAGAAATAACAAATGATGTGTCTAATTGTACTACTATCAAAGCCCCCATTAAATCATTATCAACATAAATATGAGTGGGATTAAGTCCAAAAAAGGAAGAAGCTTTCCTGGCTTTTCCATTTATGTTCAATTGAGTTGTAGTCTTTTCTAAAGTAGAGGCAAAAAGAGACACCTTTCCTCCAAAATTAACATTTAAAAGGAAGTGCTATAGGTTATCACATATTCCAATATAGTGGAAGGAAAACAGGACTCTCCATAGTAATAGTAATACAAGAGGCCACAAAATGTGTATCTTCCCTGGGTTTAATAATCCAGCTTTAATCAAAACAGACAGATCACCTCATTAGCACAGTTTAAAATTTGAAGACTTCCTTTCACCAGTTAAGTTATATTTGGGCAAAATGCACAACTCCGTTTTCATCATAAGCAACAGGAAACAAATATGACTCACAAAGTTTGACTTCCAAAGTAAGGAATCATATTATCCCATAAGCTTGGGGGGGGGGGGGGGGAATTTTCTCCCCCCNGGGGCGGAATTCTCTCCCCCCTGAGCATCTGGGTCCCATGAAATTCCAAGGAATCACTATCCTTAGAATTGGAAAGTTATTCTTTTCTAGAATTGGGAAGTTATTCCTCTGTGGTCTTTTTCTTCTTCTTCTTGTTCTTGTGCTTGTTCTTCTTGTTCTTCTTCTTCTTCTTCTTCTCCTCTTTCTGGTTCTTCTCCTTTGAGTTTCTCTGTAGTTGATCTATACTTTTTGTAATATCATCAGTAAATATATGCAATAATCACAGAATCATAGAATCAGAGAATCACAGAATAGTTTAGATTAGAAAGGACCTTAAAGTTCACCTAGATCCAATACCTCTGCTGTGGGCAGGGACACTTTCCACTAAATCACTAAGGAGATAATTTTTATCAGCAGACTTCTCCCTTGAAACTTTGTGCCTAAGAACCCTTTGGAAGTTCCAGTGATGTGGTCCCCATTGCAGTGTTAGACTGACCAGTATGGTAGCCAGTGAAAACCAAAACTGGCAGCAGGTAACCAGAGACCTGTGCAATTCCCAGCCCCTAGTTTGTGAATATCCAAAAAGTTTTCCCATTTTTCACGAACTCACAGAATCATCGAAGTTGGAAGAGACCTTCAAGACCATCTACTCCAACTTTAATCCATAATTAGTTCTAAACTATATCCCCAAATGGAACATTGAGATGCCTCTTAACTCTTCCAGAGAAGGTGACTCCATCACCTCCCTGGGCAACCTATTCCAATGGCATTTCCTAATTTTTTTTCCTAATATCTAATCTGAACTTTGCCTAGCACAATTTAAGGCCATTTCCTCTCATCCTTTTACTTGAGATATGGCAGAAGAGATATCCCCACCTCAATACAACCTTCTTTCAGATAGTTGTAGAGAGCAATGAGGTCCCCTCTGAGCCTCCTCCAGACTAAACAACCTCAGTTCCGTCAGCCATTCCTCATGGCATAAGTTTTCTAGACCCTTCACCAGTTTCATTTCACTTCAAGCTTTTCTTCTTTAGGCTAATTAATACTAGTGACATCAAGTGTTCTTCATCTGTTGACACGTTCTACAGCTGATGTCCATCTGCATTTACAGTGAACAAAAGGGACGAATTTTGCATATATTTTGACTGAATCACCTATTAACCTTTGTTTCCAGTCTTTTTCTTACATCTGTCAAGATCTCCTTGATTGCAATCGTATCTTCCAGCATTGCTACTCTCCTTCCTAATCTGTCTTCATCTAGAAATTTAGTACAACAGAAAGCATATCAGAGATAAAGCCAGCAAAATGAGACCTAAGACAGAACTTTAAGCAGCATCAGTCAATACATCCTTTCTAGAGAGTAATTAGTAACTCCTCTATTTCCCTGACTTGCTTACAGGGCTTAACACAGAATAGGTCTGAAATTCAAAATATGTGACAACTGTTTCTTCTCTACCTAAAAAGAAATGTTGCCTTGTTATGAAAGGAAATTAAATCAACTCGGCATAATTTGCTCTTGACAAGCCATGTTGATATTACTTATCTCCTTGTTATTCCTATGTACTAAAAATTATTGTTCCTGTTGTCTGGAAAAAAGTCTTTTTATCTGAACTTTCTAGGGTAATGGGCTATGGTGGATGTCCCCAAACTTTGTTGCTCTACAGTTATCTCACTCCCTTATTGTGTTGCATCAATCAACACCTAATAACAAATGTGAAGTTAAGCATAGCTAAAATGCATGCTCAACTCATGAACCACTTAATTTTAGCTTATAGCAATCTTATACACACTTTTTTATTGTTGTTTTCCTAATAACAAGCAGTGCTTCTTGGAAAAGTTCCTTATTTTTATGTTGTTTACCAAATGCTATTTTGGATGCAGAGATGTGAAGTTATTTACTTAACTGTTTGGAACATATCACTGGTCAGATATCATATTGTCATATGAAGGATGGGGCTTCCTCTCACCTAATTACAGAATTTTAAAAATATGGCAGCCAGGCTCCCTCTGAAGGCACTGGACAGAGAGAGGCCCCTTTCAAAGGATTTGTCACTTTCAGATTTACACCTCAATTTTTCATCTTCATTGACCAGAGAAGTAATTTTTTATATGATATTTGATGAAAAGGTCAGAGCAATGAATGCCAAGATGTAATGTGAAAAGTAGTACTTATCTCTGCTGATAAAATATCTAACTGTCGGTTGGTAGGAGATACAACATTTAGGCATCCCTAGCCTTTGCGTGACATTTTGAGGGAACTTCTAAGGCTTCAACAAGTTTCATGAAACTCATAAAAATATCCTTCAACATGGTAAAACTACAGATATTCTTGAAATAGAATGAACATACTATTTTTGGATCATTAAATAAGAAAAATAGATGTGGTGCCACTACTTAATATATTTAGAAAGCCAACACAAAACTTCTCACTATTTATTGGAACAGTATGTGTATTTTGTGTACCCTGATTTAGAAATTTATTCTTAGGTTTTCAATTCAAATTTTTGTGTTCATTCATATGTTTATGTTTTGCAAGATCTGTCCCTACTCAAAAGAACTTTGACCTTGAAGTGTCAACATTAGTAAACTGCACTGACTTAAATATACTTTTTTTTTATACATTACTGTTGAAAGACTTGTCTATGCTCCTTACAGGGCTTCACAGTTATTTCATTGCTTTGGAATGAAGAATTAAAACCCTCTTCATCTTCTCCATGACATCATTCGTGTTCATTAATGATCTGAAACTTTTCTGAGGGAATCATGAATAATACTTTTAATCATGACTTGCAATTGTCTCCAACTCACTGTGGTATTGCATTGCAGAAGCTAAACAACAGAAAAATAATGTTAATAAAGTTGTTCATATTGGACAAGAAACAGGATTTCCTTTTAAGAGCGTTGGCACAATGCAGCTGTTTACAGTGTCATTTGATAGGCTTGACAGGGTTGGAAATAAAAGAAATTCTGTCAAAATGAATACTGTAGTAACATGTTTTAAAATATAGTGCATTTGAATTTACTGCTTTAGAAATCTTCTTCCTAGAGGGGAATGTGGGAGTCTTGAAATGCCCCACCAGAGTTTAATTCCAGATTCCCTGGAGATGTTGTGCCAGACTCCTCTTTTCCTTCTCTTTGATGCATTTAGTTTTGTAAAACTTGCAGTATATTATTAATAAATTATATAAAGTAAGAAACAGAGGAAAAAAGGTATTAAAAAATTTATGCCACATAAAACTTACACATTAAGTAGATAGAAGTATCACCAAGTTCTGCTTACAGTAATTTTTTTAACTTTTCTTACTAGAAGAAGTTTGAGAGAAATCTTCTAACAAGTAGCCGTGTATTTGAATCAAGGTTTTCTGGTAGCTGTAGTTATCTGCTTTCCCTAGGTTTTGGAACGTTTACGAGTCAGTAGCCTTCATCATGTTACTTAGAACACGATGAAGAGAGAATACAAATAGAAATGTATTCCCGAGTACAAATAGAAATGTCATCTGATATGCACAAGACTGGTTTTTGAAATTTGCAATAGAAAATGCTTAAACGGCATAGTTTTCAAAGTATATTTAGATATACTTTATTTGGTTTTGCTGATTCTTTGTTAAAATTGAGCCAAAATTCACAGAAGTAAAAGAAATCCCTCTAGCACATGTTGCAGCTCACTGCTTTGGACATTTTGATTTGCACATGTCTTTTAAGGACTTGATTCTCTTGTGCAGTTGTTTTCACCTCTGCAAAGCAGGTAGCAACTGCTGTCACTTTGCCTAGGAAGCACTATGCACAAGACACACAGCAGCAGAAAATAGGCATGTATTACTGGTATGAAGTCTGTTGAATTAAGTGAAATCACTCCTGAAGTAGGTAACAGTTTGCTATGGCTAAAGGCGTCAAAATGTGGTTCAGTCTGACCTGTTGGGTTTTTTTCTGTGCAGTTTTACAATTACTTTGCATCACCAGATCAGTGTATATCAGCCTGAGATTATGGGCAAACCTGGACTACATTTTAGAAAGGCTGTTAATATAGAAGACAGAAGCCATCACAGGAATGTATTATCAATTTTTCCTTCAAAGACCGTTTGACCCAGTTTTATAGCTTTTCTCATTACCCTAACCTTAACCTCCCTAAAGATAATTATAGATAGTCATTGATATAATTATAGTCATAACTTTCATAAAGATAGAGGTAGTTATTTACTTCCAACTGAAGATTAACTTCGCCTTTAAAAATTACTTTTTTTTTTTTTTTTTTTTTTTGTTCCCCTGAAGGAATGCTAATTGAATTAAATAAATAAATAAAAGTACGTTACAGATTTGCTGGTCTTGAATTCAGGCTGATACCTTGGAGGATTTGCAATGTTTTGTTCCAAAATTTCCAAAGGTTCTAAAATTTCACTTTGAAAGCTGATACCTGAATAAAAGTATGGGTCTTTTATTTGCCAAGAAGGCAAAAAATAGTGTGTTTTACCTGCACAGTTTTTTTATCAGCCATGTAGCTAAACAATTTAGTACTGCGTATTTCATAAATGTGACTCCTAAGTTATCTTAAAAAACATCTAAAAGTCAGCAGGCATAAGATTCATCTCTGTGTAATAAAACTAAAAGTTCACCTCAGGTAATGGCTACTCTTCCCCCGTGTTTTTGTAGACACTATCTGAAGACAGTATTTATCTCATTACCTTTCTCCAAGAAAGAGTACTTTTTAAAGGGTGGAGTTATCTGTGAACACACAAAACCACAGAGTAAAACAAAGAAGAGCAAACAAAAATTATCAGGTCTGTCAGAGTACAGCCACTGCTTACTTGTTTAGGAGCACTAACTCTTCTAAGTGAAAAAAAGGGTGAAACATATCACATCCAAAAGCTTTTAAGGTTTTAGAACAGAATAAATTACTTGAGAGGGAGCATTTGATTATTATGTAAGGGAAAGCATATTACAGTTCTTATACAAAAAAGGGATTAGGATACCATTAACATCTGTCTCCACAAATTTGTTAGATTTATTTTTTCTTTATATTTTTTTGTTAAAGAATTTTTCTCTTTCTTACTTGAGCAGCAAGAGGATGGAAAAAAGGTCAGTTTATAATAAAGGCTGTAAGAGAAGCACAGGGAGTGCATTCATTAAGAACGTAAAAACCATTCAGGCTTGCAACAGGATTATTCTAAAACCAAGAAGTACTTTTACCTGCATGATCTCCCCTAAACACCTCATATGGTGTGAACAAGAGAGACTATTTTCCTGGTTGTCTTTGCAGGCTTTTGGATGAAAATTCATTCAAACCAATTGACAGTGTCTAGGAGCTCATACAGAAGCTTTACTACCTGCAAACTTTGGAAGATTAGAACAAATAAATCCTCTGTCTTATTTTTTTCCAGCTTACAAAAATAAACTTAAAACACACACTTCATAGCGGGACCAGTTTCTATGGAAGATTTTGTCTATCAAACCTCACAATTAAAAAAATATTTAAAATAAAGCAATAAGTTTGGATCTGAAAACAAATGGCATGAATTCCTATTTTTGCTGAAATAAATAAATGTCTTTTTAAAAAGAGACCAACATTACAGTCCTGTACATGTTTGTGTTTAGCATAAGTCGGTCCATAATTATAAGTGCAATTGAAATCATTGCTGTAATCTAAGCTGACAATAAAGACCTTTAAGTAAAATAAAAACTGAGTTAAGACAACAGTTACAGAAAGTTGGAAACAGGAATTTTGAACAAGTGGCCAAGTAATATAAACAAAATTATGAAATATATTGGTCAATCTAAGTGGGAATGTATATAAGCAAAACTTTTTCTTGTTACCATGGAAATTATAGGAAATAATTAATATTTCCTATAAGTAATAAAAGGAAAGATTTTAGAATGGACCAAAGGCCTTTACAATTTTTCTCAAGTTTATTTGTATAATTAGATGATTATGTTTACCAGATGAAACTCAGTTTACAAATGAGGAACCAAATCCTTCAAAAGCTTTTCTCACATCTTAAAGAATCAGGATGGCTTACTCCAAAAAACTTTTTAAAGTCTTAAATCTAAATAGCTGCTTATATTCATAACCTTGCCAATATTATCTATGCTTTTTTAATAATTTTTAAATACAAAATACACAACCAAAAAAAGAAAAACTCATGAAAAATACCATAGTTGTTTGTTCCTTCTCTTAAAAAAAAATTAAAAGAGAGAATTGAACTTCTCCCTACTGTTAGTAATGGGTTATTCTTAATGATTTTTTGAGAGCTGAATGAAAGCTGAATGAACATAGGAAGCAGATGATAATCTTTTAAATAATCTGCACATAGTATCATTCCACAGTGATAGAATTACTGTGCAGGAATATAACCCTGCGCTGAGAAATCTTGTAAGTCTACACAATGCACTCTGAAGCAGGATGGCCACATTAGATAGAATATGCAGGAAAGGTAAGAGCCTATTTCTAACCACAACTCATCAACCTTCAGTGGGTGCTGCAACAGTTCCACTACCCTGTGTCTGTGGCAGGTTATTCTGAGATATCTCTGTCATAGCACAGGCAGCAGTGGCAGCCACGTGAGGCAGCCATTTTTGCAGAAGTCTCTGGGTTCTCCTTCAGGAAGAGAAGTGGGCTGATACAAACTTCAGGAAAGTTAACAAAGGGAATTGAAAAATCCTGCACCTGTGGAGGAACAGCACAGGCACCAATGATGGGGGCCACCCGTCTGGGAAGCAGTTTGGCAGAAAAGACCCTGGGGTTCCTGGTAGACATGAGATGGACATGTCCCAGCAATGTGTTCTTGCTATGAAGAAGGAGAATGGTGTCCTGGGCTACATTAGACAAAGTACCAACAGCAGATGGAGGACGGTGACCCTGCCTCTCTGCTCAGCCGTGGTGAGGTGAGGCCACACCTGGGGTGCCGTGTCCAGTTCTGAACACCTCGGTACAAGAGAGACATGGACATATTGGAAACCAAAAAAAGGCCCCAGCTATGATTAAGGGACTGGAGTATCTCTCTTGGGAGAGCTGGGAGAGTTCAGCCTGGACAAAAGAAAGCTCAGGGAGGATCTCATCAATGTATACAAACTCCTCAAGGGAGGATGCAAGAAGAATAGAACCAGGCTCCTTTCAGAGGTGCCAGCTGACAGGATGAGAGGCAATGGGCATACACTGGAGGTTCCCTCTGGATATCAGAAAACGCCTTTTTACTGTGATGGTGACCTAACATTGATGAAGGTTGCACTGAGAGGTTGTGAAGTCACCCTCCTTGGAGATATTCCAAGGACATCTAGACACTGTCCTGAACAATCAGCTCTAGGTGGCCCTGCTTGTGCACAGGGATTGGACTAGATGACCTCCAGAAGTGCCTTCCAGCCTCAACTATTCTATGGTTTTGTGATTCTTTTAGGAGATACTCTAATTTTTATAAAAATGTACCATTTCAAACTTAAGCTTACTACATCCATTTGAACATATTAAAAGGACAACTTCTGATTTTTTTCTGGTTTGTTTTTCCAGATCTACCAGAGTTGTGGGCTGCAGGTTTATGAACTATATCATTATCAAATACTAAAGCTTGATCTGAATTTAAGTACAAGAATGTAACTCCACAGATAAAACTATTTAAGTTTCCAAAAGCCGTGAGAATTAAAATTCAAGTTTACTTTCTGCATTCATTATTTCTTTTTAAACATTGTCTATTGCTTCAGTTAGCACAGCTCTTTGATGCAGAATGTTTTGCTATAGGCTAAGTGAAGTAATTTGCATCATATTTTAAAGAAAAATGCTTCCTTTTTTAATAATGCGGAATGGGTTTATAATTTTAAAAATATAGACAAAAATTTATTTTGTTGAACTCTAATTAGGACAAGCAGAAATCAAAGATTCAAAAAAAGATTTATTGTATTTTTTTCAGATGAAACACTCAAACTCTTTTACTTAATATCACAAGACTTTCCTGTCAAATTATGTCACAATTTGCTTCTCTTTCTCTGTCCTCTAGTATCTATTTGTGTTCCATCTAACGCCACAAGATAAGTCAGTTTGATTATAAAGATGAGATGTGAAATGGAACCCAACTAGAAAACCTTCCTTCCTCCACTGCTTTTTTTAATGTGAAACAAAATAAGTATCATGCATTTTCATTAATGGAAGACACTATTATTTTAGCATTTATTTGCAATTTCATCAGAAAGATAGAAAATAGGCTGATCACATACAGGGATGCCAGTAATATAATGCCTGATTTTTATTTTCTTTTGATACTTTCCCTCTTAGAATTTCTCTGTGGTAGGAAATCTATTATGCCTGTTTTTTCTTTAATGTATAACATCAGGTTATATTTGTGGGTCAATGGCTCTCTTCTTTTTCCTCAATCTAACTTTATTTTCCTTCTTTCATCACCTTTTCTTGTCTGTCATCTTCTAATTTTTATAACCATGTGATTCTTTACCTGTCAAGAATTGAGAAAGGCATAAGAAACACTAAAACCATCCTCTGTTTTTTCAGAAGCAAGCAAGCAAAAGAAGGGGAATGTAATTATGGTTTCACTTTCCTTTTTTTGATTACCATAAAAAATTAAAAATGTGAATAAATACATTCACCTGTAAGACCAAAGATGGAAAATTAAATGTTCCTTATTTTTATTTCTTTCTGTAGTGTTCCGCTAGAGGAGCAGTCTGAAATATTAGATCTACAGCTGTTTCCTACATTTGCTTCCCACGAGACTCTGTAGCACATTTTGTCTCATCAATTTAACGCCGTATCCAACTTCTGAATACTCAGCACTTAGTTTTACTTGTTTTTAAACATTTTCCTAAATAGTGCCTAGTGTTATACACATTTTGGATCAACTAACTGTGACAGCTCTGCTTATGACTGCAGGGCCAAAGTCGTGGCTCGTATAAAGTCTGAGCAATTGTGCTTTGTTACCGAATGTAGGGAAGAGTTGAAAAGGTGAAATTCTGTCTCCAAATTAGGTTTAAAGTGTGAGTCTCTAATACAGCAGTGCTTTCATCCGTTCAACCCTATCACCCCTGCGAATCCCCTGTTGTCAGTCTGGCATGTGAATTGTGCACAAAGCCTAACCTTCATTACATTACAGATCCCAAATTAAGTTCACATGACCTGAAGAGATGCTAGTCAGCTCTTTGCACCAAGTGCTGAAGTTCAAGCCACACTATACAATCTAATTATTCAGGATGTACAGGGCAACTCATCTGAATAAGGACGACTGTTGACATCTGGATTTTACTGACCAGGACTATTAGATTACCTCTCTAGGCCGAAATTCTTCCATGTAATAAAATGCCAAGAATATCTAGGGACCTACTTCCAATATCAGTAATAATTTGATTATTTTAGTCAGTTTTATCATTACTATTTTTTGCATTCAAATTATATTTTATTCCAGTACATATTATGTATGATCCAGTTTTTTACCATGCTAGTTCCTCTTAAGAATATGATGGACACTTGTAAAAAAGTACAGAAATACGAAGAAGAAGTGCACATGCATGCATGGAAAAACTTGTATAAAGGACTAGAAGGATATTATCCCCAGCATCTCAGTGCTGATTTGGACATCAAAAATAAAGCTGACCTGATTTTCACAGAAGATTTTACAAGGAGATGACTATTTTTAAAAGCCAGTAGAAACAGTAAGATGTGCTGCTTGTGCTACAAGCATAAATAAAAATGTTTTTCACACATCAATAAAGCAAAATAAAGCGCAAACCTCACTTAATAACACTATCCAGCAGCAGGGGTGGAATTGTATTAGAGCTTTCTTGTGTTGCCAGTGATCTCCACAGGCGCCTCAAAAATTCAGGCACAAAAAATGAACTTCCTCCTACCTAGTTTCCCAGAGACTGAGGTTTTTGAGTAGGAGACTGTAAAACAGAAATTACTTTATGCTGACAGTACATGCCGAAGAGAGAATAAATAAAGTTTTCTGCTTACAAAAAGCAGTGAGAAGCCATCTTCTTATGCAGGTGAGTGGGATTTAAAAGTAATCCAAACATATCTATTTAAGGATTGACCTAAAAGACAAATTATATACAAGGAACTAGGGAGGGAAGTAACTTATTAGGACATGTCATGTTGCCTTTCTTTCCATAAGCTTAATTGTTTCACATAAATACAATGTCAACCTCTTTGGGAAGACCAGTAACTTAAAGAATATGAATTGACTAAACTTCAGATGAATTGCAGTAATTAGAGTAAGAGAAACCATTTTAAAACAGTTTATAAACTCTCAGGAAGCATATTTAAATACTATTCTCATAATTACAATTAGCAAATTTGTGTACTCAGGCCTACACTGTTAATTCATATGAATAATCTTTAGACTGTTCACTTGAAACGCTGCCTGAATTTCCTGTCAGTGAAGAGTAGGCTAATTTGGAATCATTAAAAAATTCCTCAGCTAAGTTGGTTGTTCAGATTTTAATGTCCATGCATCTCTAATTTCCACTGACATCTTACAAGCTACAGTACACTTGACAGCAATCCAACACAATAATCCTCTTGAAGATTTCCAAGATATATTCTTTAGACAGAAACTTTATATCTGTAATTCATACCTAGAAGAATTTACGTACCATGAAAATGAATACAACTTCAGCTGAAATAAAATGTTAAGCCATCTGCAGAGGAGATGTGTAATTTCAATGTTTCTATTGTTATTCAGAAAAATAAAATATGTACTCAATGACAAATGTGCAAGCTTTGAAAAGTTTTAAAAATAGCAATTTAGTTTTAGTTTTTTTCATGGTCTTTGAGAAAGAAAAAGAGGTCAGTGTTCACTGGAGAAAGACAAATGTCACAGCCACCTTCAAAAAAGTCAAACAAATTAACCCTAGCAGCTACAGGATGGTCAGCCATTTTCAGTTTCTGGAAAAATTATGGACTGAGTCCTCTTGGAGCACATTTCTAAGCACGTGAAATTAAACAGGTAGCTGGAAGTCACCAGCATGGATTTACCAATAGTAAATTATGCTTAACTAATGTGGTTGTGTCCTATGACAATGACTGTGTTTGTGAATACAGGACAGCAGTGGATGTTTTTTACATAGACTCAGCAAGGTTTTAGCACTGTCATCCATGATATTTACATTGGAGTGTTACAGTCTGCATGGCTAGACAAGCAAATGGATCAAATATGGGGCTCAGAAGGTGATTAGCAGGTCGTACTTTACCTGGATGCCTGTGACAGATGGACTACCAGAGGCATCTGCACTAGGACCTGTCCTCTTTAACGTCTCTACCAATGGTGAGCAGGAGGTGACAGAGAACACTCTCATCAACTTTGCAGGTTATGTCAAATTAGGGGCACAAGTCATAGGGGCACACTCAAGGACAGGGCCCAAACAGGTTGAAGACTTGGGCCACCAGGAGCCTTATGTAACAGCAGAGACAAATCTCAAGCTCGCTAATTGCCAAGAAACTTTTCCTACTACAGGGAAAAAACCAGCTCGGGCAACAACACAATACTGTTGGAGAGGAGAGGCCATGAAGCAGCTCTGTGGGAAAGGCCCTGGGCTGGAGGTGGACATCAAGATGGACATTAGTCCATGATGTTTGCTGGCAGAAAGGGAAGCCAGCAACCTCCTGGACTGTATGAACCATGGCATAGCCTGTAGGTTGAGAAAATGGCTATGTAGCACTTCTCAGATAACATCTAGATAGTCTATCTAACTTTTCTCATATTTTTCCAAGAGGGAAGACATGGACAAATTGAAGGGAGCTCAGCAAAAGCCCACTGGTGTGGTGAAGGCTGGAGTTCTGACCATTTGAGAAGAGAATGGAGCAGCTGGGATGGGTCAGCCTGGAGGAAGGACACCTTCAATGCACTTAACAGACCCCACAGGTGACACATGACAATCCTTGGATGGAGACAGGCTGGAGACAGGAGGGAGGGCAAGAAAAAACAGTTGTGTCAAGAGACTTTCAGACCAGATACAAGAAGAAACTTTTATATTGTGAGGACATTGGAATGCTCTGAAAGCTGTACTATCTCTGTCCTTGGAGGATTTAAAGTCCCAACTGGACTATGCTGTGAACAGCCTGGTGTCCCCCAAATGTGGACCTGCTTTGAGCTGTGGGGTGGCCTAGAGGGTTCCTGAACTCTCTGCCAGCTTCACTTATTCTTTGGTATCACAGAAAACAAAGATATGTGTTGGAGATATGCTTTGATCCTGTATTGTGAAATAAAGAAAAATGACCCAGGGAAGAACAGAGTCACTGGAGCATAAAGACAGAATAAATAAGACTGGAAATAGGGTAAATGACATGCATAAATTGTTATTTTCATAGCATTAGGGAGAGAGAAAGAAATGAATACAGATAATTACATTTAGAATTTTGCAATATATATGAAGTACTCAGCACTCACAAAAAGAAATACTGCATATTTTCTAGTGTAAAATGTGCTCTGTGATTGCAGAAAATTATCTTCCTTTCAATTTCAGTTCAAAGTTATGCGTTGTACTCCCATATGGAGATGTGCCCGGTGTTGAAGGCGTTGTAAGAGTATATAATTTCTAAAAAATATTCTGCATTTTTCTGGCACAGGTGCTGCACTTTAATTGGTTTTCTTCTGTCCTTTTTAGTTATCTAATTTTTTTACTGAAATTTGAGTTACATGACTGTCTGAAGACCAGTGGACTACAACAGATGTGGCCCTAAAAAAACCAGAGCAGTTTATTGCATAAGAACCTGTGTCATTTTAACATGGAGGAGAAAATAGCTTGGCAGGAGACTGAGATTGATTGATCCTGGAAAGATTTTGGGTTTTCTTGTGAACAGTTGGATTGGTAAAACAGACAGATGGATTGTTACTGCAAAGAGTTGGTGTGTTGCTAGGGAGACTTGGAATGGTATACCAGGCAGGTGACAAAATTGTGAACTGGTGTTCAGAATAGATGTGGCATTATTTACATACATACATACATATGCATGGACAATGGACATACATAAATATATATATATGTATATATGTGTCCACTGCTAATGTAAAACTCAGCACTGTAATCACACCCACATTTTCACCACACCCAGAATGTAAAGGCTACATAACTCAAGGCATCTTTTGTCAAAAGCCAAACAGACATGGAGTTCAGAAAATAAAATTTTATAAACAGACCAGGAATTGCACCAATTCCAGTACATACTGAAATCACACTCAACTCCTATTATGATAATTAGTGTCTTATTTGTCATTTAAGGCAGTATAACTCTCATGCTTCATGTGAACTGGTTTCCTATGATAGAACTCCGCAACCAAGGCACAAAACTAATTACTGCATTCTGTGTAGCTAATGACAAACAAAACCAAATCCTAAATTACCTTCCACGAGCCTTCCCTTCTACTCTGGCTTAACTCTGCTCTTGATTTTCTCTACCTCTTCACCTCTCGATGGCAAAGGGAGATAGGAATGCAGTCTGTGGTCAGTTCATGACATACTGTCTCTGCTCTCCATTCTCCTCAGTGGGAGGACTCCTCACATTGTCCCCCTGCTCCAACATGGGTGTCTCTCCTACTGGAGACAGACCTCCATAACTAGGGTTCTTCATGAACTGCTCCAGCATCAGTCCCTTCCATGGAGTTGCAGTCTCCTGCAGAAACAGACTGTTCCAGTTCCGTTGGGCCCCCATGGAGTCACAGGTCCTGCCAGAAAACCTGTTACTGCTCCAGCATGAGGTCCTCTATCCACGAGTCCATGGCTGTGATAGCAACCTGCTCCAGCACAGGCTTCCCATGTGGTCACAGACTCTGTCAGGCATCCTCTTGCTCCGGCCTGGCATCCTCCAGGGGCTTCAGGTGAATCTCTGCTCCACCCTAGAACCTGCATGGGCTGCAGGGGCACAGCTGCCTCACCATGGGCCATCTGTGCCATGGGCTGCAGGGGAATCTCTGTTCTGCTGCCTGCAGCTCCTCCTGCCCCTTCTGCCTTACTGCCCTTGGTGTCAGCAGGGTTCGTTGGCTCACATATTCTCACTTCTCTTTACAGATGCTGTTGTGCAGTAGTTTTTTAACCCGTTTCTCAAATCTGTTATCCCAGAAGCGCTACCACCATCACTGATCAGCTTGGCCGTAGCCAGTGGTGAGTCCACCTTGGAGCCAGATGTTGAACATGGGGAAAGCTGGCAGCTTCTCACAGAAGCCCACTGCTATAATCCCCACTCCTTCCAAAACTTCGCTGCTTAAACCCAATACACCAGTTTCCAATAATTTGTTCATTTAAAAATAAAAATCTATTTTTAATAGCCACAGTTATGGTTTTTCTATCCTATCATAACAACAACTAAACTAAGAATGATGCAATGAGTCTAGTCTGTGTGTAGCTAAACGTCCCTCAATACTACAGTGAGGTTATACCGTTATAACCCTAGTGTTCAATAACTCTCCCCTCACAAAATACAGGTGTTGATTCCCCTGTATTAAATAATGTACATTTAAATAATCAAATAATGAGTGAGTAAAATGGCCAAAATAACCACACACTGACAGATGACACATATTTACAGAAAAAAAATATTGTATTTTGCACTTCTAGCAGTTTACAGAATATGTTGAATTTTCAAGGACTTTTCCTGCCTTTTATTTAAAAGAATTTGGGTGGGTTTTGTATTCTTAGTCTTAGACTGTCTTCTAAATATCACATTAAGTCACAAGAAGAGGTCAGTCTAGAATATTTGTTGGGTTAATATACTGTGTTACCATCACTGCCCCTTACTGACTTTACAGAAAACCTATAAATTCACACACTTCATTAAATATAATTGATTCTAACTTTTTAGAGTATCCTGTGCACTCAGCCTTAAAAATGCATTAGTTGCATTAAAAAAAAAAAAAACAGCTTTTGCATGTGCAGTGTTTGATTTTTCTTATAAATCAGGTTTTTCCCTTATGTAGTGATGAAATCATGAGAAAAGAATGGCACCTGTTCATGCTACAAAGACACAGACACATACACACATATGTGTGTATGTATACATATATAGATTTATATGTGTGTGTATATGCACCATGAAGTAATGGCAGTAGGAAATTGTAAAGTTACCCGTGTTTTCTGATTGTTTTAATGGATTTTTTAATTTTAATTTTGGAAATTTCCATTAAATACAAGAATGAAGTTTTAAGCCATTTAAATAGTTAGTCTCTTTACTAATATTAGAAAAGTGTTGAGTAATTAGTCTCTCTATATGCAAGATACAATGTACTGTTGCATTTTCCTACAATCCATACCAAAGTGGCATGGTAAGTTATTTAGAGTTTTTTAACAAGTTTTAATTAATCTTAGATGTATATTAGTGCTCATACTCACATACATGGCATGAAAATAAAAGTTCAAGGAAAAAGTTCATAAGACAAAACAGCTTCCATGTATCATCTATAAGTAAAATAGGTTTCAGCAACTTGATCAATATTTTTTTCAATATATGTTTTTATCAATGTAGGAAAGAATCAAAATATTTCATAAAATATTTTTATTTTAAAAAATCAAAAATAGTGATGCTCAAGTTATGTCATTTCTGCAGCTGTTGAGGAAAGTATCTGCAGATTTTGGACTTGGACCAAAGGGAAAAAAAAAATCTCCTTCTAAGAACAGATCCAAAAAATTGTTCCTTCTTATTTGGCTACCCTTTAAAGAGAGTGAACTAAGTCAATGTGCATAAGAAAATAGAAACAGATGGAAGAATACTCTCAGAAACCGTTTAACCACTTTCTAGTGGGTTCCCATCTGCCCTAAGTTCTTTTGCCTTGTTATAACAAAAAGGGAACAGAACAGAAAATCAAAACCAAAAAGCCCTCACGAAGCTGGGTTTGAAATCTGCCATGAAACGAGTCAGTCATTCCTATCCTTCTAACCAAAACCAAATTAGCTATCATGAGTGATTCCCAATCTATGCTACACAGGCTGCAGTTCTTGAAAATTCAGTTATTTTCAACACTTTCATGGCCACAGATTTCCATTCCACAGTTTCCTTTTTTTTTTTTTTGCTAAGAGATATTTCAATAATTTTGCCTACCAGGTTCAGTTTTTCTAGTGACTCAGAAAGGCCTAAGCCTTAGCAAAAGACAAGCAGAAAAAAATGTGTGTTGGGATGAATACACTACCATTTCACAACAAGCACATTTGATTTTGCTGCTTGTGTTCTGCGTGATGATGAGAAGCTGGCACTTGACTAAGTTTCAGTATGAGCTACTCATACATCCCAATCTTTTGTTACTGAAATAAGAGCTGCTGCTGAAAGTAGGTCATACAGGAATAAATATTAGTCTGGAAATATGCTATTTTTGAGCAATAGACATAAAGTGATGCTTTTGTCTTGCCAGGATTGGTTCTGACATTGCTGAAATATTGTTTCACTGACTGACCCTTTCTCATTTGCATGCCAGCATATGTGGTGATCCTATGTACAAATACCATAAGAAACAGCCCTTCTGTAATGTGCTGATGACTAATGGACTGGATCATCTGGGATATAAGGAGAGGCAGAGAGAGCTGGGAAGAGAAGACTCAGGAGAATATTATTCATGTGTATTAATACACTATTGGGGGAGTAAGGAAGACAGAGAGAGGCTCTTATCAGTGCTCAGCGACAGAAGAAGAGGCAATGGGCACAAACTGAAACAGAGAAAATTCTGTCTGAGTTTGTGAGAACACTTTTCTAACATGAGCCACCACTGAACAGGGTGACCAGAGATGTACTGAAGCCTCCATTCTTGCTGATTGTCAAAACTTGACTGGACACAGCCTTGAGCAACCTGCCCTATCTGACCCTGCTCTGAGCATACATTTGGATGAGAATATCTCTAGAGATGCCTCCAGCCTCAGCCATCCTGTGATCCTGTGTGCAATCCAAGAGATAAGACAGAGAAGGGAAACTGATCATAGCTGTAAGCCAAATAGACGTTCTAACCCTCTTCTGCAGGATGGCCTTAGTCAGTCCTTTTACTAGCATTTGTTAATTTTGTCAAATGTCACTCTTAAATCAGCTGAATTACACGATCCCGTTTACCACCAAGTAGGTTAAAAAATAAACATGGAGTTTCTGCAAGGTCCTTCAGAATTGCAGAAGCACCCTTATAAGTTAAAATTACATTGGTCATTGTTTTTTAAAAGAAAACTACTGTTTAACTCTATTAAGCAATTAAAGGAAAGTTTATTTCCCAGACCATAATGTGCTGGTCAGAACAATATTCTGCATGCCATCTTAATTGCAAGCATTGTTTGAGACTACTGCAATATTTTATTTCAGTGAGTACAAGAGAATAATACTCAGCATAATATATAATGTCCGAAGTATTTTTATTAGAAAAAAGACTGAAACATGCAATATAGGCAGTTCATTTTCTAAGATCTATGCAATGTCATGCCAAAAATTTGGAGAGGATATTAAAGAAATGTGACATGGGAAGAGAAAAGCAACCCATATGCAAGAGCAGAAGGGAAGAAATACAGTATCTCAACAGAACTGCATCAGAGTGAGGCCATATGTATAATCTGGGACTCAACCATTCCCCTATTTCTGGAGATTAGTACTATGCTAATCTGGCAAAATTTTTGTGCTAGCCAATGTACTACTAGATACTCTTACCTCATGGAACATTAGACCAACACCTGGTCTGATTTAGGATCATTCAGGACAGCACACCATTTTGAGAACAACGGTGTTCTTAGCAACACGATAACATAATGTTCTTCTAGAATATATTGTCAAGAATACAGGTGTTTTTACTCCTTCGAGTGTATTACCATCACATTTTAAAATTTCTGCCTGATGTACTGTATTTTTTTTGATGGCAAAAAACTTAAACTGCTGTTTTACATATAGTATTCGCTTTGTGTAAAAATACCTATTTATAACCTCAACTGTGTTTCTAATGGTAGAGCTATGTGCAGTGGGCTGCAAATGGCATTACATTTTTAATTCATCCTGACAGCATTTTAAAGGCTACATATGACATAAATCATCTGAATTTGTATTTGAGATATTTCATTTTCATTATGGCTTTTTACAGGAATAGATGGCAATGTCACCAGTGTTAGTTGCTTCCTGGAAATTGTATTATTTAGCATTTCCGGTTTGATGACCTTGTTTTTCACTGTAGTCAAATTAGTCATCATATTTAACAATTATCCCTATTATAAGCTATATTCAGATCCGGTACATATAATTAAACAGCATGTCACCTGTAAGGAGACATGTTGCTATTAAATTCAAAATTTATATTGAGTAGCTGTATAGTACAGGAAAATGCATATCATTCAAAAGAGTGATTTATACTGATTAGAAGTACCAAACAGCTGCTTAGCTAAAAGATTGACTCAAAGCCCTCTGAAACAAATGGAAAGATTTTCATTGATTTCACTTCTTTCTGGATCAGGCCCAAAAACTCAGATTTTTTAGCTGAGAGAGAAAGCATTCATTAAACTGGCTATTACGTTATCAGGAAAAGATGATGCCCAATGGAAAAAAGCTTCTCAATATGGAAAAAGTAAACACCACCCAAAGAAAGACGTTTCACTCTTGGGGTTTTTATATCATACTTTACACCATATGCAGAAAGTAAAGTAAGCTAATGTAATTATTCAATGCTGTAGTTTAAATGACTCATATGAAACACATCAGAAAACAACAGTTTCACTTACAGCATTCAGCATCCATGAGTTTTTACAATATTTCAGGGGAAAAAAAGAGATGACTGAAAAGATATAATTTTATAAAATATAAATCTCTTTTTACGTTGTTTCTAATAAACTAATTCATTTATCATTAAAAAATATCTGCTCCATACTGGAACTGAAAATGAAAAACTTCTAATTATAAACATAATGAGGCAGATGAAAAAGAATATATGAATTATAGTGAACATATTAGCATTTTTCGTTTGTCCCTTTTCTCACACACTCACATACACTTAAACATAATTTGTCAAACACAAACTATATCCTCAAAAGAAGCTACGAAAATTCTACTCTTGTTTATACTTGATCTTGTTTCTTCAGTAAATTACTGATAGCAAAACTGAACAATTGGAAAAAAAGAGCCTATAGGACAGTGTTTTTAAGAAAATAAGATCTGTGTACTTGTATTCCTTACTATTATTCAGAAGATCTCACAGGTCTCCAAACTTATGTCTATTTGATCTTTGGCTTAGTTGATATGTAAATTTTTCCAAGTTCATTGTCCTGTCGTGGCTCCATCCAGAATATAATCTTCTGCATGGAGGTGTTTGAAGTTTGAATGAACTAAATGTTAGCTTAGATAGCAAAAACATTCAATTTATGACATTCAGCCCCTGGTAAGAACAAAGAAAGTGTGATTGTTGAGCTTCAGTCTGCCATATAGAAGGACAATTTTTTATAACAGTGTCACTCAAAGTGAACATGTTGCTCTCTGAACAGCAGCTATGTGCATATTGGTTCACTAAAATCATACTTATACTGTTATGACAGACAGCAGTTGCCACAGTACAGAAAGGCATACAAAGTGGGACACTCTTCCTTGCCTTCACCTGGATTATTCTCCTTTCAACAAAAAAGAGGATGAAGAGTGAGCTCCATGATGTTGTGTCTCAGTACAGATGTTTACAGAAATTCACCATCTTATGCTCTACTGGTCACCACCAAAACCTTTATGCTTTGTACTTGATATTCTTTAGTTTGCATGTTCAGTTTTTCACTTTGAACATTTGCACTTTTCTTGAGAATTATACGGACTAAAATAGTATTAAAAATCATGCTTCTGAAAGCCAAAGCTTTTCTTTTTTTTTCTTTTTTTTTTTTAAGTTCCAAGAAGAATTACACGTGAAAAAAGTTAGAATTTCTATTTGAAACCAAAGACTCACTTTATTTCACTATATCCCAGAGGTCATGATAGTAATTTCTGACAGTTCCAGGACTCCTCAGAAACCTATATATTTTCAGACATAGTCTTTTATTTGTTGAAAGGTTTTGAAATATGTTTGTTCTGTCAGAAAGGAATTTACTTGAAATAAATAAATTTGCACATGGTAATAAACCTATCTCCAAAGTATCACTCATTGTAATTAACGATTGCTTCAGTGGGAAACAGCACATCATGACACAGCGTTTTCAGAAAGATGTTTGACTTGTTTCTGTATGTTAGGTGAGCTTGTGTTTATCAGTCTTTTAAAGAAGTATAAAAAAATCTGTAAGCTACTGACATAAAGCAGCATGAAAATGAAAATACTTAAGAAAGGCATAGTAGTAACTTCTTTATAATCCATTTTATGAAGTGAATTTATACAGTGAGCAGTCTTTCTTTTTCTGGAAATATATTGTAGGACACTACCCTCTTCTTTATTGTACACAGACAGCACTATGTAGAAAAAATGTTGCTTTAAAAAGCGACTGCAATTAAGCCATTATGTCTGTGACAGAAGACATGTCTGATTGCTGTTTTGGAATGCATTATTAAACATGTTTTCAACTAAGCCATTGAATCTGTCATAGGAAACATAGTCAACAACATGCATCTAGAATGTATTATTAAACCATGCTCTCTTACAAGTTGCACTATTCTCCTAACTTTACAAACATGAGCAAGTTTGAAGTAGCAGGTTAGGGAGTGGGTTTGTAGTATGTTAACTACTCGCAGTGTTATTACCCATATGAAAGGTCTTCTTCTCAGTGTTATGAGTGGAACAGGGATAATTCATGCCACGTTTGTCTTAGGATAGTAAGAGCAGACTGGAGCAAGTTTTATAACAATTTTAGGTTACCCTCTATCTTGTTTGTACAACATGCCATTTAAAAAAAAGAAAAAGAAAATATGTCAAGAATGTAATAATAAAAAACAAGGAATCAAAGCCAGCCCCGTAAAACCTAGCCTTTTTGTCTTAACACTGTTTTCAAGGACAACAGAATCTGCAGAATCAGTCTGCAACTTTCTCTCTAATGATGCATCGACTGCATTGCATTTAACTTCAGGAGATGAAAAGTTTTTCCACAGTCTTGGTCTACATGCAAAACATTTAAAGATCCATCTATTTTACTACAGGTAGTCTAACAAAGCTTAGGCTTGTTAAAGAAAAAGCAGCATTATCCACAACGTTCAGATGCAATCTTTTCAAACATCTGTCAGTGTTTGGAGTGAAGGTTTTTGTCTCTCATTAGCTTGTTTTTTTCTAGGCCATCAGGATGATCAAAGACAAATGCTTGAGCAAACCAATTACTCTTGATTTATTTGATTTATTAAAAACACTATCTTTTAAAGGGTGATGAAAATTTTAAAAGCAATTATTCATAATTCATAACTGTTAAGCAGCCCCCCAAAATCTTCATTATTGTGGGGGGGGCACTGAACAAACAAAAAAAACCAAACAATTTTTTTAAAAATTACAGACCTTCTCTTGCTGTCAAAATTTCAATAATTTCAAATAGGAAAAAACTGAAAAAACTGTCAGGGGTATCAGAAATCTTAATATAAAGACCTCTTCTGTTTTGTTTTTTTTTTCCTAAAATAGTAAACCACTTCAAAATGCAAGAGCTGATTCCATTGGCTTCTGTCAAACAGCATGAGGTAAATGTTAGCTAGAAGCAAGCCCTTGAACCCTTGTAATAAAAGTAGATTTTATCCTTAAGTACTTGTATAAAGTATTTAATGAAGATAGAAGAATAGACACATGCACAATAAATTGAGTGAATAGAAATCCTTTGTTTTAAATAAGAATAATGAAATAACGTTAATTCTCCTTCAGCTGGAGTGTACCACCAGCTTCATGTACAACAGAGCAGAATATTTTTCAATTATTTCATTTATACTCCCTCCCCTGTTCTGAAGAGCACTGTGCTTAGAACACAATATACAATATTTTCTTATTTAATACATATTTTATTGGACAGAGTCCTAGAAGCAGACTGGGGAGACAAGCCTATCAGTTACAAAATGCCACATATAATTTAACAAGTGGATAGTTGTTTGGGATACTGGCTTCTGGCCAGTGAACATTGTGCATATTTGCATTTGGCACAGGGGCAGGAGGTAACAAACAGCAGATTTCAAGGCTATGAGAATGGGGTTTAATATTTAATGGTTTATAAATGTTCTAGAATTTGTTTATTTTTGGTGTAGTGACGTTAGTTTGTCTAGTGGGGTTCATCTGTTTTTGTAGTTAAAGAATTAGTAAAAAGGTTTATATCGCTGTAGCTAAAGTTCATAAGAATTGTGCAATTTTTTCCCAGAATGTTCATGTATGTGTATTTATGGTATCTTTTCTCCCTTGATTTTAAGGCAGGATTCCCAAAGCTAGAAGGAAATACTGTCTTGGAAAATTGCACAGGGAAGTGAATCATTTTGTCTGACTTGTCAGTGACCTCTCTCAAACATGAAGAGTCCATAATAGTTTTCTAAAATAAATTGTATTTACAAAAACTAATCTATTTTTCGGGTGTCATTTTTACATATGTAAGATTTATCTCAGGTTACAAATTGAGGTTTCTTTCCACTTAGCCTTATTTTGTTTATAAAAGTGATTAACAGGAACTAGAGCATGTGCTTTAACAGACCTTTTTACTTAGAGAAGCTATTATAACAATAAGATTTTTTTGTCATGACATTCATGACTAAAATAAAAACAGATATGATACGAAAACTTTATAGAAGCACAGTCCAAGGCTAAGCTGTATAAATCATTTGCAATTTTGCCTCTCCTGTGAATTGCAGTCATCCTAATTCATGTGAATAATACTTATATCCTGTCACACAAGTATCTATATTTTGAATATACAAACACAAGAATCAATGAGGAAATGTTTATTTCTTGAAAGACAAACATAATCTGTGAAATCTTTGGAGTTTATCACAGTATTTTTCAGCTTTGTTGATGGTAAAAACAAATATTTCAAGTTCAGAAATAGATTTATGAAAAAATTGAAGAGCAGCTTTTGGACGATTTTACCTGATTAAACCATTTTATATTATTTACAGAATATTTGCACACAAGCACTTTTTTCATTACTTCCTGCAGTTCCTAAAGTCATTCTCAGACTGTCTATACTTCTGCCTACTGTGCAGTGAGCAAATACCATGAGCAGCTGCAGAAAAATCAGCTCCTGCTGTTGTAGCTTGGAACATTGTGCATATCATTTAACCTGCTTCCCTGGCATACTTCTTTGCAAAGAACTTTACACAGTCTTGCTAAATGCATTGCAGAAAGAATAATGATTTTTTATGTGCATATATATATATTTGTATCACGCCACTGGGGTTTTTATCTTGTTATAGTGCATGTGCCAAATTACACTGCGGTAATTCCACAGTTACGCTGGCGAGTTCAATAGAGGCAATCCAGATTTACAATGGGATGACTGATTGGAATCTGTGTAATGACTCCTTTCCTGAAAAGCTCTTCGTTTGAAGCAAGATTCAATACTGACTGGTACTGAGATGGAAACTGAGAAAATATGATAAATACTACCTTTATCTCCTCCTGTCTATAGACAACTAAACCATCGTTTCCTCCAGAAGATTACTTCTTACAAACAATATTCTTGAACTATATTAAATCCCTCTAATTCTCTATTATTTATATGAACTATCTCTCACTGTTAGAGAAAAAGGAAGGCTAAAATTTTCCTTAACTAATGCTGCCTCATATCCTTAAGCACATAAAAATACAAAATTTCTGGTAGGGAATGGATTTTGGTAACCCTCCCCCCATGTATAGCATTATGTACAAACACAACATAAACACAATAGAATAATTTTTTCTTCATGAACTTGAAAGTCATTTCAAGAAATTAAAACCATGGTTTGTGTTGTCTAGAACAAGTAATTAATTACAAATTCATATTGATTTGTGTTACTTAATATTCATAGGAAGTCTTTTAAAGTTTTCTGTTAGTAAATTAAGACTGCTATTGATCTCACCAAAGACAACATGAATGCAATTAAAATTACATAGCTCTGTTTTGGGATGAAAATAAAGGTATTTTAAGTGGATATGCCTTCATACCAAGCTAGTTTTTTTACGATAAGAGCAGCATAAATAATACATAATATATAAGATTTACAGATATGGGTATCTTAAAAATATATTTTTTGACACAACAAGGGCTATTGAAATTAAAGAAAACATTTTTAACTGTGAAAAGAAAAACTGTGTCATCTGCATGAATTCCCAGTGTGTATTAATAAACCAGTATCATCTCTGCCTTGAGTTAATGAAGAGTTGTAGCAAATATATTTTTGTTACTGAGGGGAAGTGGAAGATTTATCTCACTGCCTTGAACACTTAGACTTCCTTATGGTGTTCACTTATTCTTCTTAATGGGGATTTAGACAATGTCTTTGACCAAACCGTTGGCTCAAGTCTGAGCAAAGCCATTCTATTTGTCATGCTCTAAACCAAAGCAGTCCAGTAATGATAACAATGCATAAAGGGATATTGCTATATGACTTTTGCATGCAAATCAGAGACTGCATTGTATGAGCAATCCAAATAGCAAAACAAATTATGGTTATGGATCTCTGAAGACACTTCCCAGAATATGAATTATATCTGTGAACAGGCACACAAAACAGCATCTGCAATAAATAAGTTCTTTACTCTTAAAACCTGATGCATGCAAGGAAACTATAGAACCTGATTTCCTGTCGTACAGTATCTCAGAAAGGGACCTGAAACCGAGTCACACAGAACTACTGTTTACACGAAGGTGTACAAATGAGACAATTGTGCCTCATCTAAATGAGTGCATTTATTCTATCAAGTTGATGGCATTAAGTATGTCTCCTAAAGACCAGGGCAATTCAGAGAGGATATCCCAAACACACGCATGTATGCACACTACCAACAGCAGCAAGAGAAAGAGGAGAGAGTTTTATGCCTCACAGAGATTTTGGCAGTTAAGTATGTGATGTCGCATTTGAGCCACATAAGTAAAGACGAAGGACCAGAACACATCTTGGATATGAAAGTGCTGAACTAAACCTGGAGTGGAAGATTAAAATCATCCTGGAGGGATTCAAAGGATATTTCCAACTCTTCCAAGTAGAATATAATTGGAGGTGCAGTCTATTGAGAAAGAAGGAGCAGGGCCCCAAACAGACATGCCTTAAGAAAGTATACACAAGGTCTTTTGAAAGATTAAGCAGAAGAACTTTCTGGTTTTAAAATTAAAGGGTTACCCAATGATTAGCACTGCCACTGTAAGAGGAAGATACTGTATGCACCCATCTCCTGTTTCACTTATGCACTCATTTGCTACAGAACCATTCATGTGAACAGATTAAGCATTTCCTCTCTGTTTCTTTATCAGTGTCACAGTTTTAGCTGTGTTGTTGGTTTTGAATATTGTGAATAAATGCTTTCATCCAAATTTCATGAGTAAAATTTCAAATTTCATAGGTTTCCTCCAAACCTAACTTGAGTCATTCCTCACCAGAAGAGTACCTAAACAAATGTCCTTCTGCCTTCTACCTTCTGTCCTTCCTTGTCTATGAATTAGCAAGTAAGTAAGGAGAAAGGGTGAGCAATCCTCAAGCTACTCACCATGACTAACCTTCGCCTAAACCATGGTCAATGCTGAATTCAGATCAGTTGCTGAGATCTTTGCCAAGCCAGGTCATGAAAGTCTCCAAAGATGGCTTCCACAGGGTCTCCGGGCAACGTGTTCCAATGGTTGATTGAAATACAATGCAAAAAAGTAAAAACTCTGTTACTTTACTTAAAACACATGGCAGTTAGTATATTTTAGGGACTAATGTCACATTCCAACTGGTGTATAATTCCTAGGGTCACGCCCTGTACCTTATTCCTTAGCATTTCTTTCAATTTTCACACTCTATTAATTATTCATGTTAGAGATGCAGAGAATTCTCAGATGCTCTTTTAAGATTCTTCAGCATACATTATATGGACAAGTAATTTGTAAATTTTAGCCATGATGTCTTCACTTCCTCACTACAGCATCATATTGAATCTATAGTCATCTCTGTTTGATTCAGATGCTGCATAGAAGCATTTATCAAAGAGTTCTGAAATGTTTTCAGTATCTAGCAATGAATATATGTGATCTATGGTGTTACTTGTTCTTAAAACATATTTAAAATTCTAAGCTTTGTTAACTGTTTCCCCAAATGATTATGTGCATTTTAAACACATAATTTATAGACACATTAATTTTTATATCTCATTTTCATTAAATAATTTTTCATTTTAATTATTTTGGTCAAGTATATCAGCACCAGTTGTTCCTTAAGGCATATATATGTGTGTGTATATATATATATACACACACCAGATAATTTCTGTATATATAAATATCTATGTATATGTATATACAAACATAAAAAATTGTACATACTGCAATCTTATCTAATGCCTCAACAGCAAATTCTTACAGACCTCCATTTCTGTTGATCATGACCTTGCAAATCACTAGATCTCAAGCAATTTTTTTCATGAAGAGTAAGTCTTTCACAGTAACAGATGAAGTGAGTGTTGTTCAACAACTTCATCACACAGCACAGTGAGGAAATAAAGAAGAAAGAAATATAGATACAACCTGGCAGAGTCATTTGGTACAGTGATAAAAACTGTGCACAAACAAAAAAAAGAAATAACAAGTTTAAGAGAGGAAAAGTAGATTAGCAAAAATAAAAAAGTGTGGATCATTTTAAAGACATAGAAAAATTGCTTTCTGGATCAGAAATTTTAGTGTCTTTTAAGCAGAATTTCAAGGTCTGCAGACGGAAGTCTTCATCATAAGTAAAATTTTAGCCATAGAGGAATTTAGTAAGATTTTTTGGCAACTTCTTTTTTAATCCTAGTAATAATATTAATTTAAATAAAATAGTGAGAAATAATAATCTTTTTTCAATCTAAAAAAAGCAAATGCTAAATTGATTTGCTACTTAGCACTCAAGCTCTTCCTGCTAAATTTTGGTCCCTAGGGAGGCCCAAGTTAATGTATGTTTCATACCTTCAATCTCTCAGTTTATTTAGCTGAATTAAAGTTCAACTGGTCTAAGCTAACTCATAGTTTTGTGATAAAATAGATACAATTTTTAGCAGCCTATTAAAAGAGTTAGAGTGAAATAATTGGTCTACATATATGCAAACCTGTACACATTACCAACTACCTTAGGTATTTACATGAAGCATATGGGTCAAGATCCTAATCAATTTGGACTAAGCGATGTTGCTGGGATTCTCTCAGTTGGTCAGAGCTTGCTGCTAATAACACCGAATTTGTGGGTACAGTCCACATATGGGCCATTCACTTAAGAGTTGAACTCAATGATTCTTATGAGTTCCTTCTAACTCAGAATATTCTGTGATTCTGTAATTGCAAAATTCATATCCATGATCAAATTTTTAACGCCTGTCAAAAAATTAGTTCACTACAAAAATGCCCTTGCTGAATGCAAGCCTTGCAGTAAGAAATTTTTAATTTCATACCTAGTATACCATTCTACAATACCATTCTACAGACAATGTTCTCAGTAACTCATGTAGAATAGCATATACAGAATTATAATATACAAAATGGATAGATTCTTAAGGACCAGGTTTCCTTCAGATGTTAGTATTTCTCAGAGTACAATAGCAATTACTGTTTTAAAGGTTAAATGTTTAATTTTTTTATGGCATCGTGATCCTTAATCATTTCTGAAGCAATGGTACCTTTAACACAAATATGCTCTTTCCTTTTTCTTGTTATAGCCCAAAAGTATGGCAGCTGTAACTATCTACTATCTAGAAAAATTCTGTGACAATTCTGTTATATCAAACATGACAAATTCCTTTGAATGCAGAAACATCTCAAGTTTCTACTTTACCATTGGTAAAAGGAATTGCTAAACATCTGCATATCTGGTTTTGCCTGGGTCTTTTTAAGTTTGACAACTAAAGACTTTGCATATGGAAGTCATGGAACCATGATTACCTTGGCCTCAGTCTTCAATTTTCTGACTAATTTAGGTCTTCCAATTTCTTTACTAATTGATCAATGGAAATTTTCTCTTAGAAATCGGACAAATTCATTAGAACCATCAAATATATTGTAATGAATATCCTGTGTTTCTTAAATTTAGGCTCTTATCCCTCTGCCACTTAATCTAGGGCTATGATCTTTTTCTGTTTATCTTTATTTGTGAGAACATTCAAGAGAGATTGTTCACTTCATTTCCCTCCACGTCACTAAATTCCTCTATGAATGTCCACATTTCAGCTGTGCATCATCAGCAATACTCATTTACCTATAAAACCCTGAAATTTGTTTCTGTGTTCAGAAGTGTCCTTCTGGCTGATGTTTTCCTATTCCTTCCAAGGCAGCTAAAGTTGTTTATTTTCTTTGAAACACAACACAATTGGCTTTTTGATTGTTCTTCTATTTTAAATCCTATTGGGTAGGTTAATCAGCTTCAATATCACAGACTTCTGCTTTTCATTTATATTCTATTCTGCCTGAGTATTCAAGCTCTCACCTTTGATTTAAAAGCAGGGAATAAGAAAGACAGTCTAAACTCACCTAAAGCTTGCATGCATAGTATTCTGTATACGAAGACTGCTTTTCATCTTTGGCCAAAACATCTTTTCGGGTTGTGAATTTCACCTGATCTGAATTAATAATTGGTTAAGTTATTTCCTAAAGTACAAAAATTCCTCCTCCCATGGGTTCTAGTAAGTTTTTTTTTTTTTTTTTAATAGGTGTTACTTAGCACTGGATAATGCTTCAATACTTCTAGTTATTTAGGTAGGTTGAATAAATACACATTTTTATTGTGCAATGAGTCTATACAGTTAATTTTAATTTCCTGTCTGTAATTGCCTGTTGTATTGTTTGTTGACAGATCAAAGAAGCTGGTTATTTCAGACATCACTCTGTTATTGTACTAAAATATAAAATGAAAGTTAATGTCTTAGTAATTGATAATAGCAAAATAAAATTTAATCTTTATTCTCTTTAAATTACTAAAAATATAGTGTTGAATACACAATGTTTCTATTGCAATGTAATAATTCAGGAAATGAAAGATGGAATTGTGAAACTTTGAAGCAGAAAAGACCAGCAGTTTATATTCTATATCTTTGAAAAATCATAAACAATACTTAAGATTAGTTTAATTAAGAAAGGCCAAACAAAAATGTTTCTGTGTGAACTAAGTCATTATTTGATGGTGTGGAGAACAACCTGGGGGCACAGGGGCATATTTATTTTTCACTAAAAGAAGTCAACCTTAAAAATATGGTTAGTCATCACTGTACCGATAGACAGTGGTGGACTCTAGATCACAGTTGCATATCTCTCAAAATGTCAACTCAGTCTTCCCCAGCAGTTAAAGAAACAATTCAGTGTGAAAAATCACTGAGAAAGGAACTGAGAATAAGTCAGAAAACAACTTTGTGATGTTAACAGTCGCTGGTAAGTACACACCTTGAATATTATGCATAGCTCTGCCTGCTCCACTTCAAAAAGAAAATTCTTTAACTAGAAAGGTGCAGAGAAATTAGCAGGGATGATGAGGCATTCTGTGCAAGTGAATTATTTAGAATTCAATAGACAGACTAAATATTCTAGAAACCAGATCTCCTACCAGAAGAGCCCAGGAGTCCATGAACTCTACAAATTACAAGAATGAGAAGGAAATACCAAGACAGCAAAGAAGGAAGAACTTTTCTTTCCCCTTATATGTAGGATGAATTTGTTGTGCAGGGCATTGCTGATGTGTACCAAATACAAGAAAACATCTCAGATGTTAAAGGAGGATGTTTATTGCTGGACAACATGTTTAAACAAAATAATTTAGATGCAGCCTTCAAATTAAAAGGCTTTGAACTTTTGATTCCTAGAATGTGAGTAACATAATAGAATTACATTTTCCTTAACCTAACCATAACCATCTTATACTGTTTGTACTCAGTCATCATACCAGGCGGGGTGGTCTTATTGTCAGACAATCAAGATATTATCAAATATTAATGCAAGAATGTTTAATTATCTTAATTTGTCCTGAATTTCTACTTTTTCCATTTTTCCTGAACTTGGGTAGCTCAGACTAGTTGGAGCGCATGCAGACCCTTTCCCTAGAAAAGAAACATAGAATGAGATAACTCTGAACTGATGAGAAAAGTTCTTTCAAACTCTCCCGTTTGCTTTTTTGTCATCTTCTCCCCTTAAGAAATTAAAAACCTAACTCAAAAAAGAAAAACAAAATAAAAGCAAGAATTTCTTCTTGAAGTAGACATATCTGTATCTTCTAAAGGAATGTCTTTGTTATATTTATAAGTAGGTAAATATCTTTCCAATAAATATCTCTGAGCCCTGATATATCCTTCCTTCTGGTAGAAAAATATAAGGTATTTTTGACTGGCAAGTCATTCGGTCATTGCAACAAGCAGCTAATACACATGGAGCAATACAAAATCCTTAGACTGCAAAAGCTGTTAAGATAACCAAAGGAGAGTAACATTTGCATTGCATTCATACTGAGAAGTCAAAACATAAATGGCGGACTTTGCATATCCCAAAGTATAGCAAAAAAAAAAAAAAATCAGATAAGTACCTGGCAAGGCTCCTTAGAGTGCAGAACATGTATTACCTTCTGTGGAAAAAGAAGTGTAACTCATAGAATTGATCACAAATATGTTTTTTTATTTGCTTTCATATTGTAAGCAAGAAAACAAAGCATTTGCAAAAGATTTTTTTCTCTCAAGCAAACATGTGATCTTGGTGGATTTAGTTACTTTGGTAGCAACTGTAAAGAATAAAACATGATATTATTAACAATGACAAGGCTAACATCAAGCTCTCATTAGGCTGCTACAGACTGCCATAGCACCAGAAACTTCATGAGAAGCAGCAGCAAACTGAGAAAATGACCTGCATTCATACACAAATTGTGTGATCATTCATTTGAGAATACTTTGCTGACATAAATTTCAGATAGTCTTATATAGGCCAACTCCTAAGAACAGAAAAACATATGTGCCTGTTCTCCAAGTTCTCTTCTAGAAATAATCTTGTGATTAAATGATGTGTTTGATCATACCTCAATGAAAAATCTAAATAAATCTTTAAATATTGTGATTCTGAAAGAATCTGACAAAGTAGTGTGTAAAGCAGAAGTAATCTGTGCCCAGGCTTTTCAAATAAAGGCTTCACTCCTATGATATCCCCAACAGTACCAGAAGGTTTGGACAGTGTTTAGGGACTGTCTGACAAAGGTGATGCTACCCATGTTTATGTAAACAACTTCCCTGATGCATCCATAGCATGCAAAAGTGCTCATAAATCACATTCCTAATTTCAGTGGTAAAACTCCTGAGGACACCCATCCGTGGGTAGATCAGAGCAGTTGTGATGATTACAGTCCAGAGACCTGAAACTGTCATAGTATATAACAGATAAGTCTTCTTTCCTTTTTTTTTTTTTTCCCACAAGGATAGAATGGCCTTGCTGCATGGATGGATCAGATTCATCCAAATGATTTATTTTTTAGATCAGCCTGAAAGGCTTGTCTCTTTAGTAGGGAAGGAAAAATTTATCTGAGGGCTAAATTGTGGAAGAATGTACTATCTTCCCTTCAGCTTTGTCGCATTAAAAAGTTAGACTCACACTTGCAGGATACCACGGAGGTCTGAGCTAGGAAGCACCTAACCAGATTCTGTTTCCTCAGGAAACCACCATTAGGGCTAAAAAAGCCCACAAAGCACTTGAAATTTGAAACAGGTGTACTTGGGAGATAGTGTTTGTCTGAAAAAAAATAATGAAATTACCCTTGAAGCCCATTATACACACATATTAAGAGAAAGGGAATATCTATACCACTTTTTGAGAAGAACATTTCCTCAGATGTTTTCCTGTAGCAACTATGAATTTAATAGAAGAGCTGGAAACTATAACTTCTGTGTTTTGGAGGGGAAGTTGCTCTGAAACAACATTAAATTACAGAAACCATCAAATCTCTGTAGATAAGTGAAATTGGACAACATATCTTGTTTGGGTATCACTTAAAAAACCAGAAATACTTAATACAATTTGTATTCATGATGCCTATATATTTTCAAATGGCTAAACTCTGGGGAACTCAATGTGAAGCACTTCTACGTGGAAGGAAATTGACTTGAAGGGTAGTGCAGAAGGTGAAACATTTTGAAAGAATTATTGGTATGCATATGATATTTGCATTTCCTATTAACCTTCACTTGCACAAGCAGAAAACCTGCTTCAAAATGGTGAAGGGCTCAGTTCACTTTGCCTGTTTATAAAATTTAATTTAACCAAAAACCTGCGAGAGAGCAGAAGCTGAAACAAAGTCTATTGCTGATTGGTTTAATGTGAGGAACCTGAAATTGATGTTGACATTTTGCCTGCCTGGAGCAATCACTACACTGCATCTCTTAATTGGCTACGCAAGCCTCTCTCCTTCTCTCACACAGCAGTAAACTCATGCTTGCAGCTGCAGAATCTCCTATTGTAAATACTTACATGGCCAAACCAATTCAGCTAACAAAAGACTCCCCTTCCTGGATAATCCAGTTAGCCTGTTAAATAACTCTGAGCTCCGCATAAATTCTTGGTAACTTTCTGCATTGTGTGAGAGCATGAAGTATGACATTATTAGCTTAATGTGCAGCTTGGAAAATGTATAAGGCATTATGGTACAGTCACACTATTATCTACTAGATTGAGCCAGGTTTATTAACAGTGACAACCATTACAACAATAAAAGGCATGCAAAACCAAATTCAGTTATCAGAACCGTATGGGGGGTTTGCAATCATATTAGATTATTTTCTTTCTAAAAGGCTTACATTTAGAATTTTCCATTAAAATGACCACTTTTATTGGTTTCACTCAGTCTTTCTGTTAGAACCTACAAAAGTTCAGCAAATATATTTTATGTAGACTGCCTTTGATGACAGCATCTACAGTCTGTCAGATAAAATTGGAGGCTGCCTTAAAAATGTTGTTATGAAATAATTTTTTTCTTAAAACTTCAAAAAAAATTCCTTCCTGCCTGCAAATTCAAACACAAATCAGTCTCTTGCTGTAGAGACTGTCAATATGGGTGCAAAAAATATCTCACAGGAAACGTGTAAAAATTATTAGGTTGGGAACTGTCCCTAGGCAGAAGCTTCAGATTTTTTCCTCCTATTGTCAATATAGTTCTGTGTTTCCCCTACAAAAACACCGAGAAAAAACCCAGCCAAACAAAAATTCAAGTAGCTCCTTCCAATACAAGGCTTTTTTTCCCCTGTAAAATGAAATTCTAGATAGCCTTGTGATAGCTGCACTAGTAGTACACAGATACTCAACTGAATAAATGTTTGAGTGAATGTCCATTTACATCAGGTATAAATCATTTAAAGAAAGATTTTTAGTGTAATCCTAAAGTGCAGGGTTTTTTCCCCAGAAACACATGGATTGATTGTCGTAAATTATTACTTGAAATTTTTTAATTTGTGAAAGTAACTAAGTTTAGAAAGTTGCATCAGGGAGTGAGGTCTAGAGAATTTTAAGTTGTCATAGTAACATTTTTTTTTGTTCTTAATAGGAGCTTTTACCACAAAAAGTTTGGGTTTTTCCATTTTAAAATGAGGTTACTTAATAAATTAAGAAATTAAATTACCGCAAAAACAACACAAAGGGCAAAATAAGTTTTCTTTGTTCCTGTCTGTAACTTTGTTTGGCAGAACTTTCTGTTCAGAGCTCTTCATAAATTTGCATTGCTTTACAACCTCTTAGAATTAGAATTTGGAGATTTTCATCAGATCTGCTTCAATATCAGATATCACAAAACTTATTCAAGGTGTGGAAGGGACAAACCAGAGTTTTTATTAAAAGTAGTGCCAGCATGCAAATCAAAATAGAATTTCAATAATTTAAACTCTAGCTACATTATAGATCTAAAGAAATAACCATAAACCGAACTTCTACCAGTAGTCACATACAGTGAGCTGCTTTTTACTGTGTCTACTGAAAACCTTCTCAACAAAGGCTGCAAACCTGAAAGAAAACAGGAACACTGGCAAAACATGTAACGTTTGCAGGCATTGCTGGAGTGGTAACTAAAATAGTCTGGCTATTTCATTTGGCCAAGACACATTAGTGCATGTATTCCAGTACAGTTAAATGAAAAGGCATACACCTGGGAACTATAAATACAGGTCTCACCTCCATAAAGTGGAAGTGCATTTCAGATATCAGCAGGGAAGTCACGGTGATTTTGGTGAGAGAAGAAGGATGAGGCCATAATAAAACAATTTAATTTAGTCTGTAATTAGATTTTGAAATTACTGCTCAGTCAATTAAGAGAAGTCACTGAAAGGGTCTGTGTAGAAAGGTTTGTTGTGTATGAGGACAGTTCACAGTTTGCTAAAGCTAGACACAGCTGTCAAAACAGGAAATTTCCATTAGGAGATTGTAGTTTTCCTGAGTATGGTACTCCAATAAACTATTATAACTACCTTCAGTATCTCACACATCTCTGTTGGGATACAAACTTTGAATCGAGGTAGGTTACATATCTAAAAATGTGGTTTTGGTTCACCAGATATCATGGGCTTGACACAGAAAACCCTTGGTAAGACATTGCTAACAAAAAAGAGATCACACTAAAGTAAAATAATATTCACCCTGATATTTTTTAACCTAATAATCTATAAAAGAAGGGTATAAAGCTAGTGATTCAAATTATGTTGTTTCGCTAGTAAGGGGCAATTTAAGATAAACACTCCACAGCTATTTGGATTGTTCTCCCACACTCGTTCTTTGGCAAACTCTCTCTTCTGTAGTCTCTCAGGAAAATCTTAGAAAGATATCATCCTACAAGCGTGACTGAAAGAAAGCCTCCAGTGTTTTCAATCCTTTTGACATCTGAGACATCTGATTCACACCCTTTCATTAAGTAAGCTGTGAACACTATTGACCTAAATGTGAGCTATATACACTTGTCTTGGACCATGTTAATAAAACAGAAATCAATTACTCTGTCAAGAAATTTTTTTCTTCTTACTACAATCACTTCACCTAAAGCACCTAAATTTAGACCAAATATAGGTTTATACAAAATAATTACATTTATATATATATGGGGAAAAAAACCCAAGTATTTTGTTGTCTCTTTCTGTGGTCAAGAATTTTTGTCCAAGCCAGCACCTCTTTACTAGGCTGGAGGAGTAAAATAATTAAGATTTGTACAAATTGTTTTATTCCTGTAGGTTGGCACTAATTTTGGTGTTCTTTGGTGAAAGGATTGATTTATGATGAATTCAAATTGCTTTTGATTTCCTAGGTTATTCTCCACTTATGACTTAAGTCTGCGGTTTTTTTAAAAATAACTGTCACCATTTTATATAGGTGATGTAGAATGGGAGATAAAACAGAAGAATCTTTCAGAGGTCAAAACTGGAACAGGAAGGAAAGGCAATTGGTGGGGAGGAGCAATAAGTACAAGGGTTTCTCATTCAGAAAGATGTGCGTATAGAAATGTCAGATGTGAATGACTACTGTGTGAAGTTTTTGAAGCTATGTGCAGCTGGAGTGAGTTGCTGTCCTTAAAACAGAAACCTTTTTGAAAATTAAAAGTTCGACACACCTAATGGTTTGTTCCTCCTTCACCCCAAGGTTTAAGCCATAAGGCTGCCATTTATGTAGTTCAACTAAGCAAAGCATAGCTCATGAGAGACATGAAAAGATTTTGACATTTTATTACACTCAGTTTCAAACCCAGGCCAACTCTTCTCAAGCCAAAAGGTGTTTAGGATAAATTTTCCTGAGAATGTTTGAGATATTAAAGAAATTCACAGTTCCCTTGTGTTCTTTTGATAATAATAGCAGTAGTGAAAAACAATAATCCTCACACATACTGTTTATTGTGAAGTCTGTCCAAATAGAAATATATTTCCTCTAAGTGTGAGATTTTAGGTATTTTAGGCTATACATTCATTAACATGCTTCTCACTGACTGTATTCAAAAGCAAAACTGGTTGGCTTTTAATCCTCACAAATACCTCTCTGCTGGGTATATTGTGTCGGGGACTATCCCATGATTATTCTGATAAATCTGCATTAAAAACATTTCAATAGCCTGAAAATTTTAATTGGAAACACAGGAGAAAATAAAATAATCTTTGAATGCCAGACACCAAGTGAACTTCACTGTGATTTTTCATGGAGAGGTAATATAATAAAGCCATCAATATTTCATTACCACTGAAGAACTCTCAGGCATGTTGTCAGAAGCAGCATCTTTTCTAAAGTAGAAAAGGTATTTTTTTAAAATGATCAGTATTACTTAGCTCAGTTGGATGCATTAACAGCAAAATAATTCTTCTTGGTTATTTTTTGAAGTAATAATAAGAAAACCTGATAATAAATAATAACAGAGGAAAATAACATTCCGTGAACTCTTATCTTTCACTTTAAAAAGCTTCGTGTTCACCACAGTGCAATGAGAAATCTATAAAAATTTTAATGTGTTGGACGTGGACAAGAAGACCAATATCAATATAAAAGGCTGAGATTCAATTCTACTACCATTTCACTTTCTCAATGCAAGCCATCCAATACTTTACAAATTTGACCTGCAAGTATTGTAAACAAATGAGTTCCTTGTGACACAAGGCAGTATTTTCAAGCTTTTAATAAACTTAGAAAAACCTCTCTCCTTCTAGGGTATCTTCAGTCAAAAGCCTCTGTTTTTTTAAAAAATGCACTATACTAACGTGCCAGAATGTTGCAAAGCATGTCTTTAATTTTAAATGTAACTGAATGCTTGAATGATATTCTTTTGATTTCAAATTTGTTTGGAAGTTGTTCTTGAAAGTGAAATCACAGAGGAAATATGAGATAGAGATGTTAACACAGCATATCAGTTTGACAGTTTTCTATACATACTCTGCTTCTACAATTCTTGATTTATTGCAAGAATAGAGACTTTATGGTAAACTTTGTTGCAAATGCGTAACTCCTGACTTTGCTATTTAAAAGTCCATGGTAGTCAAAAAAAAAAAAGAAAGTTGAATATAGATTGCCAGTTCACTTAGTAAACTGACAGAACACTTAGCAAATTACATGACCTACGTGAAACTCATGTTTGAATTACATGGCACAATAATTTGCCTGTGTCAGTCTACTGACTGGCATTTCTTTATGAAAATGACAAGATGAAGTTTGCAGTTGTATCTTCATCTAAAAGCAAGAAGCCATTTTCTCATCTTTATAGTTCCAAAAGACATTCTGAACAAATATGAATCAGGAATAACCAGAGAATGACGTCTGTCAGATTTAACCTGAGATAATAAACCCTAGTTATTAAAATACTGTCTTTTCCCATACCTCAGTGATTCTTTGATATGCAATATTAACTTATATAAATGTGTATCAAACCTCAGATTCACTTTGTACAAACCAACATTTCAATCCTGTACCATCCTCTTGACCTTTTAGCTAAAGTAAGGTTTTATTAAAAGCTGAGGTGGTTGACCATATGGATAGGACACAAGATACCCCTGATCTGACTCTGCAGTGAAACTATTCAAAGATGTAAGGCATCAAAAGCTAATACTATAAGAAAGAATAAATATTTCTTGAATGTTTAATGTCCTAAATAACTTCAGAATCAAACTACTTCCAGTATCATCAGGTGAAAAGACATAGGAAAGATTATCCAAGAACGCAGGGAAGAAGAGGCAGAAGGATTGAATCATTGAGCAATTACATGCTTTTAGAGAAGCTCAGCTTTGTGGCAAATCACAATAGGCTGAAAAGTCCTGATTAGAAAATTATTATCCTTCCTGTGGGTATTAAAGAGAGGCAGGCTTCTATAGAATGATTCAGGTCTCAGGAAGACCTAGCCCCCACTGAATGAGCTTGTCTCTTGCCTTACAAAGCAAGACTAAGAGCCCCTGAATTTAGTGACTAAGGTTAGGTGGAAGGAATTGAGACCTGCCCTCTAGTTCTGACTTTCAAAAGGTTTTTATTATCTCTGTTCTCTTTTTCCTCCTGTGTTTGTTTAGCCAGCAGAAATCAGGGTTATTTTGAGATGATTCACAGTTAAATGAAAGTAATTCTCCATCTCTTTACCTGTGAGAAAAAGTTGAAAAATTTAGTGCTTCTTCAAAATTGTTATTAAAGTCAAAATAATGTTTATGACTGCAGAAAATCTCACACTCACTGTAGTGGTATAACCTTTTACCCTTAACAAACAGTACAACCAAATGAAGGGCTTCAAACTCAAGACTTAATTATTGCACCTTGCTCTGCAATTAAAAGGGAATTGCAAAATAGATACCATGGCATATGTCATAATTAAACAAGCACTTTACAATAGTATTTTTGCTCCTTTTTATTTTTTTATAATGATTCTGATCAAAGCAATAGTGGGAAGTGAAAATTGTCTTTAAATAGAGGTGCCTAACCTTCAGCACAGAACTTGCAGCTTCTTAAATCAAATCAAATCTTTATGCGACTAGAAAATTAATTATAGCAGTATGTTTTTACGGATATGAAATGTAGAAGTGGTGCTGTGGTGCATAATAAGACAGTCTTAAGAATCTAGCTCATAGACAGGCATCTATTTCATTGCAGATGGAAAATATGCCTGTGGAGACAAGTATGTTGATAACCATATTCTGCTCTAAAAGCTTTGAAATTAGAGCCACAAACAAGTAACTTTAATGGCTCTGGGATAGTATTGTGATCACCCCAGATAAGACAAGGTGAATGCATTTTGGGAATATTACACTACTTTTCACATAGCAAGGTAACTGTTATATACGTGCAGAACATGTATTTATTTGAAGACAATTCTCTTTAGCTGTTTCAAGAAGGGAGTGGTTATATTTAATCACCACTTTGGTTCCAGTTTGAGGTTGTTACTCTAATATCACAATCCTTCTACTAAGACCTGAAGTTAACTTCTTTTGGAAATGCTCAGGAAGAGTCTTGAGTTTTCTTCTATACATTGAACTCTGCCAAAGAATAAGACTCAAGACAATTTTCTGATTTTATCACAACATCCTTAAGTAACTTAAGGACTGAATCTTGTTTTTTTCATTTAAAAATGCATGTTAACTATAATTTTGCAAGATCACTATGCTTTCATACTGGCAGTGAATACCTACACATTAATTACAATTCAGTATAGACCTCTTATACAACCTCACACTGATTTTATTCCATACAGGGCGCCCCACACCATAGCTCAGAGGCAGTAGTACCAGCCATATAAGTCAGTGGGAAACTGTACCATCCATTTTGTACAGGTTTATGATGATACACGTTCTGTGTAGACATAAATATCCCCAGAGCACTGAAATGCAGCTGATGGCAGAAGTGAATGAGAATAATATTACTAAAGTAAGCTACATCCAACTTATGCAGTTGCACAAAACCACTAAGCGCTCAATACTTAGAGGACAAAGTAAAGAATATCCTGCCTAACTTGAAAATACCATTATTATTCATAACAGAATACGATGATGCATAAAACTAAACTTTAATCAGCACCGCACACCTCTTTAGTGGCAAATGACCCTGAATGCAAAAAGCAAACCATCCCCTGAATTGAAAACAAAGCTTCCTTTTATCTTGTTCAATTTCAGACCCACTAATGATCACTAAAATCCTAGGCAACTAATAGTGTGAAACAATTTAAGTGCTAATCAGACATCAGTTAAAAGAAAAGCTTACTGACAACCTGTGGTGGTGATGTCTAATCTGTGTTCATTTGTGGTCAAATTCTATCATGACATTGCAGTATTGTCATTGAAAAATTAGAAAAATCCTCTTGTGTGCAACATTAAAGCATCATTTTTATTGTTTTAAGGGCTAGAAGAAGTAAAGGGAAAAAATAAAAAAAGGAAAAATGCCAAGGAAACCTAAGAAGGCATAGTAGGAAGCAGAAACTTGGCTGTGTCCCTACTGATTTTAGACTAGGACTATAAAGATCATTTAACTGGAAAGTAAAATGTCAGCCTGGGTAATGCCACCCTGAGCTGTAGATGTCAGATTATCAAATACTGATTAACCACAATAATATATTTTGTGAAAACTTAGAAGTTTGTCAAACTTCTGAACAAGTCCTCCTTGCACAGCATGTATCAAGCACCTGTGATATGCCCATGGGCTCAACAGGAAGCTTCTACCAATGTGACTGTTACTGTTTGGCCATTGTCAACTGTTCTATATGTCAACACAGGTGAACACATCTGGAAATACTTCAAAAATCTACAATTCACACAAAAATAATTATATTTATATGTTTTCAGAAGATACTTCTAGTGACAATCACAATATTTAACTACAACAACCTTCCTCAAGTATTTATGTAATTTTTCAAAAACTGGAACCTTGATAAGTATGATAGTAGAATAGTAAGTATTAGATATTGTTTGCACTTTCCTCAAGGAAGTGAATGACAGCTGCCTTTCCAGACTGATCTGTTGAATGAAGATATTGTTGAAGTGGATTTCACTATAAATCGAGAATTGCAACTTTTTAACAAACACCTTTTTATTGAATCACTTCAAATAACTTAAAATATTAATGTCTCTCTGAAGTTTTTGCAACTTGACCTCGTGAACTCCTTGAAAAGCTGAATGAAGACAAGCTGAAAATCCCCTATATGTCTTTCAGACAAAAGGAACACAAGGAACCACCTAACAAAAGACTGCACTTAATTTTTCTCAGATCAAGTTGTTTCTTGGTATTTTTTCTGGAAATAAATGCCACTACCTATCTCTTTCTTCAGTCCTTTATTCAGAACACTAACTGCTAAGCAAAGCATAAACACACATATTTCTTTAAGTGCTTTTGTTGCAGCTTTTTATTCTACTGAAGGATAAAGGATTATTATTATTACTTCTACTACTACTACTATTATTATTATTGTTACTCTGGAATCACTATTGGAAATGCTGTTCAATCTGCCCATATACTCATATAATTAATTCACTTTTATTCTACTTCAAAGCTACACAGAAGAAGGAGAACTGAAGAATTGTCCTTCCCTGCAACACTATAACTAGTGGACTTCAGATCACAGACTAAAAGAAACAAAAAAAATAAAAGCAAACACCAAAATACTACCCCAAAACCAATTGAGTCTGGCCTAATTTTTTTATTACTCAGCTTTATATGCTCAAAGCAAACCAAATCCCAGATCCAAATATGCTTCAGAAAAAATTCTGTGACACCCACTGCCAAATTTCAGATTGTGAAGTATGATCAGGGGACTAATGAAAACTTTTTCACACCCCTTGTCTATGCTTGGATAGGCACATTACTGGTTAGTTGGGAATTCCTTTTGGTACATCAAGACAAATTTTTGGTCAATTAGTAGATGACAAATCGCTTCCAATGATTTTTCATAAAAGAGGATTCATTGGGTAATAAAGCCACCATTCTCTGTGCAGATCAATCTCTTAATACTGTGTAAGAAATATAAAAATAATAGTTAACTGAAAATATCTGTTACTCATCTTTTCTGATAAACTTACATATGTCAGTAAGTGGCACCTAGCATAAAAGACAACACCTGGTAATGCCCTGAGCATCTTAAACTTCATTGCAACATGGAGTAAAAAAGATTAGTGTGACAATATCTCAACTTTTCCAAATATTAAAAATTGTTCTCTTATTGCAAGTCTCTTTTGAAAGATATAAAAAAATAGTGTACAACTTTTATTACACAGACCAAGTAATGAATTATAGATTGTCTGTTCTGTTGTATCACATGATGAATTATCTGGGCAATTGTTAAAGCACAAATAATCATTTTCATTTTACTGTGGGTATTGTGGAGACAGAACAATATTTTCTGAATTTCATATTAACCCTGTTAACTACAAACAAGGACACAGTGTTAAAGTTCAAAACATTTGAACTTCTTACACTTTCATATATGTTAATACTTTTCCAAATATTCACAATGGAATTTCATCACTGCCTTGAAAAGTCAATAGAGAGTTCACCTTTCAGCTATAAAATAATGAGAAACTATAGAAAAATTTTGATATGTTAATGGCTTTGGGCATATGTGGCTACAGATCTCCAACAAATAGAAAATAGGTCTTGAAATTTCTCCTCCCAAAGCTGAGTTTTCTTAGGCAAATTTTAAATCTTATTCAATGCCATATGTTTTGTCTGTTGTAACTATATGGGATAAAACGTTATGCTCAGAAAATAAGGTTTGGGAATAGAAAGCAGTCTTATCTGCAGACTGCTTTATAATCTACCTGTACTTTCAAAAATATATTTCACTTTTTTTTTCTAGTAGTCCTATAGTGAAGCAACTTGTGTATAGATTTAGTAAATTCAAAGATTCACTAAGTTCTTTATATACATTACACAAAAGTGACCTATGGACTTTTGTGATCATACATACAGGAGTTTGCCTCAAAGAAAGTAATTCTGGAAAAGGAATTATCTCATTATCTGAACCTGGGTACAGAACTAGTAATTCAGAAAATCATGGGAGGAAGAAGTACCTGTAATATTTCACCCATTTGTTCTTGCCTAACTCTGTCCAGATGCTGAACAACACATACTGTCTGAGAAGAATGCTGCATGATTTGCCTTGCAGGTTAGGTGAATCTTTAACTTTCCTAAACTGTCTAAATATCAAAGGAGCCCAGTTTCCCTGTTCATTTTTACTGTACAGTTCTGAAGGACTTTTCCTCCAGTCATATAGGCTTCTCCAGTCCTGTTAGTAATGGGTCTTCTCCTGTTTAGAGATTTTCATCTGAATTCAGCCTTTCTTGAAGTATTGAAATCATTTTAGAAAGCTCATACTTGACAAAACATTTCAAACTCTTTCTATTCATGTTTTACTGAATTTGCAAAAGAAGTGTAGTTGGAATAAAACATACTAGTTACTATATGTGGCAACCACTTGCTACTTAGATTTTATATTCTATATATTTTGTTCTTTGTTCAGCTTTTCATTACCAGGCTGCTGAGTGCTAAAAGTGAGACCTGGACCATTATGATATTTCAGCAAGAAAAGTATGAATATGAAGTCGCATTATTGATTTTTTTTTTAGGTGTGAAAATCAGTATCGATCGGAACAACTGGAGAAAAAAAAAGAAAAATAGACAACAACCCCACCCCCAGGTTCCTTTGTTTAGTTTTTGTTTACTTAAAATAGTTTTAGTGACTAAAAATACCTTGTTATTGTGCTTATGAATATATGCCCTTCAACTTTTTTTTAAATTGTCCCAATCCATTACACAAAATCTCTCTGCTGCAGAACAATAATTTATACAAGACTCTCAGCATGGTCTATTATTAAATAGATGATTCAATTTACGCAGCTTAAAAAAATGTAGTTTTGAGTCTCTCATCAGTTCCTGAGTCCATCTACTACTTTATTTTCACTTGAGTTTTTATCTACAGCTACTAAGAAGAAAATTGGTACTTTCTCAGCTGAAACCAGGACACCTACACAGAAAACAGAGTAAACACAACTATATAAAATGTGTTATTACAGTGACTATAAAATACTGTAAAACATTTAAAATATTATCCTGAAATCAAATGATGGTCTAAATGTGAAAATTGCTCTATTATTTGCAGTACTTCTATGTATTATTTATAAACCAGAAAGGACTTCCATATTGCTTACTAGTCATACTGATGACAGAAAATATGGAAAATAGCAATAAGTATGATCTCTCTCTTAGTTTTCTACCTGGCAGTGTCCCATTCACATTTTTTGGCAGATTACAAACGTGTAATATCCCTGCTGATTTATGATACCTGAGAGTAGGTCATCCTAAAGGGCTTAGCTGTATACTGAACACCAGCGGAATAATTTTTAACGAGAGTGAGGGAGATTTTCTTGAGAACTTGGATTAAGAAAGACTTTATACCCCATCTGCCTCAGGACTGGGCTCACCTAGCTCCATTTGGAAGACAGTGTCTCCAAAACAGGCTTCTGACATCATAGAAAAAGCATCGTCTGAAAAGTCAGCATTTCAGTGGCCATTCCAAAAACCCTAGTTCAGTATCCTGCACCACTCTTCTTGAAGTATGTATCAAAAGACTTGGAGTTTACAGGGACCGTGCCAAAAATTGTCTTGTTATCTGAGAACAAAGATACTATCAGAAAAGCAAGATTCACGAAAGAGAAAACTATCAGTGCTTAATAAACACAGTTATGCTGTCTCTACCCATAAAATCCATACAAATTGGATTTTGAGGTGCTAGGAGAGTATACTGATGGATTTATCACCGTGCATCAGCCCTTTCTCCTATACACTACCTCAACATCACCAATTTGTGCTGGCAGTGAAAGAATTGTTGCCTAGGTAGACCTTCGGTATGTCTCACTGAAACCATTCCCAGAAGAATGTGAAAGCTGTGAACATTTTAAATTTGTTTGTAATGATCCTATAGAACTTATATTCCTGAATATCCTAGGGGTAGCAGGAAGGAAGTTAGTGGTAAATGGAACAAGTCACAGTGTGAAGAATTTCAGCACTATCTTTACCAACTAGTTCATTATCTCTTAAAGGTTTGAAAAATACAAAGTCTGTGGAAGATGTCACTACTAAAATTGAAGTTCTCTTTGTAAGTCATTCTTGAAAAACATTTTCTTTGAGTGACTTCATGCAACTGACTGTGTCTGAAGAAGCACTGTGCAGGATAAAACTAGTAGAAATGGAGCAGTGCACTCTGCTTTCAGCCTTATAATTTGGGGAAAAATAGAAACTCCCATGCACATGGTACATTTCAGTTGGTCAGCATATCACTGTGACCTGTTTGTAACATACTCCTTATATAACCACTATGCAGTCACATTTGTCAGTAGACTGAAATAATATAGAATGCTGCAGTAAAAGTAAGTTCTACTTTATCTGTGTTTCAAGAACTGAGGTTTATATTTTAGAGAATGTTAATTATGGCTATAATGTTCAGTTAGCTTCCTGCAAATGAGTCCAAAAAAAGCAACCATAAAGACACAGCAAATGGAATGTACCAGTGGTACCAAGGATGCATTTGGGAGCACATCACATGTACCTGAACAAGGCTGAGGGATAGAGATCACGAAACCTATTAAGAGCTGCAAAATTTCTCCTGGAGGTTGAAGCTTTGTGGACTGAAAATAAATACTTTTATCTTCTTGCTAGATTGGAGCAAGAGAATTTACAATAGAAGACAGTGATGGATTCAGTCTCCAACAACTCCACTGAAGATCTCCTAAATGGACATGATTGTGATACTGTGCCATTTACACTACAAGAAACAATTATGATTAGCTTCCTATCTGTACATTCTTTCTTGGTGTCTTTAGCTAACCTGTTAAGCAGGGGAGAAAAGTTTTCCTTGACAGCTTTCCTTAAGTTTCTTAATGACTCCTGGAGGGAGACAGAAAATCCTTCAAATTTTTGTATTTTCATTTTGTGAAAATTTAAAGCATAAATATTGAATCGCAAGCAGAAAAACTGAGTGTTAAAATATCACTGAATAGTCATTTTACCTATATTTACCATGTGAAGAATAGAGTGTTTGTTCTTAACTAAGCTACAGTAAGATTAGGATAACCATCTCACAAGGATGTTGAATCAAGTAGGTACACACATCATCAAATCAATAAAGACACTGTAGTACCAACAGCCTGACAGAGAAATAATGTTGTCAACTTGCAAAGGCAAGTCAATATTAAAAAACTGATCCAATATTCAGGAAGAGACTTGTAATGAATGACTAAGGGTTTCTAGAAAGCCTCTCCAGGATTTTTCTCCAGAAAGGAAAGTAAATATGCTGTGTGGCAGTTTACATGTGCTATCAGAGCCTGAACACACTGTGTTGAGTGCTACGGATTTATATTTTGAAAAGTATACAGGAAATGCATGCCAAACAGAATCACGTTCATTTAAAACAGATGGAGGATGCTTTCAAAAGTAACACACTCTTTTCAAAGCATATAGCATGACTCTTTGTGTCCAGATATGACAAGATTTCCACATAGATAGGAAACAAATAGTGTCGCCATACACCGGGGCAAAATAGTTCCAGATACTGCCTTACACCGGGCCAACATAGTTTGCAGTATAACATTGTGGCACCATCTGCAGTAATCACGCATGGCAAGAGCTACAGCGGCTCACCATCCCTCTTAGAGGCACGGTCACCCATAAAGCAGTCCAATCCCAGACTTGCTTGGGCAAGAGCTACAATGGCTCACCGTCCTTCCCAGAGGCACGGTCGCCCAAGGCAGTCCAATCCTGGACTTACATGCGTAGGCTACTCACGGCTCTCCTGG
>VWZT01016363.1:0-35239 GCA_013397055.1 Pachycephala philippinensis | reverse complement strand
AAATGAGCAAAGTGCACAACGCCTGCTCAGTCCCCATATCTATGTTCCCAGTAGCTCACCTGGGGTCCAGTGTTTCTTTCTGCTTTCCAGATCTTCCGGCTGGAGTTCTAGGCTCTTAAGTAGCCATTTGAGGGTGGGCTCTTCCTATGTCCTAAATCCTCACACAATACTCACACGGGGCACCAAATGTTAGAGTCCAAAAAAGTCCAGCATAGAGCAGGGCGACAGGCAGAGGCAGGCATCAGCAAGCAGTGGCACACAGACACCAGCTCAGCATCCACCCAGTCAGCTCAGTATCTGCCACTCTGTGAGCCTACAGCACAGTCCTTATACCCTGCATCCCTTGGGCTACTCATGTGCTTCTTGTTGTAGGAATCACCACACCTGCATTCAGTGCTGGCCTTCCCTCCTCCCAGGGACACAGCCACAAGCCATCAGGGCCAAGGCTGCCTAAAGCCTACTCTTGTAACCCCACAAATAGCAATAATCTAAGACTCTGTAAGGAAACCTACTGTTCTTGGCTGTTCAAGAGTGGCTTTGAATACTGTAATGATACTAGTTCCTCTGCTGACTTCTAATGAGACAGTCTCTTTCAAAAAATTGTAATTGCAGGACTGTCAATTTTTACATGGGAAGAGTCTGTACTTCCATCACATTATGACTTAGATTGTAAACACAAGTATGGATTTTGAGCATAAATATAAGTTCAATCAAAGGATTTTATATTTTTCTGAAGTATTATTACTAACTTTTAAACCAAATTTTGCAATTGGTGATTCCAGAAATATCAAACAAATTGAAAACAAGCAGTAAAAAAAGGCTCAAAAATCAAGACTTTGCCTGAACTCAGCCAGGAATGTGGTGCTGTTTTTGATCCACTAGAGAGGGAGGACTTTACCAATTCATATTAAGTCAAGGTGGATGAAGAGCAATATATTTAGTTATCGGATTAGGAGCTAATTTTGACATAGTTAAGAAAACATAGATACAATATTTAAACAGATGCATAGAAAACGCTCATCTGTCAAGGAGTAGAGCTCAATTTTATCTGCATTTATGAAAAGAAAAATTTGAAATAAATATCGGATTTATCATTTAACACTTGGTATTTGCCAAAAGTTTATTGACTTTTTAAGGCATGGAAATCCTACGTTAGAAATCTATGATCCTTAAGTAAAAATCTGAAATGATAAAATTACTTACAGACATAAATGCTCTCTTGCGGATTCTCTGGATGCTTTGCTCTAATACTCCTCAATTTGTATATTTTTTTCCAAAATGTATTTGTAGTTTAGGCAACTAATAAGTTCTTTTATTCTGTTTCTGCTCCACAAATTTATTTTAACTACCATTTACATCCTGATATATGTTTCTAGGGATCCTCTTTTCCATTGTCAAAGAAAATATATTCCTTCTAAGAAAACAACCCCAAGGGAACTGAAAATTAAGCACTTTACTCCCTCACTTCACTGATGGACCCAAAGTGGTAGACTTTTCCACTTAATGTAACTGGTTTTCACAACAGACGAGGAAGGGAATAGAGAATTGACACCCTCATACCTGACAGACACCAGTCAGAGCACTTCATTTTGACTTTGGTGTTGGACTTCCAACATCTTAAAAACCCTGATTTCAATTGGTTTACCTCCAGATCTTAAATTTGATAAAGAAACAAAATAGACAAAAAATCTGATTTATTAAAAGTAAGGATTTCTCATACCAAACAAAAGAAAAAAGCTTGTGAATGCTTGCCACATCAAATTTTATGTGAAATAAAACTAAAGTCCCTTCAGGTCTTTCCTTCTCTATCCTCTTTTTCCCTTTATCCCATTTCAAAATAGCTTAAAGCTATCTCCTGTCCAAAAAAAATGATCTCTCACTTTAATTTTTATACAGACTTTCAAAGCAGTGATACATAATTTATAGGTCTCACAAATATCAACTGAAAACCAGTTTATTATAAGGCTTTTTTATCTATTAGTCAAATCTAGTTTAGCTTGTCAAGCTTTTAAAATTAGCTTTGATTTTGTTAATTCAGGGAGATTAAAAACCCTTCAGCAAAATTCTGGGATAAAATCCCCAAGCGGTATTTGGATTTATCTAGGTTTTAAAGACAGAAATGTTAAATTATTAACGGCTTACACACAACTAACTAGAATACCCTCTATGTTCAGATGTGAAGGAGGGGGAAGAAATATATTCTTGTATATTTGTATTTTCTTATGTTTTGCCCAAATGCTCTCACTTATATTTTTCCATTTACAGATTGCCAATACTAATTAGGATATTGACTTTCATGAGAAATGCATAGGAGCTATTCTTTGATTACATAAACAGAACATTTGGGAATGTTAGACAGGTTTGGGTTTTTGTCAGCAAGAACTTTGGTTATCTGGTTCCTGTAACTCCAGACTTGTCTTAGTGTATCTATCTGCTCCAAGTGAAGATTGAAGAAACTTCTTTGCCTGAGGTATTAAAACTTTCTCATCTAAACTAGAACGGGTGTTACACAAATATACTGCATATGAATATAAAACAATACATAATAAATTATCCCACAAAAATATTCCCTCCAAGAGGTTTTGAAATTAAGCAAGTATTGTTCTAATTCTTTATCAATATGCTATATACAACATTTAAGCAAGGGACAGGTTAAAAATACATTGGTTTTTAGCATATTTTTGTTGTACCCATTCTGATTTGCCTTTTCTTTGCTTGTATTTTACAGAAGTTATTTCAAAGTTTCAAAGTTCAAAGTTGCATAAAGCGTGAGGTGTTTTCATGAGTCTGGCATAACAGCATCCAAATATATGTGATATATTATAAGGGAAGAAAGAATACTAAGTTTCTTTATTATTGTTGGAATACAAGTGAAATAAATCCTTTGCTTATTCTCCACCTGTTTTCTTGCTTGAAATTTAGATAAAAGGTATTAAGAAATCTAAGATATTTTCTCCCTAACTGCAAACTAAAATATGTCAGGTATGACATGTTCTCATCCTCATTCAGATCAAAGAATAAATATATCAGGTATGAAAATATCATGTTCACCCATGAACTTGTGCTGGGCGTGTGTTTCTTACTCTCAAACAGAAGTCCTTATATTACACATGCTGAAAGAGAACAGATTGGCTGGAAAGAGCATCTAGAAAAATAATTATCTATCTATTTCAAGTTTAAGTGTCAAATTTAGCTGGTATTTCTTGTAGAAATTGTATTCATATCCCCATCATTCTGTGCTTCTGTGTTGGCATAGCTCTTACACAGAGCTCCCAATTAACGTTTTGTCATTGAAAGAGTTTCCATTTGTTCCATGAGAACACTAATCATAAGCACATATCCATTGTGAAGAAGCCCATCTAGAATAAATTTGTCCCTGAATCCACTTGGACATGTAGTTATTTAAACTGGATGCCACCCAGATATGAATAAGATAATTTTTTGCATTAGTAGAAAAATAGATAATAATATTATCACCATTATCTGGAGCAAGGAAGAAAATCCAAAAAAATCTACACTTTATTTTCAGAATGCATCTCCCTGAACAATTTTCACCTTTTCAAGCTATAAAGTATTTTATTTCTCTACACTTGTTTATTAAGGCTCCTTAGATTCCCCAGACAATATTTCATCGCTTTCTATTTCTACCATCAGAATTATTAAAAGGAAGCTCCTTATCACCCCTATATATCTCTATGTGTAGAGTTATTAAATATAAATATGATACCAAATATTGGGTAGAACTCAAAACAACTTATTCATGATGAATGTATTTTCATTTATATACTTTGCCTGTTAATTATGTTTTTATATAGATTACGTGTGTCTATGTGTGTATAGTGGCAGAGTTACAAAAGGAGGAAGTAATTCCCAATTCTCTTATCCAAGTTAGCATAGGATCCAAGACACTGACTTTCAATCTACTAAGCCTGAAAAGCAACTTCACCTGGGGCTTCCCGTTTCTCAGATAAGGATGGCAGCACAAACACCTCTCTGTCTATCACAGCACAAATATCCATTATTTTTAAAAATACTGTCAGTGAAGTCTACAAAGAAGTGGGACCACAGATTGTGTATTTCAAGTAAACAAAAGCAAATTCCCATAAACACCAGCCAAATATTGAAGAAATTAAGAAGGGTCACAAAATTTGCCTTTACTAGGTAGCTAGCCCACTGGCTACTTACAGCAACCATTTTCCAGCTAGTTGGATGCTTTGGATGCCATTCAACAGGCCCTTCTTCACTGGCACTGAGCAGAAAAAGCAGACTAGTGAAGGTACGAGTCCCCTTTCCACATAGGCTGGCAAATTGCAGGACAAGAAGGTGGTGGAGAAAGACTTCCTCCTAATGACTTCACTAGTATGTACAGATATTCAACAACCTCTGTAAACAGAATTGGCATTTTATGCATAAGAATAACAGAGCTATATAAGCATTTATCAAATTTCTACTAATTTTTCATTAGTTGATTTAGGACCCAAAAGGGCTCCAAATAGAATTTTCTGATTTTGTGACTTTGCTAGACACCTCTCCTCCTCATCTCAATAAAACTATTTACCCTAAACCTAACCCTATGATGCCTCAGGTCACTGATGTACAGTTCTGTGACAAACAACTTTTCTGTATTTAGAAACGTGGTATGCTTTTAAGGCATATGATCCCATGACCTTTCAAATCTAAAATATGTGATTATAAAAAAGCACTTAAATTTTCAAGAATTTCTGAGATGTCAGAATTTCTTTACTAAAAAAAAAAAAAAATAATTGTAGGATTTGTTTATATTTTGCATCTTTTTGTAACTTGTTTGAATATTCTATACTTGTGCTTTTTATAACTAAATTTCCAGACTGTGCACACATAAAATAGCCCTTAAGTATTTTCAAAGGTTATTCTGCACATGGAAGAGGACTAATTGGCAGCAGTCCCATGCAAAAGTGAACCATGATATAGTTATGATGTAAAAATCTTGCCATTCATGTGGATTGACCTATATATGTCATAGAAGGATTTTTTTCATGCCTGAGGAATAAATATAGTATACTATTGCCTATGTAAAAAGAAAAAAAAGTTACAGATGACCTCTGCGTGTCTTCGCATAATCAAATACAAGTATCAGTGACAACATCTTGCTATATTGGTAACTTAAAAACATAATGTGTCTGATTTTTCAGAGACATAAAAAAAATTTTTACTATGGAAAACTGTAAGACACACTTAGCCCTAAAAACTCTTGTCCCTTTCCAGTTTCCTATTTTTCATTTTGCTTTATGCATTGTGATGCCCCAGAGGAGCTGCAGTATGGATGCAGACAAGACCTTGCCTACTGGGGCTACCTCCCTACATAATTCTGTGGAGCCATCTGACAGAAAAATCTATTTGTAGCCCCTGTGAATTAAGGAGCTCAGAGAATTTAGACACGTAGACAAGTATGCAGAAAAATATTTTTACTTCCCAAATCCAAATCCCATTTCTACTCCTCCAAAAGAAGCATCATAGGAAGTGCTATATAAAATCTCAATTTTGCTATCCAAAGAGATCTGTACTTAATATATATGGCCTGAGAATATATTTCTCTATTAAATTCCCAGAAGTTCATCAGTAGAAATCATAGGTTTCTACACTATTATCCACAAAGCCCTGGCAAATTATCTGATTAAAGGAAACATATTTAAAAATATTTCTAATATTGCCTTTAATTTTGAAAAGTAATACATAGCTGACCAGGGTGAAATTTTGAATATCGATAGCTTTCTGTTACATCTGTCAACTAATTCTGTTAACCAGGTAAACAGTGTCTATTTAGCCTTGCACATTTACATTGCACTGATTCGTTGCCCCCTCCCCCCAAGACCCTTTTTACAATTTGGAATTCTTCAATACTTTTTAACAAAGCATGCAGCCTCTTGGCTCACATTAAGAGTTAGGAGTGTGTCAGTGCTCTCTAGTTTTGCCCATGTAGGGAGCTATTTATATTCATTCACTTTCCATTGCAATGCATGTTATTAATTTCAATATTATTTCCATCATAACGAAACAGAATTTCAGATTGAGCATTAAATTTCTTAGCCTATTTTATAAGTATAAAATCAGAGGACTTTCTGACTGCTAAGGTCTCTGACAAATCGGTCACTTTGATGCTACAAAATGATATTTTTTCCCCATCACTCAGTTTCATTTCAATTTAATCAAATGGTTTCTTATTTTTTAATCATAAACCTAACATTTCTAATTTTTAAACTGAGTCATGCAGTTCTAAAAGCAGAGAAAGTCTCTTTGGGAAATGTCTCTGCAGTAGCTGGAGTGACAGGCACTATTAAGACAAAATTGTTGCTTTTTTTTCCTTAAAGACCTTTTCCCATCTTTCTTGATCATATGCAATAGATTTTTTTTATTGTTCCCCAACAAACATGAACGAAGATATACACATGAAACTGTTACACATTTTCTTGTTTGATATATTGTCATGGGTAACCCAAAAATGTGTATCGTATTCCATATCTGTGCTACATCATATGACCCAAAATTGTAACTCTTCCTATGAAGTCCTGGGGGCCACAAGTGGAACCGGGACGTCCGGTCCCAGGTTTGGGAGATCGGGGGTGCCGGCGTGTTTTTTAAGAGTTGGGGTTGCTCTGGCAGAAGCCTCTGGCCCTTTCTCTTTCATGCCCACTGGGAAACTGAGACAGCTCAAGGCAGAAACCTTCTGTTTCTCTCTCCCAGCTCCTTGCCTGGCTTAAGTCTCCAAGAAACTGCAGTTTCTTGGCAATTCTAGGCTACTTCAGGGCAAATTACACAAAAACACCTGTCTGCAGCGGGACCTGCAGGGGTGGGAGCTGCTGGTTTTTGGTGTTAAGTGGCATATTCCCCTGCCACATTCCCTGCAGCGCACCAGCAACTCGGAGCGTGGTGCCAGCACCAAGTGCTCCAGCCAGCTGAGGAAGAGGCAGACAAATTGACACCGCAGGGTTGCTGCTGCCCCAGTTCCTGAGTTTTTTCCAGCTGCCACTGTCGATGGAGATGCCACCACTGGGAGAGAGAAAGGTCCTATCCAGTGGCCTGAAGCAAAGAGCTTGAGAGGCATTGGACTGTTTTTGACTCCAGCTTTTCTTTTTGTTTTGTCCTTGTTCCCCGTTGGTTGTTTTTTGGGGCAAGTTTTTGTAACCGCGGAGGTTTGGTTGGTGTGCTGTTTTTCACACTTTGTTCTCTCTCTCCACACGTGGTTGGGAGAGGGAGGCTTGTAATCCACTTTGCCTTTGTCTCCCAGACCATGGCGTTGTCTGCAGAGGGCGCCATCCTGAGGGGAGGGCTTTCTCCGCCATTTTGTTATCTTTGTTCCCGGGGGAAACTGGGAACAAAGATAACAAAATCCCCTGCGGGATTGAGCACCTTTGTATCTAGTGATTATTACTGTTATTTTGCCTGTTGCTGTTTAATTTTTTAGTAAAATGTTATTTTTTCACTTATATCTTCCCATATTCCTCTCTGCTTATTGGTGAAACAGGAGTGGTTAAAACTGAAAGGGGATGTAACTCATTTTGGAGTGTCCACCCCTTATAAGTGTCTTAAATGAAGACGTATTCTTAGCAGTTTTAGATGAGGCCATTGCCACCCTCAGATTGGTTGCTATGTGAAATTATATTACCCCTGACACTGATTGTGGCATATTAAACTTTAATTCTGCAGAAACCTATGCTAATATAACATAATAGGTTGGAGATAAATTTACTGATTTCACAGAGCAGGAGTTGTCTCAAATTTCTTCCACGACTGTTAATCCTATAACTGTTGAAACACTTCAGCAAACAGCGTACATCATATAAATGCATTTGGTCTGCACTGCTTCTGTTGCGGTTGACAAAAAATTTTGTTATTTTTATGTCAACCGTAAGATGACAGCCTATACCTGATTTAGCATAAAGTTTAAAAATCAGGAATAAATAACATATAAAATTTTACATAAAGCCTGACAGTACAATGATAACCCACCATGTATTTCTGAAAGGATTTCAACTAACAGAGTGCATTTGTATCAGATCATCATTTTGTATCATGCTGTTATGAGACTTTTGATACAGTACTGGAAGCTCTAAAAAGATTTACTGGAAGAGTGAATCATGACCTTCCTGTTCATGAAGTTAATCTCATATTTATTTTCAGAATTAAATTATTTTACATATTATTTTTATAAACATTTATAAATGAGTTTACTAGACAGCAACTAAGCAACTAATAAGGTTCTTTTCTTTGCTTTGTGGGAGCAAGGAGCAAAAATTATGAGAGCCCATCATAAGGGTAGGGGAGAAATAAACAAGAAATCTTACACCTTTAAAAAAATTTCATTTTCTTTACCAATAAAACAAGTCTTACTACTATTAAAAGCCACCAGTGGAGAAATAATAATTGTAGGAAAAAAATTCCCAATGCAAAAAGAGAAAAATAATGGGGTTTTTTTTCATTTTTTATGAAGTAGAGCACTTTTATACAGTTGGTTAATGTTGCATAATTGGTAGTACAGCTGAAGTGGAGGAGTTGAACTGTATGTAGGGGAGATATTTGACTGCACAGCCCTTACAGTTAGGGTTGATGTGTTTGAGAAATGCTGGGTAAGGATTAGGGGGGGTGAAAAACAGAAGGAGATGTTTTAGTGTTTATCTACTGCTGATCCCCTAGCCAGGATGAGCTTTCTATAGACGATTTGGAAAAATGTCTGAATTGGAAGCTCTTGTCCTTACAGGAAATTTTAACTTTCCAGACATTAACAGAGAATATCATATTGCTGGGATGATCAAATCTAAATCTAGGAAATTCTTGAAGTTTGTTGAAGATAGTTTCTTGTCACAAGTACACAGTAAGTCAGCTATGAAAAACGCCCCTTATTTTTGGATAGAGAAGGGCTCTTGGGTTATGTGATTGTAGACGACAGTCTTGGTTACAGTGGTCATGAAATGGCTGAACTTGAAATTTTTATTGGAATGAGAAAAAAAGGCATCAGAATTGCTACCGTGGATTCAAAAAGCCAACCGAGCTCAGTTCTGCAGAGGCGCCTTTGATGCCACTTCTAACACTCCTCCGTGTTGGTGTGGAGGGAAACAGTCCTGCCTGGGTGATGACTCCACCCCACCCCAGCCCTGCTGGGCTCAGCCACACCTGGGCACTGTCCTTCAGCAACACGCCCAGGAGCTGTGCTGCAGCCTCTTCTCAGCACCATGTCCTGCAAAATGTCCTGGAGGAATGGGGAAGATGAATGAATGGAGCTCAGAGGATGGGGTCTACAGCTCCAATGCGGACACCCTCCTGCTGGAGAGAGAGAGGCAAACAGCTGACCTCTGGTAAGTGCACCCAGCTTTTCCTGCTGAAACCATATCCCTCAGCAATGATGTGAGAGGTATAAAATAACAACCTGGTCACACCCACACAGCGCTAAACTCTGCCCTCCTCTCTGTAACCAGGACTCCATGAAATTTAACCAGCCAGAGTGCTGGATTCTGCACCTGAAATGGAGTAATGCTGGGCACAATTGCAAGTTGGGATAGGGTGGATGGAGAGAAACCCTGCAGAAAGGGAACCGGGGAGGCTGGCTGGTGATAAACTGAACAGGAGTCAGCAGGGTGCTCTGGCAGTCATGAGGACTGTCCTGGTTTTGGCTGCGATAGAGTTAATTTTCTTCCTAGTAGCTGGTACAGTGCTGTGTTTTGGATTCAGTCTGAGAAAAATGTTGATAAGAGTTATGTTTTAGTTGTTGCTGAGCCGTGCTTACACAAAGTCGAGGACTTTTCAGTTTGCCGTGGTCTGGCAGTGAGTAGGTGCAGAAGAAGCTGTGAAGGAACAGGGTCAGGACATCTGACCTGATCTGGCCAAAAGGGTATTTCATAACATAGAACATCATGCTCAGTACATAAACTGTGGGGAGTTGGATGGGAAAGACCAAACACTGCTTGGAGACGGGCTGTGCATAGGTCAGTAGGTGGTGAGAAATCGTATTGGGCATCAAGACTCATTTTCTTTTTTTTTTTTTTTTGGGGGTGTGGCAGGAAATGTGTGTGTCCCTTTTTACTACTTTTTAAAATTTTATTTTAAGTATTAAACTATTCTTATCTTTCTTATGTCAACCTATGGGTTCTCCTTTTTTTTTCTGATTCTCCCTCCCCATGGCACTAGGGAGGCGGGTGAGTGAGGGGCTGTGTCATACTTAGCTGCCCCCTGGAGTTAAACCACAGCAAGGGCAAATGGCATCCTGGGGTGCATAAAACAGTATAACCAGCTGTGACTCAAACACAGCATAGCCAGCCAGTCAAAAGAGGTGATTATCCCACTGTGTTCAGCATTGATGTGGCCTCACCTTAAATCACTCTTGTGCAGTTCTGGGCCCCACAACTTAAGAAGGATTTAAAGGTCCTTTGCTGTGTCCAGAGGAGGACAACAAAGCTGGTGAAAGGTCTGGAAAGCATGAGGAATGGCTGAGGACTTTTTGTTTGTTTAGTTTGGAGAAAAAGAGGGGTGATTTCATTGCTCGCTACAGGTTCCTGAGGAGGGCAAGTGGAGATGGAGGTTCTGGTCTTTTCTTCCTGGGATCCAGTAATAGGACACATGGAAGTGGTTTAAAGTTGCACCAGGGAAGGTTTAGACTGGACGTAAGGAAGCACTTTTCTAAAGAGTGGGTGTTCAAACACTGCAACAGGCTTCCCAGACAGCTGGTCAATGCCCCCAGCTTGTCAGTGTTTAAGAGGTATTTGGAAAAAGCCCTTAAAAGCATTTTGTAACTTTTGGTAAGCCCTGAATTCATCAGGTAGTTGGATTGGATGATCGATCGTTGTAGGTCCATTTCAACTGAAATAGTCTATTCTATTCTACACCAAACACATAAAGAAAACCTAGATTTCTGTCTTTAAGATTAAAGACATACCTGCATCTGAAAAAATACTATATCTACTTCTTATTTTCTAACTGGAGGAAATCCTCTTCAAAATCCTGCAACTCTTAATTATTCATTTATATAAACATGATCACTGCTGTGCTAAACCTGTTGAGATCTTAAAATCCAGCTGATTTTAAGATCAGGATAACATTTAATGATATTATTAATGATTACCATATTTTTGTTTAATTTGAAAGGTTACATTGATAACATTTCTTAAATGTCCAGCACATAAAAGCCACAATGGGTATGTCTATATTTATCTTAAGTATTGTTACTGAGACTTTCCATTGTAGATATTTCTTGCACTGCGAGAATATTTTTCTCTCTGGTTGCACTACTGTATTTGTAAAGGTCTTCTGAAGCTAAGGATTTTTTTTTCTTCTTTGAAGCTGATGCGGACAAGCAAAACTTTCTAAGGAGTTGTGCAGAGAAAAAGAGATATAATAATTTAGATTTACTTAGATATATAAATAAATAGTCTCTAAGCCCATATCAACAAATGTAGATAAAGCAGTCACGATTTCCATCTCAAATGGACAAAAGTAAAAGTGTCCTATGACATCTCCCCATAGGGCTACACTTGCTCAAATGAGCATGGAGCAGTCATGCAGCATGGTTCTTTCTTCAGTATAATTTTCTGACTGTTCTTAAAAATGCAATCCCACACACTCAGCCTGGCTACTACTTATGGGGAGACACAAGAATGAATTAGTAGTGCTGCTTTTGGGAAACAAATGTAACTTTAATGTTGACATCCTATTTATCCCCTGTTGAGAAATAAAGTATTCTGTGTATTGAAATGATGAATTATAACCGTTAAACAAAAATGTAATGCGTTTGTTACAGCCACCAAGTAGACAAATTACCATTATGCTGTGCAAGTAATACTTTACAAACCCATTTGTCACACAGGAGAGGTGTCATATGCAATCTGATTCACCCGGCTTAATGTATGAAATGAAACCTCGATTTTCTTCAGCAGATGTAACACAATAAGAACTAGCTTTCATTCCAGAACCAGTGATAAATACTTTGTTTTCTCAACAAAACAAACAAACAAAAATTCAGCATGTCTTGTGCATTTGCAAAAGAAAAAAAAAAAGAAAAAAAAGGGTTTACATTGCATTTTAATTGGTGGTAAGTATACTGGAAGCTTCTACATATCACACAAATCACAGCAACTACCATGTTACAGTTATCAGTTCAACAGAACTCACTAAACTTCAAATAAATTCAGCATGATAGATTGGTTTTGGATGGAAATCAGCACAGATTTGGTCAATTGATGTACGGCTACACTGATTTATAACAGGCTAAAGTGACAATATTTCTATCCATGTCAGTAAAATTTAATCTCCAATTTACAGCAGTCATGACAAGGCCATAGGTATGATTTCCAGCATACACTGAAAATGAGATTTAGGTAAAAACTAATTTCTGGGTTGAGGAAGGGGATCTAGAAAGATCCTTTCAACAACACTCTCAGGCTAGAGATGCCTAAATCAGCAACTTCTTTGCCTTGAGTATCAACTTCTAAGCCAAGTGCCACCCCCATGCAGCAGAATTTCTTTCTGCCTACTCAGGCACTGAGTCCTATCCTAAACTCTCCAAGTATTTAGAAGGAAGAACTAAATTCAGACATCTATACTACAGGCTTACACATCAAATTTATTTATCTAGGTTATTCTTTATTATCAAAAAATTAGGATCTAGAGTGAAACAACAGATAAATCTCACTGTCTTACTAGTTCACATTCTGTCTGTTTCCCTAAATATCCCAAAACAGTAGGCTAGCTTGGTACACAATGGATGCAAATAGAAAAGTTTATATGTGTTCAGCACAGTCCATAGTATAGTTACTTCAGGAAAAAGAGAAAGGAAAAAAGAAAAAGGAGGAAACCCCAACTTTTTCTATAATAGACAAGTAGATACAGCACTCATCTACATTTGCTTTCCTTTCCAGCTTTAGGATAGAAAGTGTCACTTATTTCCTTCCTTCCAGCTGAGTTGCCAATACCACAAGTATTATGGAAACAGACAAAATGATTAAGTTTGAAACTACTGGTCTGGATGTTTTTGTCATTTTCAGTTGGAATTTGTCAGAGAAGTTTCTAGCTGATATTTGATGAAATAGTCTTTTGTTTTAAGCTCGATCATAATTCCATACCAACAATGTTACTTCTCTGTTCCCATAAAAACAGTGCTAGAACCACTCATGAAAAGTGACTGCTGTCCATCAGTTTGGGTCAGAGATGAAGCAAAACACTAACCACCATGTCAACAACCTTAAGTGAGAACAATAAAAACTGTACTTAAAATATAGCTCTTGGGCAAATGCAGTAGCAGAAACAAAAACCCCTTGAAAATAAAAGATACTCATTCTAAAAAGTCATGCCTGTCCTTGATTCTTATTGACATCGATGAGAGCTTTGTCATTGAGCCCCAGAGACGTGTAAGCCTTTTGATGTTAGTAAATAATCTAAATCAATGTCTCTTGGAGACTGCTAATCCATGGCTCAGGAGCCACAAGAATTCAGTAGATATTGCTACAAGAAATACTGAAGAGTCTTTATGCGTGCATATATATCTGTATACATATATATCTTTTCCTGCTAACTTGTCTGCTAAGAATTCCAGTTATGCCTTTGGAGAGCCCAGTGTACCAGGCTCACTCTGTGCTGAGAGAGAAAGAGTAATTGAAGTGATCAGAAAAAGCAACCATTTTGAGAAGAAAACTATGATTTAGAAGTCATATCTTTATAAGATAATTGAACAGGTCAAGGTAATAACCACACCAGGAAGAAAAAATTACCTATGTATAAGGAAAGGTCATTCTTTTATTACTTCTCCATGGGAGAGTTCCTGTGAATGTGTGAACAGGATAGAGAATGTGTATGTTTCAAGAGGGAGAAAAAGAAATGTCAGTAAATAGTTTGGCATGCAGAGTTCTGAACAGGAAGCAAAAAATCACCTTTGCAGGCCATTTTATCATGGAGCAGGGTGCTGTCATACTGGAGTATATGGTGAGTTTACAAATTCTCCAACCCCACCAAGCCCTGCCCACTTTTTTTTTCAGAAGTTCACAGCAGTTTTGTGTTCTCATCATCTGATTTCTGGTATCCCTAATGGATGTAAAAACACAGAAAAACATAGCAAAGTATACTTATAATACTGGAGCTATGTAACAGAGTAAAAATCTTTGGTGGTCCTCTTCTCCTTCCTATAGTAGATGATGGCCAAAATAAATTAATGTCTTCATGGGAAGTTTTGTGGTGGGATATTTTAAGTGTGAATTTCCTTTTTGACCTCTCGTTTCCTTTCTGACTTCATTAAAAATCGAAGTTTCCCAAGTGTTTTAATTCTTCTTCCATTCCTGTCTGTGTAACAAGAACAGGTCTTGTTCTTCATGGATTACTCAAACACAAAATACAGGAGGGCATTCAGTTCTCTGTATGACAGGTGAATTTATTCACTCCTAGAATTTCATTTAAACAAACGTTATCTACTTTTCTTGTTCCAAAATGAATTTCTTTCTATAAACATGGCTAACTGCTCATTGTTGGCACTTTTTTAATACATCATATGGCCAGAAGACCTTCCTCTTCTATCACTCATTTGTCATTAAGAAAATTTAAAAAAAAAAAAAAAAAGAAGACAGGAAAAATAAAAAAGCTATATAGTTTGGGGTGATTTTTTCAGAGTTCTCTTTCTGATCCAGGAAAAAGGGATTTAGTATGTGCAAAACTGAATAATCATATAGAGATTACAGTGTGTCATCCTGGCATTGTTACATTTTCATTGGTTCTTATCTTGATTTCTCTAAAGTCACTTGAAAAGTACATCAGGACAGTAAGAGGAATTTACTTTGCCAGAGTCAGCAGCCCTTTTGGGTTCCTGATTTCTTTTTAGCAACACTGTGGAGGTCCAAATTGAAATCTCAACACCAACACACCAGAGAAATTGTCTTGAACAACACTAAAAAAATACAATGCTATCTTCCTCCCAAAAATTAGAAATTTCAACATATGAAGTCAATATTAATTTAGAAGAGTGGCTAAACCTGTACTATGCAATGTGCAAACTTTTCTGACTTATACTGATAACACAGTACAGCACAAAATCTCTCTCTTTTCAGTGCATTAATGAAAATTAATTGTATATTGAATGAGCCTTCAATATCATAGAAAACACGGTTTCTAAACTGCAATATTAAAGTTAGACTACAGGTTCTGATTCCTCCCCAAAGTTCTGTGTCAACGCTTAAGAAAAGGTCTGAGCATTACATTCCTCTCTAAGCACATTTTAATTTGCTCGTATCGTAAAGTTGAAAGGTGATTCAGCTGTACTTTTTTTCCTAAATTATTGAACAAAAATAACTAAATTTCAATTACAATAAGCACATGTAACAAACAAGGGTGTCTAAACTGCAGTCTATAAAATAATGAACATCTATTTTTAATGGTAGAAATTCTGACTCTAAAAAACACACAGTTAACTTTCAAAAAAAACCTCATAAAAGTAAAATGGATTATTTATTACACATATCCAACTTTCTTTACATTCAATAATTACAGAGGAGCAGATGTTCACATGCTAATGAACAAACTTGCAGGTGAGGCAAACAGATCCTCATCGTCTTACATCTTTTAAGAACTATGGAACTGTTTCTCTCTAAATAGAAAGAGAATAACAATAATAACATGCATTTTTAAAGACAGCCAGATACCAGGTTTTTTATTACTAAGAAAACTGGTTCATAGGAGTTATTTATGAACACCCATTTATATGCTTACAATCACTCAAATACTTATAGTTTATACTTGGGAAAATGCACAGTATTCAAATCATAGAAGGCTTTGTTCCGCTTCCACGGAACAGGAAAAAGGAAGCATTGTTGAAGGAAGTAAAGTAAATAAAGTAAATCCTAGGAAAATTTCCTAATTTCAAGTTGTAGGAGGGAGAGTACCCAAAACACAAGCAGGTTATAATAAGAACAGTATTTTCCTCAAAGAAAGGAGTAAGGTACAGAATAGGATAGCAAAAGTAAGTTCATAGTTGCTATAGAGGTAAATTAATTCAGAGAAAATAGGAATTGGACAAGAAGCTTGGATACTTTGACTGCTTTCACAGATGTGCATGATGTAATCCCTACATAAGCACAACACAGTCCCCTTTCAGAGCCAGTTTAGGATATGTGTATACTACTTAATAACATTTGTGGGAGCAATTTTGTTCTTCCTCAAACTTTCTTGTACCAAACCAAAGAAACAACATCTTTCATGTATTCTTTTAACATTTTCTATATATGTCCTATCAACTTCTACTGAATCCAGTCTTAACCACTCTTTAACCACTTTTATCAATATGAATGACCAGATTTGTAAATACTATTCCATTAATGTCTTATTCCTCCCTAGTGACATGGCACTTATGTTTTGATAATCAAAAAAAAAAAAAAAAAAAAAAAAGAAAAAGGTAATTTTCTAACCACTATTTTTTATAAAAATGCATGAAAAGTTTTCAACAGCTTCCCAAATATTGGTGTGGAACAATCGAACATATTTTTACTAATTTTCATATGCAACAAATTAAATAATATAAACATATTGGAATAAAAGAATAGGTCAAAAATACTTGGAAACATGAATAACATAAAGATCAGATAACATGAAATAAAATGAGTAACAGGAAAACATGTTTTCAGACTATTTTCTGTTAGACAATTTACAGGATTATTCTGACCAGAAATCCTGAACATTTATCCATCAATATTCCCTTTATAACGTGTTTCACTCTCAAGCACCAAGAAGTTAGAAAAGTGAAATAAAACTATTTAAATCCCATTGCAGAAATTGTGATAAGAGATGCTTCAGGTGTACTTTGAGGAATTGGAGAATAAAACATACAACAAATGCTCATGAACATCATAAATGGTATTCCTATATTCACCTTCCAGGATACTTCAATACTTTTACCTTTCTGTCACCAATTTTTTATTCCAGGTGGCATCCCGGCATGGCTCTCTGCTTAATATGAGTTGCAGTTTGTAATCCCCATCCCCAGATTATTCTTCTCTAACCAGGCTCAAGTTATCTCACCCCTGAGTCCCCTCACCCTTTTCTTGGTGCACTATCCAACTGACTCCTTAGCAGGTCTCTCCATGGTGATAATTAGTGCCTTTTTTCTCGACTCTGCAGGGAAGGCCTTTATGTTTTATTTCTGCCCTTCATGTGTTTCAGGCTATGCCCCCCAGTGTGCTCAGCCACGGCTCCTCTTCTCAGAACTGAGACAGAGCAGGAGCCTCTCCAGACTTAGCTGCTGGACCCCCTGCAGCCATGCCCTCCAACAAAGCAGTACCTCCCCTGTTAACCAATCTATGTTGCCCAACATCAGTGAATCCCGATCAATTAATAAAAAAATAATTGTTATGAATTATGTGTCCAAAAGCCAGGAAGCCAAAATGTTGGTGTGCCAGTTCTCATTTACATTACTTAGAGTTTCCAGTTGTTAATTGCCTTTTGCAGACATAAGAACAGTTGTGAAATATTCTCTAGTGACCTGAGTTAAATAATTTAGTGAGATGAGATTGTGATTTCTTTTCATCTTTCATTTGGAAAGAAATAGACAAGAAAGTCCAAGGAAAATGGATCCCACCCAAAATAGTTATAATCCTGTGGCTGGAGAGAAATGTCATGCAATATATGTAGGCTCTTGTCTCTCTGGCTGGGGATTAGGCTCTTTTTAATTTATTTCTTGAGTGAGAAGGCTAGTGGAAAAGAGATTGTATCTCTCCTTACAACCATAGTCTGTATTCACTAACCAAAACTAGAACCCAAGCCTGTGTTTCTGCTTTCTCAGTTGAAGGTTATAACTTCCAGGCAATTTCCTACTCATGTAATTTTGCCTCTCCTGTCTGTCTTGGAGCTGAGAAAGCTTCCTGATTCAGATGTTATCAAACCAAAATAATTCTGCAACTGTTCAGATGCATTTATACATACATTTTATAAAGAAAAATTAAAAACCCCAGAATATTGTTTGAAAAATATTTTTATGGCTTTCTACTAATGAATAAATAGAAGACCTATGGTCGTGTCTAAATGAGCATATGAACACCACCAAATACTAAATAATAAATGACTTCTCATTTTGGCCCTATTAATTTTAGATACAGACATTATTACCTTTGGCAAAAACATATAGCCTCTTCATCTTTCCAAGTTGTGTAATAAAAGAGCATTTTTAGCATTCATTAATAATTTTAGTGGATTATATACAAATAAATGTATAAGTCTTATTATAAAATCTGGGAGAAAAATAATCTATAACTCAATGGAGTAGTGGAAATATTAGTCTGGAAACTATAACTGTCTACTTAACTTTTCATTATTTAAATTCTAAGTTCCATTGAATTTTCTGTATTTGTTTTACTGTTAAATGAGGGATTTCCATAGTGAAGCACAAATTCGTTCAATTCCTGAACTTGAAAATGAGCAAGACTTTTCTGGCTAATTTTTTCTTTAAACAAAAAATATCTCCAAGCGACACAAATGTAGCTTTTTAACATTCCTGTTGTTTATTTAATTGAATTATAAACTTCAGAAAAAAAGCCAAACACAACAGTTATTCATTTAATTATCTAACAAGTCTATGATAAAGAACATTCTGAAAAAAAATGAGCCAACTGGTGTTAGCTGATGGGTTTTATTCACATTAGTCAAAACCTTTGCAAGTTGTCACACTCCTATTTAGTGAAGAATTTGTACTATTCAACAGTACTACCAGTGGGATTTGATACATTATATTGGTTTTTCTGCTTCTCAAAGACTCGGTGGGATATTTGGGGACAAAATAAGTACACCTGAATTGAAAATAAAGCAGGCAACAGATGGAGTTAGCTCTCAAGCTTCAGCATCTCGCCCAGAGTTTCAGTAACACATTTACATGGACTTGAAGTTTGTGTCCTTGAAATTTCCTCTGAAATTATGAGTCACTTCTGTTGGAAACTTGGGAATGAAGGAAAATATGTGCATGAGTAGGAGAGCACATCCTCAAGTTTGCCTGGAGGAATCAATGATTCCTCCTCCTTTTGCAAACAGTGTTAAAGCTAAGAGCATTCATCCTTTTCAGGGCTGAGTCCTGCAGCTCCTTTCTTCCTCCCTTGCCCTCCTGTTTTGTGACACAGACAGTATGATTTCAAACTTTGTCAGCTATTCCTGGTCAAAGAGCTTTGTTCCAAATGATTAGGAAAATTCAAACAACATTTCAGCTTGTGGTTGGGGTTGTCCAGCTCAGAGCACAGACAATGCAGGCAGCAGCCAGAGTAGAAGGGGACACAGAAGTGAGGCCAGCAGCTCTATTGAGGGCAGCACACACAGGATCTGCAGTGGTGGTGGCACCACAGGTACCAGTCCTGCAGCAACTATTCCTGACATGGCAGAGCGAGGTCCCAAGGGAGCTGCTCTGCACCTCCAGACAGTCAGGTGATTGGTGTCTCTTGCTGAGTCAGAGGGTTTACTTGTCCACTTGAAGTGTGTGCTGGGGAAGCCTCTGTTTCACACAGGACAGGAGTTGCAGGTTGAGGTCAAGAGGCTGTGTGATGTCAGAGATGACAAAAAGGAGAGTGACCTAAGCTTTTCTGAGATCCTGAGGGTTCAAGTGTTTGAGCCCAGCAGAGATACCAAAGGACAGGAGCAGGCAAGGTCTATGCTGGTTGGGTTGGAAATTGGGAGTAAAAGCTGGAAGCTCATGTCTTCTAGCACCAGGAAGACAGTTCCTGTTCCTCGTGTTCCACCTGCAGCTCTCCAGCTCCTGAATGTGTTCAGTGTCCTGGTAGCAGCAAGTGCCTGGGAGCTGTGAGTTGTGTCCAATGAAGAAGCAAAGTCAACTGAGAGTGAGTCCCAGAGCAGAACCAAGAGGAAGAGTTGACTGGCAGCAGAGGGCAGCTGCCTGCTGAGCAGTCAGGCAGGTTTGTTGCTTACAGGGAGTTGGGTATTAGACATTAAGGAGAGACCACCAAGGCTCAATGTCCAGTCTCCATCACTGGACATACTGATAACCCATCTGGACACAGTCCTGGACAATCTGTTCCATCTGACTCTCCTGGGAACGTAAACCTGAGGTAGATGATTCCTAGAAGTGCTTTCCAGCCTCAGGCGTCCTGTGATTATACCACATCTGAGGTGTTGGATGTGTCTGACCACAAGAAACACAGGAAAGAACAGCCACCCTGTAGCCAGGAATGGAGGATTCCTTCTCCATGGTAGAATGGTTTCGATAATTCAGCTACATCATGAAATCTCTGTTTTAAAAATGAATCCAGGGTCTTTTGGGCACACTGGAATGGCAGACCCATGCAAGTTTGTGGGCGCACATGTGGGTGCCCATATAATACAGAACATAATAGAGAACATAAACATGACACAGACATAGACATGAGAGGTTCAGCGTAGGCAACACAGAAATTTTAAGGTGCACAAGTGAGATGACAGAAATTTTAAGGTGCAGATTGGGATGATAGAAATTTTTCTTAGATGACAGAAAGGTGTTAGGGGCACAGGTGTTATAAACTGAAAGAAAAGACATGAGAACAAGTTACTACTCTTGGAGATGTTTACAAAGTTAGTAACTGAAGTTATAATAAAAAATAAGCTTACCTTAAGAGCTTACCACTGCTGAACAGCAGGATGGATAAAATAATGTGGCAAAACACAAGTATGAAACTGGAATACCCTTACCAAATGGGAACAAATTATATTGAAGGAATTAATGTAGGGTGTCAATGGGTATCAGAAGCAGGGTCACCTAGTAGTATCAACAGAGAGGACTGGGAAAATTATAGCAGAGAACAGGGGTCTAAGGTAATGTAGAAAAAGCACTATGAAGATTTTAAGTGTTTCATGGAGCAAAGATTGCAGAAACAGGTAGAAAAGAAATGAGTAGTGGTTCATGAGTCATGGCTTATTCTACGATGTTGCTAAACAGACGCTTTATTTTCTAGGACAGTAGCTTACATACCAGAGAATAGTGTTCACACGGGATAAGCTATTCATATTTACAATGATGGCTTTATAAATATCTGCTCATATTTCATAAGTACTGTAGCAATATTAGCTGGCACTGTGTACTGATACATGGAAAGATGGAGTAACTACGCTTACCAATAATGCTGTCAACAATTTGCTGCACATTAGATTATCACTGCTACCAGTTTCAAGAAAACCTGCACTAAATAAATACAATTATAAATTAAATAGTGCAAGAATTAAAAACTAGCCACCCAGTTTGCATAAAATAAATGTAAACTTTTTGCTAGGAAATCTCCTTGGGAATCCATTTTCACTCACAACTTCTCTGTGTACACACTGAAGCATTTAATTTTCCCAGTGGGTAAACTAATTAAAATCACAGAACAATACCAGTTCTTGAGCAGAGAATTGTGATAACTTACTATGAAAAAAAATTGATCCACATTGCTTTAAACAAAGAATGCCAAAAAGAAATGAGAAAGCTGAGCACAAAAAGATCTTCTGATTTATAAATACCATGGAAATGTGTCCTTATAGTTTTTGTCCATTTTCTTGAGAACAATCTCATTACATCAAAAGGACTATCTCTGAACATTGTGCCATTCAGCTAAACAGCATGGATAATAAATTTATAATTAAAAAAATAAAAATGATAGTTACTAAACGGGTGTTTTAGAGGAAGAATTTGGATTATCTACAGATAATTCTTTTCTGGATATTTAGAAAGGCCATGATTGAACTGTAGAAAACTTATGTGATAAATTATGATTGTGCTCTGACCTTCTGTTGTACATAGGCGATGCAGATCTTTCCGTTATTTTGTAACTCTTTTGAATTGCTCTAACTCTGAAAGTATTTTGAAAATAAAAGAACCAACAAATGAGGCCAGTTTTGTTTGTCTAGGGGGTTACTTTATTTTAAATTTTACTAAAAGGAGATTTTTACCTTTATTTCAAAATTACAATTAGAATGCTAATAATTAGAGTTTTAGTGTTAGTTCTCAGGAACGTGACAGGCTCTGTGGGAGGCAAAACAGAAAGTAGTCTCTCAAGTGGATTAATAGATGGCAGGGAAAGCAACAGCATATACAGACTAGCAGAGAGATTTGAAAAGAATTAGGGTAAATAAGTGTACTCTGTGAAATTAGGTGATAGCACTTACATACCAGTTTACCTGATAGCAGTTTGCATTTCTGCAAGTTCTTCATGATGGAAGCTTTAATCAAGGTCCTAAATTCATCAGGCTTAATTTTACATTTCTGAAGTGGCAAAGAGGACACTTTATATAGACATTATCACTTGAACAGCTTTTTTCCGCCCTTACTGCTGTTAACCATTGTCTCTCACTGAGATACTATGGCCTATTTAATCAGTGTAGAATTTACCTTGAGTCCATAACAAGACCGTTTACATCCCATTTGGTTCTCCTTTGAGCACTCAAATGGGACCTAAATGTCCATAGACCTTGTACTTGCCCTTTGAAATGGATGAATTCACTGTCAACGAAAAATAAAGATGCTCATTAAACAACCCTCTAGTATTAGAAGATATTCTAACTGAAAGCATTACACAAGGGTGAGGTGTTTGTATAGCTGGACCAGGAGAGTTTTCCGAGCTTTGATCCATTATAGGGTAGTGGGAAACTGTTTATCTCAGTGCATGTAGCTTTAGGTGCTCCCATACTCTTAGAAAACGTCATGTCCTGAAATACACTGGAATAACGGCAAAAGTAATTCTCACATCCTACATTTAACTCTGTCTAGGTGAAATTTGTAGCCACCAATTTCCACAGACATTGGTAGTAGTCTGAAAGCAATAAGGAACCAAAAGGTTGGTAGATATAATGATTTTGAAACTTAAACACTTCAAAGCCATGACTCCTATTCAGGGAAATATAATAGAAAAATAGAGAGTATGAAGACTCCATCTGACCCCATTCGTGTTATTATTACTAATGCTGGAGTCCTTTGACTTTTATCCCTGAGAACAGAAAGCTTTTCCTTTGTTGCTCTCTATGTATTATACTATTTGAAATGCCATAAGGGAAATCAAATGCAACCAACCCAGCACTGACATGTAAATAAAGTGTAACAGATCAAATTTATTTTACTGCAATCCAGTAGGACAGAAACAAAGATAATAGTACAGGGGATTTATATATGTGGAATGTGTTTACTTTAACCTAAATACAGGTAGAAGTTTAACACCAGAAAAGATCACTGCATATTGACTATATGCAACTAGTATAAAGGATATGTGTCTCCAGTAGATCCAGAATGCCTGGCATAGTATCTCTTCTGGGATCACTGTTTTAGCATTGATTCTAAGATACAGAGACAACTGACATGTCCTATGCCAGCCTGTGAAGGTGACTTAGAAACCTCAGGTTATCTAACAGGGATTAGGTAGTACTCCAGGGTCATATCCTTCATTATCAAAGGATAGAAATAGACATTCTTCATTGTAAAGAATAACACTACAGCAGGGAGTGTGGATAGAATCTTAAGCAACTTATTTTACCATGGATTATCAAACAAATAACACAACATGGGCTCAGATATGTATTTGAGTTTTGGTTGATGTAGTTGTGTACCACATACTTTGCTATAACAAGATCATGACCACTAGATCCAGAGTTGTTTTCTCCCTCTGCTGGACACTGGTGAGGCTACACCAGTAGGCTGTGTTCAGTTTTGAACTTTTCCTGTCCAGGGAAGACATAGATAAATCTGACCTTGCCCAGAGGGAGTTACTAGGGTGTTTACAGTCTAGCTGGCATCACCTAGAAGGGCAGGCCAAGGAAGCTTGTCTTGTTTAGTCTGACAAAGAGGAGGCTAAACTGTAGTCTAGCACAGGCCTGCAGTTATCTGGAAGGCAGTGGCAAAGTTACGGACCTAAACCTCTCTGGTTAGTGCAAGGCACTAATAGAATGAGCGATGGCTGAAGATTGCACCTTCTGAGTGCCAGGTGAATATCAGGAAAGAAAATTCACTGTGCAGCACTGGAATGTCTTGCTCAGAGTAGCTATGAAACCTTCATCCTTGTAAACTGTAAAGATTAGAATAAGACCAAACCATTCTGAATGTACCGACGTACTCCTGGCAACAGTCCTGCTTCAATAGAGTATTGAAATAGTGATGTCCCTCCAGTCAACATTTCCACAAACCTACAATGTCTAAAACATGGCACATTAATGTCTGATAAGCTGAAATAAAATTTATTGGTTTATATTTTTTATTCAGTCTTAATGGTTAAACCCTAACTCAATAGGAGATCAGTGGGAATTTGTACCTGAGTGTTGTGGGGTTTTGAGGTAATGTTATTTTGTTACTAAGGAAGAGCAGAATCATGCTTTAACTTGCATTATGGAAAATAGAAACTCAGAGGAAAATTGGGAATCTTAATAATGGCCATCTTTCCCTTCTCAGTCATACTTTGATAAATGTCAAGAGACAGGTGCTACACAAACCAATAAATAAAACAAGTTAGTAGATTAGTTTGACATAAGTATTGATTCAAAACCTAATCACTATTCAGATATTCCATTTTATGAATCTTACAATTGATTGTGTTCTTGCATGCTATGTGTGTCAGAAGGGTGAAGTTGCCAACTAAATAAAATGCAGACATGCAAGTCTATTTTCTGCTTTTTGTTCTAACACAATTAAAAATAAGTAAGACTTTAAATCCTATCTTAAAAAAAAAATTAGCAGCATTATTCATTTAGTACCTAGAATGTGCACATTTAACTTCCAACTAAAAATACCAAAAGAATCATCCCCTGAAAAATATCTAAATATAGGTTACTTCATTACCTGTAAATCAGTCTCAAAAAGGATGCAGTCTGTGAAATACTAAATGAGAACTGACTGGTTAAACGCTGTGCTTCTTGCAATCAGAAAGAATAACAATTACAGCGCCAACTGCTAATCCTAAGAAATCAAAACAGAGTTAGGCAGCCACTAAATTCTATTATAAAGTGTAATTATTATTATACTTCTTTCAGAAAATGAAGAGATGGAAACATTATGCAAGTACTTAACCTTTTTTAGTAGCTAGGACATTGTTCTTTGCTGTGCTACTAAATATACTCATCTTTAAAAAGAAATAATACTCTAAATTCAGAAAACACTAGTTGGTTCTTCTCTTTAATGCTTAATCAGAAATGTTGAGATATTCTATTTTTTCCCCTGAAGTGGATTAGATTGAAAATGAAGATATGTTAAGCAGGCAGAATGTGCAATATGCTTTGTAATTAGCACAATCCAGAGCTTACTGTTGTACACTACTGATGATGTATGTACTTCTCACGTGGGTTTTTTCAAATACCTAACATCATCTGTCACTACAGTGCAAAGAAAAGAAAAACATGACCACGATCTCTATATACACTTATAATTATGGGGATGTATATAGGTATTGAAGGCTTAATTTGACTAACTAAATTGGAATCACAGTCACAATTAAAAAGATTTTTTTCTTTTTTTTTTTTTTTGTGGGGGGAGTTTTTTAAATCCATATAGCAAATTAAATAGGTCTAAAGATAAATGAATGGATGCTACAGCTATAAATTGTGCCCTGGGACTCTGGCATACCTTTTTCCAGCCTAAGGAGTATTGATTTCCGTGTTTTCTTGCATTTTGCAACAGCTTTATTTTTTAGCCGTTAATCTATGCAGCGATATCTGCCCCCTCACCCTCTTGTTGTGGCTTAACCCTGGTTAGCTAAGCACCACACAGCTGCTTCCTCACTTCCCTCCACCCCCAGTGGGATGGGAGAACAGCAGAGGAAAACTAAAACCAAAAAATTTGTGGTTCAAGATTAAAAATCGTTTAAAAAGTGGAGAAGTGGAACGAGAGAGAAAAAAAAACCCAAAAAAAGTAATGTAAAGGCAATGACTCTCCACCTCCCATGGACAGACCTGTGTCCATCCAGTTCCTGAGTAAAAGATGACTAACTTCCCTAAAACCCCGTTTTCCCTTTTTATAGATGAGCATGCTCTTGTATGGCAGGGAATGCCTCTGGCAAATTCAAGTCATCTGCCTGATCACGCACACTCCCAACCTCTTGTGCACACACACCCCACTGCCCCCCTCAATTTACTGGGGAGACACAGAGTGAGAAACAGATAAAGTCTTGACACTGTGAACGCAGTGCTCAGCAGCAGCTAAACATGAGCATTTCATCAGCACTGGTTTTGGTGGTCAATCTAGAACACAGACCCACATGAGCTGCTATGAAGAAAATTAACTCCATCCCAGCCAGTACACGTCTCCACACAGGAAGATGAAATTCTGTTAAAAAAATTAAAAATTAAAAATTGGTGGTGTATTTTATCTTCTGTGTCAATTGAACAGTAATATCTTTAAGAAACCCTACATGCTAAGAAAAGGAAATCCAGCTCCTGTATTTTCTTGTGAATTATTGTTGACTATTTCTATCCAAATCACTGCTCCTAAGATATTTCCAAATTTCTTCCAACAAATTGTTTCTAATAACTTCCTCACTGGGAAGTGAATCTATACTGGTTGTCTATTGATCCTTTTTCTGAGCTGAATATTCCATGGAATTATATTTATCTTGAAAGTCTGAGCTTAGTAGGGGTAGAAGTGAGATTCATGTGTTTTCCTGAAACCCTTCTCTACTGACAGGTTCTCCTTGGGCCTAATTAGTGATGACTACTTCTAGCAATCAATCCTACCCATCTTCCTGAACTGATGGCTGCCATTTGCTGTTTTATATCTTCCATTTCTTAATAAGCTTTATTCATTCAGAGGTTTCTGCAATTCTCAGCCCGTCATCTGCTTGAGGACAGCCTGGCTCTGGTGTGTCTGCCTAGAGCTGTCAGGGTGCTACTCTTCACTGACCAAAAGTGACCAAAACCCCGCTTGTTTGTTTTTGTTTTCTTTTTTCTTTTGCATCTGGAGAGTAGAAACAGGCTGTGAGTTCATTATGTGGCTCTACAAGGTAACAAGCCGGGATTTCCTGCACCCAGACCTGTGCAATGAGGATATGCCAAGATATTCCTCGGCCTGGATTCTGGCTGTTTGTTGCCCTCCTGGAAGCAGCACCCGCTCTGTGCAGATGTAAGTCTCTCTTTCTGGTCTTCAGTGTCTATGGAGTCATCTTTTTTACACTCTAACATATAGTCTAGAAGCTACTGTACAGTCTGATAGATTGAGGAAAATCATGTAGAAAGCATGTAAATACAAAGAGGGAAGGGCAGATAGAGACAATGAGCACTGTACACAAGCTATCTTAAAGCCAGTGTTCTGGTCACAAAGCCTAATTTTCTTTTTTGACAAGCACTCCTTTTAGGGAAGGACAAACTGGAGTTAGAATAGAGTAGAATAGAAATAGTTTCAGCTGGAAGGGACTTGCAATGCACATCTAGTCCAACCACTGTGACTGGAGGTGGTTGCAGGACATAAATTAATTTCAGTGTTTTTGCAGTCAGAACTTTTTTACTCTTCATGACTATTGTAGTGCTTCCCCAGTCTTCAAGGGTCTGAACAATATAGTGGACCATTCTGAAATTCTACAGTGCCACCATCAGTAATAACATACTTCTTCGTGTGCTATGACAAAGAATAATGTATAACATTTCAGGAAAAGTGTTACCTAGCCATGGTCAGAAACATTTGAGATGTTTAGATTTTAATTTTCCTCTTATTTAATTTCAAATGTGTGTGTTTGTTTTGGGTTTTTTCCTTTCCCAGTGGATTTCCTGGTCTCTCTTTCTATTTTAAGTGCTCTGAAATCACTTTGCATTTTACCTGTATATAGGTTATGGCATTTTTCTTTTTAACGACTGGGTTTATAATAATAGAGTTTGTTATGAGGGGAAGATACTTCTTATAACAACAGTAAGAATTTAAGCTGCTCTTTGCCTATTAGAGAAAAACTAATTTATTCAAGTAATTCTATTCCTGCAATTTTCAGTTAACAGACATGAATAAAAAATCTTCTTAAAGATAATGGAATAATTCTAGAAGGCCAGAGCTTTTCTTGGAAACTCTAATTACTTAGATATTGCTTGGCGTAACAAGAATGAAAGCTTAGGAAAAACTGATTCTAAAGATAATACAAGATTGTTTTCTTGCATAATTTACTTAAAATTTATATTTAAAACAGAAAAGCAGCAAAAAAGCTACCCTGTGCTTTGAGCTTGAAAACATATCTTACATAAGGGAAAGACCCATCTATCGTATGAGCCTAGCATGCACGTGGTGCTTTTCAATACAAAAGGCTGTTACTGGTTTAATAATGTATTTATTCTTTTCTTGAAAGAGTAGAATCAATAAAGCAATACACACATACACTTCCTTATGTGTAGGCAGCTGAGAGTATATCCAGACTGCTAGTTGGCACAAAAATACCTCATCTTCAGATTTGTCCCACACATGAAGCACACGTCAGGTAAGGTACTGGCTATTTGGATATTTCATAACATTAAATCAGTGTCTATAACTCCCATCCTCCAAATTCATCTTACACCAGCATTTTTTCTGTTCTCCATGTTTTTGGGTTTTTTGGGGTTTTTTTCCTAACCTGGGTTCCTTATCAGCTTCTGTAGTTAGAACTGCAAACAAATGTGGCTAACACAAGTAGTTAATATGAATAGGGTGGTTGGAGCCCTGAGAAGGAAATCATGCAGTAACTTGCAAAATAACTAGTCCTTCATTGTAGCTTTTTATTTATTTATTGGTGTGTTTTGGGTTTTGCCTAAGAGTAATGGTTGAGTGTTGTTTCTTTAATACTTTTCCTCAGTGATGAACATATGGGTAAGTTCTTTGTAAAATAGGGATGGTGAAAACAAAAACCCAGAAGATCAACCCTGAGGTAGTAAGACTCCACACATAGAATGTTGCAGACTACATCTGCTCCAGGAGCATGGACCTGAATCTGCTCTGTTTTGTTCCTCAGCAAGCCAAGTACAATTATAAGTGTCAGGGAGAGTTAATTTTTTTTTCCATTCTAACCTAGGAACTCTAATGGCTAGATTTCACCACTGAAAGATTGCTTTAAAAAGTATTAAGTACTGTAGAAAAAGATGTGTTATTTCTGAGTGCTCTGGAAATCTGAATGATAATTTTCAGAAGCTTTTGTGGATCAGCCTATGGTTTGGAAGAACTGTTAGTTTGCCCGTAGGTCGAATCATCCAAGTCCCAGAAAAAGCATGGTTTTGGACTGTCAGTCTCAGACTATGAGGCTTCAACAAGTGATGTCTGTGACAGCCCCAGTGAAAGCAGCTCTCACCCTACCAACAGCCCTTGGCTTTTTGTTGCCAGTAACAGAGCAACACTTCTCAGTCATTCTCACACCAGTATTTGTGGGATGAAGCAACTGATCTATGCAGAAAACCTTCTTGAAATAGAGGTGGAAGTGGAAAATGTCTTTTAAAAATGTATCAGCCCCTGGCTGTCTTCCAGGCTGAACTCAGAAGCAGTTGCTTCCGCACAACTGGGAGGTGTCACACAACAGTGTGGGAGTGAGAAGCCAAGTGGTACACACGAAAAGTTTTGCCACTGAATGCTTCGAATGGTGAAACTATGTTTCCCATTCTTCACCTGTAGCTCCTTGAAACAAAATGTGTTAGGACCCTGGAATTTCACAAAAAAACTTTTTTTAAACAATATATCTTATGATGAGTTTTAATAGAGTGTGGCTAAAACTTTGAACTCTGTTAAATCACAGCTTTTAAGCCTACAAAGTTTACTTGCTCTGTCCAGACTGTCTATGGAGGTTTAAGTTCTTTAAACCATAGCTATATTTACCATAGCTATATTTTTGGACCCTGTGGTCTTTCAGCAATGAATTTTTCAGGCTTTCTAAAGACTAACAGCTTGGAATTAGGAGTTTTTTAGTTTCTCTGTGTCTTTTGAGATTTCAGAGGAGTTGCATCTGTAACGAGTCTTTTGAAGGTTTTAAAAATTTTGCTGAACAGCACTGTAAAGATTTTTAGCTTTTCATGAGAAAAAGAAACATTTGTTCCCATCTGTATTATTAGTGAAATTTTTTTAAATATTCATGCATTGAAGATAGGTATGCTGACTTTCAAAGAATAGGCCTTCAAAAGCCCTTGAAAAGATTTAGACCACATGGCCATGGATATGTTTATGCAGTTGATGATTAGTGGTATGTACGTATACAAAATACCAGAAATAGCATTCTGTTTTGGGCAAACAAATATTAAGCTAACACAATTATTGATTTCAACTACTTAGTCGCAATAAAGGCACTAGAACTCAAATCTCCACAATTTTCAGAATGTGATTCTTCTTTATCTATTTATTTTATTTATTGTAATGGGACATCTTTATTATACAGATATCTGAACAAAAATTCTGGATCTCTACAGAAGTAAATCTCTTAAAGGAAATGCCTAATTTATCTTCCCCATCATAACAGGGGAATAAATGCCTGTGTGAACATCCAAAATAAAATCACTTAGGTTAAGTTCTTAATGTCTGTAAATGTTCCTTTGCAGTTTACAATTTAAGGCATTCCCTTATTTCCCTTCTAAACAAAATTAATTTATGCCCTGCCTAGATGGAAATTTATGGAACTTTAAGACCAAGTAGAGATAGATTATGTGGCAGGTACTACAGAAATTAATTGTATCTTAATTTCTGCAATTTTAAGATAAACACAGAAAATTGTGTTTGTCTTAGCTTAACTTATCCTGTTTTGTTAAGATAAGGTAGAATAAATTGCATTGTGGCATTCCCATGTTTGTCTTTAGAGGGAGAAGACAGTGAATTTAATTTTTAAAACAGATAAAAGTGTTAGTCATTCCAGTCAGTTAATTAACAGAAATTTCAACTTGGTTGGCTGAAAGGAACCTACATCAAGACAATGTGACTAGTGGTAACAATTTCTATATAGGTCCATTGTGTGATGGAAACTGTAGTCTACAACTAGGAGAAAGAATCCGTGTAGAATTAATCAGAACTATTTTCAGTACAGTTTAGTATTTCAATGATGACTGAATAATATCTTGGATAGTTTATAAAAAAAATTAATATTTACCCTAAATACAGGTTTAAAGCTTCTGTGAGCTATCCTTCAGTATTCTGAAGCATGCAAGGGATGATATTTGCATATTAAGAGTAAGAGGGGCCTGCAAAGTATCTCAGATATCTTGGTGCTATCAATGTACCTACATTACCTTAAAAAACTTCAAAAGTTTAATTCTAATCAGTAAGCAGAAGAATCTAATGATATTTGCTATACCATGTTTTATCTGGGATACCAGTATAACAGAAATAACAGAGCATCTATGGGAGACAATTTAACCGAGGACAGAGAGGATACATTAAGTCACTTAAAATATTACTAAAACCCTATATTTAAGATGTCAAATTGAGTAATAGGTAACTGTTTTAGGGTTATCTGAGATCTCTCTCGATTACGTTACCCACTTTAATTGCATCTCCATTGAGACAGAGTTTGGCTTATCTGTTGATAGCTTCCTACTCACTCCTTAGAACCTCTGTTCTTATTTTGAACCCTATACCTACTGTTCAGAAACCTGAAGAAGTGATTCTGCAGCATGAGCCTGTGGACCTAGTGTTGGTACCAAAGACTTCAAGATGCAACTGACAGATATAATAAAGGATTTACGGGACATCTTGCAACTTTCTGGTGCATAGTCTGGAGCCCAGGTAGAGTATTCTAAAAAGGCAAACATGATGATAGATAATGGGATATGCACTATGTCTCTATGCTCCTTTATGAAGCTCTGAACTCAGGAGAGATGGAACACATGCACAGCTTCATAGTAACATTATTATTTCCACTACTTGAGCCTGTCTGTTTTGTATTAAAAGTACGCATGAACTTAGTTTTGTTTTAAACACAGTGTGCAAGAAAATACTCTTCCACAGAAATAGACATGATTTTCTGTCATCTAAGTGTAGGACTACTCTTTTGGGTTTGTGAGAAACAGTTTTTCCAGCACTTGCATGTGGTCTTTTATTCTTTTGCTCTTGAGTTGATGTTTGTTTCAAACATCATTATTCTAATTTCTGTTATAAAGAGCTGTAAAACTAAGAGCAATTTATGGACCTAATGTTAATAACCAAAATATTAGTGAAATATTAACATAATTTTTAAGTTATTAGCATTATGTTCTTTTATCACAAATCAGAAAATAAGTTTGTGTCACGTTACCAATCAACAGAACCACTCTAATAATTAAAAATTCTTCGCTACAAAACCTCAAAAAAACTTTGTATTTAATAGCAAACTCATCTGTGATATACATGGTTCCAAAACCAGTTCAGATAGGTTTTACTATAAAACTACTATCTGATTGAGAGAAATGATGGTTATTGCTGTGCTAATAGCAGGAGCTAAATCTCCTCCCACAGTTCTATTCACCTGCCTTGTATTTACATCATATACCTCATTCAACACATACAATTCTGTCACTTGGGAAATAACACATTTGTTATACAAATTTATATAAAAATGCTCAGCTCAAACATTTACAAAAACACAGAATTGGAGCCACCTCTGGGAATGAAACAAGAATCAAAATGTGAAGTGGTTTTGGAAAACATACTATAAACAGAGAAGCAGTGTGAGACCCTTAATATCCAAAGATCAGAGTATCTTAAAATACTCAATGCAGGGCTGAAGTAGGAGAATAGGAAATTTACGTATGTGAGAAGAATGATATCTGATTTAGATATTTGAACATTTTTATTTATCCACCTTATAAATATGTACTAAAAGTGCTTTTGAATCATTCTCATTACTATTTCGATGGAAAAGTAATTGTTATGTTGAAAATGTATGCTTCTGTGATTTTTCAGCTCTAATAAAATTATGAACTTTGGACTTTTTTTACTTTAGTTTGCTATTTTATTGATATTAATAATTTTCTCCCTTTTTTGACAAAAAAATGTTTTCATCGATGAACCTCTCAGAAAGTACAAGTTACAAGCTCAAAGCAAGGCTATAAAATGGAGCATATAATTTGCATTGTATGAACATTCAGTGGGAAAGATCTGAGAAGCTTAGCTTTCCTGATCGAGTTCTCAGTGTGAAAGTCAAGGATTCTGAGCCTTAGCCTTGCTTTGAAACAGAAGAGCATATTTTTAACATTTAGCTGAAAAATAGAACCCCATAAAAATAAATTTCTGAAATGTATTCTGAAATAAATGCAGAGAAAAATTTAAGGTTTCAGCTTCAGAGAAATGGGAAGAATGAAAAAGTACTACCTGATAGCTGTTAGTTAAATTAAGAGTATATTTGACAATATATTGATAATAGTTGAAACAATTTCTTATTGAAGAGGCATTACACATATATGAATGTTTTACATAATGTTATACTTGCAGTAGAGTAGAATTAGTTAAATGAGCAATAATTTTGAGCAATTAGATTATTCTCAGTCTCAGGTGTTCAAAATCCTAAAAATATAATGAAAAATAAAATCTCTAACAATTAAGAAACGATGATATTTTGTCCTTTTTATTGAATTTAAAAGACTGGTCCATGCAAAAACTCAGTTAATGACACTTTATAAATATCACAATAGTGATACCTTTATGCAAAGAACTCAAAAAAGGAATTTTTTTAATATGTTGCATTAAGCCATGACATTTGTCACTGTCATTGTGACAGCTGTGCATTAAGGTCCCATAAGAAAGGCAGGTCTATTTCTCATTGTGTGTCAGAAGTGCTCTGTTTCTGAGCTAGTTGCAGTAAGTGCGCATGTGCTGAGTGCACGAAGTGTGCATGGTCACAGCAAGCAGAGAAGGAATGAGAGGGTATTTGTAATCAGAATAATTTCTATGTGAATTAACCTTGCTGCTTCAATTGAAAAGGAAGGTCTGTTCCATGAGTGTTGTAATTGTATTTTAAACAATGTGTGCTAATTCTTTGTCTTCACCTAAACTTGCAAGAATTTAGTGTATTATAGCATAAAAATGTCAGAAACAAAGACCTACTTTTCCCTCTGAGGGTATTGACAAGTGTTGAACAGGACTCAAAAGTCATGATTCTTTGAGCAACCTAAAACACTCTTCACAACAGGCCCCAACATAGAATAGAACAATTGAATAATTTAGGATGGAAAAGACCTTTAAGACCATCAAGTCCAACCATTAACCCAGCACTGCCAGATCCACCATTAAATCATGTCCCTAAACACATCAACACTTTCATTGTGCACTTCCAGGCATGTTGCAGTGATTTGTGTCTCTCTGGAATTGCAAAGGTGACAGCATACTTTTTTTTCGAATATTTTGAGAGTTGTTCTGGATTCTGCACTTTTTCAGGGGTGAGATTACAAAACATTAGAGGTGCCCCCAGTCCATGCTTGCCCATACTATCACACACACTGTGCCCCTTGTATCTATCCAGGCCTGGGGTAGATTTTTGGGTGATATTCTTAAATAGTTGTTTAACATTAAACAAGACCTGAAGCGTATGCAGCAACATACTGATTCCTGGTATCCTGCCAAAAGGAACCAGGCTGGTTTATCAGGTTTCAAGGGTATTCAAAGGATATTCAAAAACTTTAAAATTCTCAAATGCCAAGATGTCGTCAGCTTGAAGAGGAAGGAAGGAAGGAAGGAAGCAAGGAAGGAAGGAAGGAAGCAAGGAAGGAAGGAAGCAAGGAAGGAAGCAAGGAAGCAAGGAAGGAAGGGAACTGTAGAAACATGTCTCCCCCATAGGCTGGCTGTCCAAGGAGAACAGACAAAAGATGTAATCAATAATAGGTCCCAAGAGGTAGCTCCCAAAGTACAGCAATGCCAAGAATACTCACCAGATTAGTTTCGTGGCCAGTGATTCTATCACAGCCTAGGCCAGGTCAATGCTATGAAGTACAATAAAATGATAATCTTAGCCCAGACCCCATAAATGATAAAGATCATCACAGGGATTACATGCTGCACAACCCTGAGAACAAGTGCAACTCTGAGAGCAAAGAAATTGTGACCAGCAACTATTAAACCTATATAGTGAATGCTTATGACAACTTACTTTTAACAAACTCCGGCCAGATTTGTTATCTCAAACCTTTGTGCTGCACATCAGGCACCAAAAAGGTCCGTCATGGTTTAACCCATCTGGAAGCTTTGTCCCACTTCCCTCCTTCCCCCACTATCTGTGGAATGGCGAGGAAAATTAAAGAAAAAGGAAAACCCATGGCTGAGATAGAAAGAATTCAAGTAAAGTATAAGTTTATAACTAAGTCTTATAAGTAAATATAAAGTTTATAAGTAAAATATAATAATAACAATAATGCTAAAAATGATAATAATAATAATGAAAAGGAG
>VWZT01016362.1:221284-336746 GCA_013397055.1 Pachycephala philippinensis | reverse complement strand
TCAGGGAGTGGTCAAACAAACAACAAAATCACCAGGACTCAGAGCAGACTGTGGGAACCAGCTGGGGACAGAATTATCTAACCCCAGAAGAGTTGATCTGGGTGCCCACAGAATTATGAATTCTGCTATGGGTGTAGGGGTACTCATCCTCTTCACACAGAACCTCAGGAAAATATCCTAAAATATCTTGCTGTAATGCTCAATGTTAATTGTAATCTGAATTTAGGATAATAAAATTAAAATAATAGCAGAAGGCAATTAACCAACCAAACGGGATTCCTGCTTTTGCATCATAATCTTATTAATTCTGCCTAAAAACGTTATGAGCCATTATCAGATACAACTAATGCTAACATATCTGAGAGAGCAAATGAACTCCCCTTTTTAACAGTTCTCCTCTCCTGTGGATAAATGCTGGCATTAACTCACCACAATTCACAATAACTTCTGGCTTTAAATCAAAACTTGACCTTAAAATAATTTGAAAACCCTGTGCACAGATCCCCTACAATAACACCAACATTTCTCTGGGCACAGAGAGACAACAATTTCATCTTGGGCAGAGAAGGTGACTGGTTGTGTTGGTTTGGGAGTATTAAACAAACATCCAGCAAAAGAAAGTTCTTACTCCTGCCTTACCCACTGCTGTCCACCTGTTCAGCAAACACACAGACAGAATATCAGGGAATAGTTTTATATGTTTGACTTTCTGAAAAGTTATTTTTCCTTTTTTCAACACAGCTCTCCTGTGGAATTTTGGACAATCAGTTGAAACCTAAATGCTTGAGAGAGGAAACCTCGAGCTGCCCCTGGGCTTGAGCTGACCTGGAGCTGGAGGGAACTCGAATATTCACACTGGGACCCAGACTCTGAGCAGGCAGCAGCTCCCAGCACGAGAAATATCAAACCTCTTTATCTAATCACCCACTATTATTCACAGCTGCATTCTCTTCCCTTCCAAACTCAGACATCCTAAAAGGAAAACCTCAAGGCTCCCATATGCTGCCTGCCCTCCCTCAATGTATTTTGGGTTTGAGTTTGTTGTTTGGGGTTTTTTTTTTGTAAATTGAAAACCACAGGAAATAAAGGAACTTCACATGCAAAAAATAAATTCAGATGTCATGAAAAGTCCAACTAAATAAAAAAAGTCTAGAAAACTCAGGGCTGCTTCTGCATCTATCCTCAGAGTCCCCTGTTGTGGCAGAGCTCTGAAGGAGTCTCCAAACAGCGTGTGATTTTATAGACCATATGATCTGCAATATTTACCATGCATAATGGAAATAGATAAGGCAAAGCAAACAGCTTGAATTTTGTATTTCCTTGCTTTTTATTTAGTCTAGGTTGTTAGCACCATGTGAGTGTATGTTTGGGAGTCTCTGTGTTTGCGTGTGTGCATATGTGTGTATATATAGGTATAAACAAACACACAGAGCCATTTCACTCTATTTCTCACACATCAGAGCGAATCCTTTCTGAGCAAGCAGCTTTTAGATCCTAAAATTTCTCAGAAAAAAAAGAAAAAGCATTGTTTATTTTGGTCAGAGTTGGAAAGAACACATTATGCTTGTTTTTTCAGCTTCTGTGTCCTCTTGCTGTCCCTGCTCTGTGCTGCTCTTGACTTTTAATAACAACAAATGTCAACACCTTGACCATTGTTTTATAACATTAAAATGCGCTGCTACAAAGTGTTAAGCACATGAAACTAAATGGGAAATGCATTTGCTAAGTGCACTTTTTCCATTTGGCGGTACATACAGGAGCAGGGAACAGAGGCCCACAGGAATTTTAAAGTAGAAGAAACATTCATACGGCATTGAAAATGTAAAGGCACACATTTGAAAGCAATTCCTCTACAAATAAAAGTACAAGTCCTAGGTCATATTGCCAACATCTGGCTTGCTTGGCTGGACCTGTATTTGAAACCCCTGAGAGGGGTGGGGGCAGAATAAATATGAGTAATTCAATATATCAAGACTTACCTACTCTCCCTGCGTTGACAGTAATAGGGTCATTTGATTTTCCTTATTTTAATTTTACCTCTGGAAGTTTGTCCCCTCAAGCTTTCTCTTTGTAGTAATTTCTCACTATTATTTATTATATATACACCACCCAGTCTACTTGAAAGCTGGTCCCACCAATCTTTACTCTTCCACATCTATCTACAATTTTCTACCAAAAAAAGTTGCATGAAAATCTTATTGCCATCTTGATAAGCTTGGTCTTTCTCTAGCCTGATCTTTTATTTCTTTATTTCAGTTTGAATTTTTGTAATTTTGAGCTCTTTCTCCTCTCTCTAATGTTTAGGAAGGGTTAGTCACGAGTTCATTATAACGTATGTAAATTTGCTTATTTTTAGAAAATGTCCTTTAACACTCTGGGTTCCTTGTCAGAGTCTGCAGTGCTAATAGCTGTGTTAATAAAATTGTTATCTACAGTGAAGAAATTGCTTTCCATACATAGAAATGTAATGAGATGGAATTTTTCAGGAACTGAGCTGATTCTCAGCAGTGCTTTGGTAGACTCTCACAACATCTGCCCTGGTGCAGGCTGGACACACTCGATGCTATGAGAGCTGTCATTAAATTAACTCTGCTTTTGTGTTCCACACACACGTGCTCCTCCCCTTAATAAATTCACTTGGTTAGCTAAATGCTGAGGAATATCTCTGTTTGCTGGCCAAATCTTCTTTCTTTAGGCCAATTAGTTTACAGGAACACTACAGGGGTCAGGCTTTTTTTACTGGTGTTATCTCCCTGGAGAAACGAGGTATGGATATGAAGAAAGGCTTCAAGCAGGAAATTTCCTCAGCCTTTGCAGCACTTTGTGAAAGTTCTCTTTCCCATGTAAAGAATTTAAAACAATGTTATAGTTTTGTAAATTTCTGCACCTGCAGTTGCTTCTCAAGGACTGTTTTGGTTTTAACCAGAAAAACATCCAGAAATGGATGTCTCAGAACTGGAGCAATCACCCCAAGGGGTGGATGTCAGAGACCAATTACTTTATGCCATTCAACACGCTTTTGCATATTAACATATAAAAGTTGTTCAATCTTTCATTAAATGCTCTTACTTTGGATCATTTCTTAGTAGCGTGGACTCTGTCGTTCTACCTATTCAGGGAGTGACAAGGAAGCAGTGAGTCCATGGATCCATCACATCCCAGTTGTAAACAGGATCCCTTCACCAGAGACTGGGAGATCCTTCTCCCCTTATTAGCCTGACAGAAGGAGTTTATTTAGCATTTTTTGATATTATCCTCCACTATGAGGCACATGAAACACCCCCCACATTGTATTTACCCTGCTTAGACCCTCATACCCCTTGATATGATTCCTGCCCCACAAAGGCTTCATCAAGGGATTCATGAGCATTTGGGGATGGAAATTGTGGTACCTGGAGCTGTTTTCTTTCACTCTGTTTTTTCCTCTTACCCCAACAAGTGTTCTTCCCCAGGAAGAACAGGGGGACTGACCAGCTTTGTTATGCAAACATTAAGAATAAAAATGTTCATCTCGTGTGTTCAGCCATACACAACAACCACACACAAAAATGCAAAGGCTGTAGAACAGGCACTAAGTAGCCATTTGAGACCTGCTTTTATTACCAAATCAGTGGGAATTAGGAATGACAAAACTGAGTTTTGTCAGGAAAGCACAGACATCAAGAGAATATACTGAATTTTGTTTTTACCCTTGCTGGGCGAGTAATTCATAACCTGCATATAAGTGCATTTTAATTTCATTTTTGTGTATCACAGAGAGCAGCAAAGCTGTCCCCTGCTTTGCTTCTGTGTGCTACCTTCATCAAGCTTGCATATATTAAGCCTGTCCTTGCTTTATTCCTCGCTGCTCCTCATCTCTTCTCCAGACCCCATCTCCTGACATTCACCATTAAGGAACTCGCCATTCAAAGCAAAAGTAAGTGACTTTATCATTTGATTGTAGATCCTAAGGAGCAAAGCCTCTAAAAGATTAAATATTTAATCCTTTGATCTGCCTTGCTGGCAACTGCCCTATCTATTTTATAAAGCAGGTTGACAAAAGCGTTATGGGGCCTGGGATTTGTGTAATGAGGCAGAGTTAAACCTTGCTCTCCTCTGTGCCAAAAAAGCAGAATCACGTTTTTCTGACACACAACATTACTGCAAACTCACTATTAGTGGTACTTTGGACTCAGCTGAACAGAGATTTTATTCCAAACAACGTCATGTGATGATTTTAACAAGGCAGATGAAGCAAAACCACTGAATATACTCAGAATCAACCATAAACAAGTTCTTAAGAAGTGAGCAAGTCCCTCAGACAGAAAGAGGTGTCCAGGTTGTGCGGAGCAGATCGATGTCTCTCAGGGTGGGGAAAGGAAATCTGGGTACAGCAGGCTGGAGAAGGTCAAACCTTGTATCGAGTGAGAGGGCAGAAGGGAATCAGGAAACTGCAATCCAATCCCCAGAACTCAGCTGGGGAAGTCACAGAATAATCTGCTTTGCACTTTGAACACACCTTGGCAAGGCTTTAACAAGAAAACAATAATATCTATTCACTGTTTTGGGTTTGTCTGTAGATAAAGGTGTTTTTACATTCTTAGATAAACCCTCAGTGTCACCAAACTGAGTCCACTTAACGTTTAAGGAGGACAAGCAGAACACTGGAAAAGTTTGAGCTATAGCCAGCATGAAAATGCTGAAAGAACTCCAGGCCCTTTGATACGTCCTTCCCAGTACTTCAAAATGCACTTCCACTACAGCTGGCAGGAATTTAGTCACTTCAGGATATATCTGTGCTGTGATACAAAAGGTGCTGAAATGCCCCAATAATACATGCTGGAGTTAATTTATTCCAATTAATTGTGATGTGGTTTTGAGGTCCATTAACAGTTACTGCACATCCTTGTGAGCACACTTCAGTCTTATTTCAAACTGGGTGTTTCTCTCTAGGGATAAGCAGTGTGCTTATCCCCTCCAGTGCAAAAAACAAGCAATGAAAATCCAAGAGAGAAGCTGATATAGATTTCTTCTTAGACTGAAAATATAAATATTGCTCCAGCTCTCATCAAATGTTAGTCCTCTGGTATCCACGGAACTGTACCAGACATGGGTTCAAAGCATCACCTTCACTTTCAAATTCAGATAATCCTACTAAATTGAAAGTATTTAGGCTGCAAAACAAAAATTCCATCACAAGACCAAAAAGAGAGTTTTTAGATGTGGTCAGAATGAACCTGAGCTTGTTGCAGAAAGAGGGGAGGGGCAGCTCATCAGAAGCAGCCCCAGGGCTCAGCAGTGAGAGCCTTCCCCTGCAGTGTGTGCACTCAAACCCCTGCTCTGCCTGTTTGAAGTGAGCACTACAAGTTGTCTCGTCCTCCAGACCTTGCCTTCACTCACAGAGCTGCTCTCTCTCACGCAGTTGAAAGCTGAAGTGGCTCTTTGGGGACACCTCGGTGACCTCCTAAAGCCTGACCCTGCTGCTCTGATGTGGCCACAGTCTGGAGCCTTGGCTCCCTCCTCTGGGGCCACGGGGACTCCATCCATGTCCCACTCTGATCACAGACGTGCTGCTGCCCAGAGCTCCTTCAAGCAGACACATTTCCACAAGAAAAATAGCTCCAGTTATTTTCCTCACACATTTTTCCCCTTAGCACTGACCAGCACAAACCAATCTCTGACTGGTTCCCCCCGCAGTTACAGCTCACTGAGTCTTGCAACAACAAATTTGGGTGAGTAAAAGCACACACCTGCCTGCAGCTATCCTTAATCCAGACATGCTCGTGGCAGCAGGAATTCCTTAATGCCTTCAAATTCTCCTGTTCATACACTTCAGATTATTCTCAGCCTTTGTGAGGATATTCTGGCCATGTTCAATGGCATCCCAAACTGGCCCAGTTTGTCTTTCTGCCCTTCAGCCCAGTACAGCTGCTCCTGAAATCCAAGGGCATTTCCAGATCCTGTACAGGGTGCAGGTGCATCCATAAGGAGCACAGTGACAGCACAAGGAGTGGCAAAGGGAACATAGAGAAGACTACAGGACACCGTGGGAAATAAATTCAAATCTCTTATCCAAAAATGGGTAAGAGAGCTTCACACAGGTTTTTGTTTCATAAGTAATCACCTAATTTGCTTTCTGAGATCTATTTTACATATGCAGTTATGGTGTTTTCCTCAATGAAAGGTTTCCAATAAGTCATGAAAAGTTCAGTATTTTACGACTTTTATTAGGCTTTAATTTAACCAAATGCTTCTCTGCACCCTCCTAATGGCTCCAGGGAAATGAGGGGATCTGTTATAACCTATAACACTCCTAATTCTTCTCTTCCCAATCCATCAGCTTTAATTTTGCAATAAAAGTAATCATAGGTGTATTTTTTTAAGGGCTGCATTGTTCTCAGCTGCCTGCAAACAAGGATAACCTTGGGGAAATCTCTGAACACACTCTGGATGTGCTTTGCAAGAGTGGCTCTGTTAAGTGGTTTCTTTGTCAGTCCCAGCACAAAATACTTTGGCCTGGTATTCTTACTGTGGCTTGCAGACCTTCTTCTTTGTGAATACAGATGACTGGGTCACGAAATTTAATTTAAATTATATGGCTTTCTAAACTAAATGGTAATCCATAAAGAAACAAACATTCAATCTGCAGCTGAGGATTTATCAAGCAAATGCTGTTCAAACTGTATATAAACTAATAAAACTCTGAGCTGGCTCTCTTTAATTTATTTCATTTTGCTTGTGAAATCCATTTTACATTACACAGGTTACATAAGTGGGTACTAATGAAAAAAAGTCATTTCACAATCAAAACTAAGCCAGGGTCTTTTAAAAGCTTCACGTGTGCAACGCTGCAAAATGCAGAGCATACTCTGTTTGGCAAATAGGTCAGCAAAGTGTTACCATCCCGTTTCGGTGAGATTTTAACAAATTGCTTTAAACAATCACAGAAAACAACTGACTGCTGCAAAATACACAAATTCAGGAAAACATCTGCTCGGAACCTGAGCGTGCAATTGTGATCACATCAGTGTGAAAATCTATCACCGTTTCAAGGGGAAACTGAATTTGATTGGAAACTCATATTTTTGACTGAAAGCTTAGTCACTTTTTCCAGGAAAAGAGAAATATTTTCTGCAAAAAATGCAGAATGCATTTGTGTGATTTGCATGTTTCATTACAAAGCTGTCTCGTAAACCTAAAAAAGAACACCAGAATTTTGTTAAAAAGCTATTCTCTGCGTTTCAAGAACTAATTATTTTTTGGCTTTGGATATACACGAATATTAATGGAAGCCAGCTGAAAATTGGAAACCATAATTGAGGTTTGGGGAAAAGTGACCTGACAGAGTCTGTGGCTGATCTGGAAAAAACAAAGACTAAACACAATTAAGAATATTTCTGGGTTGAAATCTAGACTGCTTTGTGACTATAAATACACTACTTTTATAAACATTTTTATTTGTTTTATAAATATTATGGTGTTGCCTTTCTAACTAGGCTATAAAGTAACCACGTTACTTTCAATAGATGTTTTTATGTATTTTCAAACCTTAAAAAATGTGAATTTTTCACTTGGATTATTCTCAAGACTTAGCCCCTTTTTGGTGCTCTCTTGTTTAGCATTTGTTTTACTGCTAAGAATTATGCAGCTAATTAAATAACCTTTGTCTTCGCCTTTAATTCTCTTCCTCAGAGAAAAATCAAAATAAAATCACCCTGCCTTTCTCCGAGGCTGAACAGCAGCAAATTAAAAAGGGAGTATTTCACTTGACAAATTTAATCCGTCCATCTGTTCTAAACTTTTCTGTCAAAAATCCCAAAATATACCTGTTTTTTTTTTTTTTCTCCTAATAACTAAGCACAGAGCAAAACCTGTGATGTGGAAATGAGCAGAAGATGACATTTGCCTGCTGGTCTAATGTGTATTAAGGTTTGACACTTGTCTATCTTATTTGTCAGCTCGGAAGTTATCTGGATTTGTTCAAAGATATTGCCACACTCCCAAACAGACAACATGCTCCTCTCTTTATCACATCTGACACACAGTGCAAGGCAATAATAGGAAGAAAAATACTGCAGCTATTTTCAAATCTACTTAAATATCACTTCTTGCATTTCTGCCCAAAGGGGATGACAAGGTGAATTAATTTACTGGGCTTTGGAACCACCAAGTGTCCTCTGATACTCGAGTCAAGTATCATATATAATATTTTATGGGGAATTTTAGAGTGGTACGAGGTTGCCACGTGTGTGAGAAGGAAAAGGCCAAGTTGATGTCACAGGGCAGCAATTTTTTTTAATATCAGGCCTTGTTTTCCACATAAATGTTTGTGGTGGTTTCCAAACATCGTTGCACTGAGTTTTCTTCTGGTGAATATGTAAGGAGAAGAGGATCCCAACTACTGCTCTTCAGATTTCAAACCCACCCAAGGTGCCTTTGGGAGGGATCATCCCCAACCCTCCACTCTCCTCAGACACTGCAGAAACACCTCTGCAGAGGGAACAGATTTGCCACTCTGACAGCAAAAAATAAAGCTTTGACCGCAAGGGACATAAATCCCACATCCCTGGGATGTGCCACCCTTCCCTCCCTCTGGAGCTCTGCTGTTCCTAGGGCTTTGTCCTGTTAACTCCATGGAACGTGGGACTGAAAAATGAAAGATATTGGGTGAGAGATGGAAATCACTCGCCAAGGGAATCACGCTTCTCTCTGCCATTTACACCTTCACAGTTCCTTCTGCGTGCCCTCCTCCTGCTTCTGCTTGGCTTCCTGATTAAACCCATGGATGCTGGGAGCTGGGCACGCCAGCACGCAAGTTTTGGGTTGTAGAAATCATAGGAGAATAAACTCCAGAATTCTCTGTTAAAAAATGAGTGTTTTTCCGAGGTCACATTTAGTTTGGTACGTTCTTGCCTTTTAAACAACAAAAAAATCCCGACTAAAAGAAAAGGTCAAGTTCCAATCTTCGCACAAGTCTTGGCAAGTGAGTGAAATAATCATAAATCCATGAGAAAACAAAGAAAGAAAACACTGAAACCACCTGCTCCTGGGGGAGGTAGAGGAAGGAAATTCTATTTTGAACAATGTATGTAAGACCTGCACCATTCAATAAGATAACATGTAATTCCTGGATCCCTGGAGCTCCTTAGAAAGGCTTCATTGAGAAACCTTTCTCTATTGCTTCAAATGTCACAATATTTTTTTATATATATATTTATATAAAAATGGTGTTCTTTTCCATTTTCCTTAAGCTCAAAAAGCAAAAAAAAACTTTTAATGTTTACAGAAATCATAGGCGAGCCAGCCTGCCATAATTCAGTAGAACTGTTTTTCTGGCAAAATAAAACTCTTTTAAGTGTGTTGGCAGTGTAAAACACTAGATAATTACACCAGGAGCAATCAATGATACATCAGCACCATTATTATATGCAGCTTCAGCCTGCTTTGATAGGGAAGGTTCCTGATTTGATATTATTAAAATAACATTAACTCTCCCTGTCTGGGTGTATTTCACACTTCACACACATTTACTGGAGAATCTGAGCACCTTATAAAGTCATTTATAATTTAACTTCCCTGTGAGACACAAAAACTCTCTTAACCCCATTCCCACACAGAGGACTGAGGGACGTGGAGAATAATTCACTTTCCAATTTCACACACAAAATTGTTTCTGAGAGAAGGTGCAGAAGAGGCAAGCACAAGCCTCAGGTTGGTTCCACCCTCGTTGGCCACCCTTTCTTACAGACCTGCCACTGAGATTATGAAAATTTGAAATATACTTCAAAATGTACTGTTGGCTTTCCAGAGTTCTTATACAAGACTGGCATGAAAGAATATGAATTAGGACTGTTCCTTAGTCCTGTTCCTTACTCCTTTGGATATTTTTATTTGAATTAATTTCACAGTTTAGCAGTATTTTGAGGACCATAACAAAGGGTTTGAACACCTGTCACTTGTTCACTGATGTTTGTGAGATGTAATTATGCCTCAGAATTTTAGCAAGAAGACATTGCAATAAGAGGTTTAATAATAGGGGTTTGTTTCCTCTTTATGACTTAAATGTGTCTTCTCAGATCCCCAGTTTTAGCTGAGCTCCAGATTCATATCTAAAATAATCTTAGTCCAGAATAACACTGGGTTTTGACTCCAGTTGTAATTTAGACAGGGATGGGGGAAATAAATGTCCATATACGTATGGAAAGGTATTAATAGCAAATATATTTGTCAAGGAGATTTGAAGAAAACAGAATTACTGACAAATACTTGTGGAACAGAAGTACAGGCTCTTATGGCTTTTCAAACTCAGAATCACACAATTTTTTTTCATTGGCATGGAACAATAGGGACAAACCTTCAGGATGTAATCCTGTCCCCTTGCCCTCTCTGATAACTTATTCAGCATGATGGGGTGATTTGTCTTCTCCTTCCCGAGCAATATTCATACCACAGTCACATTCTGTTCTGCAGGATGATCTGTGAGCACTGCTTGTCAAATGGGCATTTATTATTCAGCAGCAGCGCTGGCAGAACGGGTACCCCACCTCTCCTCACTCTCAATTAGTCTTTACCTGCAAGCTTTGACAGAAATGGGCCTTATCCTATGGAAAAAAGTTGTATTTAACCTCCAGATTTACAGTGTTTGACAAATTCCCACCCTCAAAATTCTGTTAAAAATAGACTTAGAACCATTTTTCCTGCAGAATTTTCAGCTTGGCCACTGAACTGAAAGTCAGGCAGGTGTCCTGCTTCACTGTCTGCCTGTGGATGTCAAGGACAAGAGATGTTAGGATCATCTCATGTCACCTGCTGTAGAACATGGGTAAAAAAATATCACCCATTTTCTCCTTGTAAACCCAATGTATCTCCCTTGACTAACACATATCAAATAGCTAAAGATAAAACACTCCAGAATAAAACTAAATACTTTAGTAGAGATGGCTGAGAGTATACGAGAAGCCAACATAACTCTCCTCCTACAGTCTTATTAAAGTTGTCTGTTATAGACAAGTGAAATGAGGGGATATAATTCCAGGAGTATAAATAGTCCTTCTGCTCTTACATCAATATTTTATGCTACTCATGGAGAATCACTAAGGTATTATTAATTGCTTCTAGCAACACAGGTAAATTAAAGGCTGAGCTATTAACAACATTAAAACTTAAATATTAATTCCGAGAAGCCACAAAATGTACTAATGCCAGAGCTGAAAGTGGAAATGTTAAAAAAAGAAGGGAGCTGTTGGCTTGTTTAGAAGCAAGGGCTGCATTGTGGTTTTAGGCGAAGCCTTGAACAAAAGACTCGGTGTAAACTGCAGCAGCCCAGAAATAGCTCTGGGAGACTTTGTGCCCCAGGCAAGTTCTACACTAAAAAGTCCTGGCAGAGCTGTGTAATGAAGTGTGGCTTGTGACCAAAGTGCTCCTTGGGCAGGCAGGCACAGAGCAGGCACGGTGCTCCTGCTGCCAGGGCTCCCGTGCCCATGGGGAGGGACCGAGCGGTGCCCGAGGGAGCTGGGTTTGTCTGAGCGGGGTTTGAGCTGTGCCAGCTCTGCCAGGGCACAGCTGCACCAAGGACTGTTCAAAGTGCACACCTGGCTCCAAAGATGGCCAAACACGTGGCAGCAAAGGGATGGACTGCTTTATAGTCCTTTTGTGTCACCAGCAAAACCAGGGAGTCACAGGATGGTTTGGGTTGGAAGGACCTTAAACATCATCCAGTGCCACTCCTGCCATGGGCAGAGGCACATTCCCCTGTCCCAGGCTGCTCCAAGCCCCATCCAACCTGGCCTTGGGCACTGCCAGGGATCCAGGGGCAGCCCCAGCTTCTCTGGGCACCCCGTGCCAGGGCCTCCCCACCCTCACAGGGAACAATTCCTTCCCAATATCCCAATATCCCTGCCCTCTGGAAACGGAAAGCCATTCCCCTTGTCCTGTCCCTCCATCCCAAGTCCCTCTCCAGCTCTCTTGGAGCCCCTTTAAGATCTGGGAGAGGCTCTAAGGTCTCCCAAACACTTTCTCTTCTCGGTCAGACTCCTGGGACTACTTTTCCCCCAGCCTTGTCCATAGTTGTGGGTGAACTGAAGGGTGCACCCTCATATTTGGGTATTCCAAGCCTGGGTGTCGATGTCCATCATTTGGTATCCGTGGATTGTTCAGCTCTGCCTTTAGCACAAGGTGCTTGGAAGCTGTGAAGCTGTTATTGTCACACAACATTTTAGAGCCTGCTTGCAAGTGGACTTACAAACCCTGCAGGAAATGAAGCAGAACCAAACTGATTCTCTTTGCTTTCCCAGTGACTCACACTGTGGCAGATAAAGCACGACAACTCAGCGGTGTTGTTTGCAACGGATTCAAATAATAATGAAAAAATGAAACAATTGGCAGATTAAAATTATTAACTAGTTGAACAGCTCTGTGACTCTCCTATAGCGTCTGCCACAGCTACAGCTGAGTGCTAAATGCACATTTTTAGAAAACAATCTTAGGTAGAATTAACTGCCTTGAAGTTTATTAATTACCTTTATAGTCTAAACAGTTGAAGAGCTGATGACATAGCAATATGTTCATGGTATGACTAAAAATTCTGTGTTTTAACAGAACAGAGGCCAATGTGCATATTTTACCGCAATATAATAAATAATTGTACATCTCATTAGTATTTGGGATAAAACTATTTGCATCTTCAAGGAGTACCAACCTCACTTCCTATTTAGGATAGATTTTGCCATTTCTCCCTGAGATAAATAGGTTTACACTGAAAATGAGCTTATATTTATAGAAACCTGAACCACAAGGGTTACTTAATATGATTATGGAGCATTTTGGCCAGTTTTATGAAGCAAACAGACAAAAAGCAGATGTGTGTTGGGAAAGAAGGGTTGAGGGGTTACCTGATCCACGCATTCTCCCCACACTCAGCTTCCATCCAGCAATGCAGCCTGGACACCTGGATTCACTACAGGCTACCCTGATTAGACCAGAATCACCCAATGAAGTGTCAAGGCACAAAAACAATGCATGAATTGAACAGCCACAGGTATTCCTGATACACAGGAATAGTGAGTTCTTTGAAAAAATAACCAGGAATAACACAGGAGAATTGGAAAGCTCACCCTGTCTGCATAAATCTAATTTCAAATGACTATTTCACTTCATAATAAGTATTTCAAAGTACTAGCCACTGATAGATTTCTGATTTTTGTTAATATACAAAGAACTTTTGAATCATACATGGTAAATACTTTTTTCCTAGGTTAGATTAAGGTTTATTTGGTAGAGGAGGAGATATGTGTTGATATTATTCATGGATACAGGGGGGCAAACCACAAGAAAATAAGCACTGAGCCAGATGCCAGACACATGGATTTCATCACCTGAACCTCAGCAGTGTTCCATGAACATTATTCAAAATAAGAAGACATGCTTTATGGTTGCCTCAAAAGCATTCCAGAAGAAAAGACAAATAAACTTGTGCTTCATGGAGAGATTTGTGGAGCCTCTTCTGGGTTTCTGCATATCCTGAGAGCAGCTGATCAAAGTTAATGATAGATTAATCATGTGCTCTCTAAGATACATTTACAGGTGAAAAATGACTGGCCCTTCATTCCCAGCTACTCAAAATGAGCTATTGAGTTGATATTCCAGCAAAGCAACCTCAAGAACAGCAACCAAGGTGAGATATATCAAAGTAGGTAGAAAAGACAAGGGAAAGAAAAAAAAATTGATCCCTGTCCAAAGTAAATAAAAACCAAAGGCCTACTGTGACAAGGGGGAAAATAAATCAGATTGACATCTTATAGTGAAGTACAATTTTCTTGTAATGTGTCTGTTTAAGCTAAGGCTATGACAAAACTGAAATGTTTATATGAAATCATACAACTGTCACCAAGCTGCTCATTTTGATGGAAAGAACACGCAGTGCCTTTCATTCTAATATTTTCTAAATAGACTATTTCCATTTTTCAACTTGCCCCTTTTTTGCTCTGCCAAAGTTCCCATCATACTGCAACAGAATTTTTTTAAAAGCTGTCAATTTTAATTGCAACATTTTCACCCTTATTTTTTTGTAATCCCTTGATTTTTTTCCCTAATGAAGCAATTAGTCCCTGCTGAGGTCAGTTATAGTTATTTACAGAGAGTTTTCTAGCATGTTCTCATGCTAGGTACAGAGGGAGGGTCATTGTCAGACAAAGTGATGTTGAAATAAGCATCTCCTCCCACTGGTGCCAGAGGAATCATTGCACACAATAAGCAAAGACCCTGCATCACCAGTAGGTTTTATAAAGTTCCTTTTCAAGCTTCTTAATCACAAAGAGGCAATTAGAAAAAATCCACACTTCTTGTCCACTGTCATGTCTCAGTATACCTCAAAAACCCGTTTGTATTGCCAAAATTATCTAAATTAACTAAAGTAATTAAAATGACTTTTTAACCCTTCTTTTTTTTTTTTTTTTTTTTTTTTTTTCCAAATATGTTCATCTAAAACAAAAGATGCTGCAAAAAAGCAATTTCTCAAAGACAAATGTAAAACCACCAGAACCGTGTTGGATAAGGGAAATAATTATTTGGAAACTTTAACAGATTAATTGCTTGAGGTTAATTTATGCCATTTGCAACAATCCAGAAATCAATTATGATGCATAATCTTTACTAAGGTCTGTAGATTTTACAGGAGAGCAAGCAGGACAGAAAAAAAAAAATATTAATGACAAATGTTACATAAGAAACAATGATAAACTGGTTCCATTTGCTACATTTCAATAGTGCAGTAATATGAAATATTTTCACATTGACTGCAGAGACAGAAATGTTCAAATCTATTGGCACACAGTTTATGTTAATTCTGCTTGGGAAATCCCTGCTGAGACACCAAAAAAGGCTCACAAGTTCAAGGCCAGGCTGGATGGAGCTCTGAGCAGCCTGGGCTGGTGGGAGATGCCCCTGCCCATGGACAGGAAGTGGAACAAGGCAATTTTTAATGTCCCTTCCAACCCAAAGCATCCTAGGGTTCCATGAGTGTGTGAAGTTATTCACCAGAACAGTTCTTCCAGTCCAGTCCAGTCCAACAGAAACGTCCCTAAAGCATCAAATTTCCACAGGCAGATATGGCAAATGGAAGCCAAACTGGTGCATCTCAAACTGTTCCCTTTTTTTGATCTCTAAAACAATGGCAAAGCAAGTTTCAGACCGGGTCATCTTTGGTGTGAAAGACAAAGTTGAAGCACGTCCAAACCCCACCTTCAAACCCACCCTTTCACTGTGCAGCACTGGATATTTCAGTAACTTCCATCACTTTTTCCATGGCACAGCACAACCTGGCAGCCCATGGTACCTTCTGTCAATGACTGTACTTCAGAACCCCAAATTCAGACCACACTCGCACCACAGGGATGACATCAACATAAAATCCCAGTACCTTAGCTATATGTACATGGATATCCCTATAAATTACTTCTCATTTCAGCAGCAGACCATTCCACTTAGGGCCTTTTCTCACATGAGCAGGACTCCAGCAAGTTCTGGTGCTGCTGTAATTTAGGTAATAGTGCTTGTCAGGAGCAGACAGCTGATACAAGTTACATTAGAAAAGAGAAATATACATGTTTGGTTTTTTTTTTCTTTACTGCTGATTTTTTGCACGCATGGCTGCTTTTCTAGATCTCTGTTTTAATTAAAAAAAACATCTGACACCTCCGTTGTCTGTGCTCTGTGTCATCCTTACCCACAGGATAAGTGACAACAGTAAACACCTGGAACAACCATTCTTTTCCAGCTCAATATTTTCAGGCACCAAGAGAGATTATGGAAAAAACCTTTTTTCTGAAGTAAAGGTGCACATAGTCTTGGGCAATGTTTTCAAGTAGTTGCCTTAGCGCAGAAACATCTGTTGGCAGTAAACACCCACGGCTAATGCTGGCTCTCAAAAAGAGATCCATGGTTTAGCTCTTCATATCTACCAAGATTGTTTTTTTCTTTAACCACTCTGTCCATTTTTAGTTATCTAAAAAGTATTGCTGTCAGGTGAGGTAAGGTCAGAAAGTTGTTCTAGCTCTTTCTGAGAATCAATCGAATAGCATCACCCCTGCCAGTCCTGGGAGATACCTTTGCCTCAGCTCTGACAAACTGCTCCTCAGTTTCCAGCTTGCCTCCTCCAGGCTAGATTTCTCTCTTCCTAACATTTTCTGTATTAAAAACCCCCCAGGTAACTTGCTTCCTGTCTAATGACTACTTGAGAGGATTCATAGTTACAGAAAATCAATGTTTTAAATGGTATTGAACAATGCTCTCAGAATCTCAAGGTGACTGGTTCAATCTTCCCTGATTAAACATGACACGGTATCATCAAAGTGAGCTGCAAAGTCGTTCTTTGCCTGCTTTTTTATGCCCTTTCAGACACAGCATCACATCAGTTCAACCAGGACCTCAGCCTGAGCTGCAAGAAGACAATGGGAGCATCACAAAGAATTTTAAAAGAGTGGAAAGAATCAAATGTGTTCAGAGTCCGAGGATTAGCTATAGGAGGTGAAATTCTTCCAAACCACTCAACTATTTTGGAAGAAGTATATTTGAAAGCAAAAAGTGTGCAATAAGATATGATCCATGGTTTAGCACCTACCAAGCCGTGGGGTATTTTTCTGCATTCTACACACTCCAGGTGAACCAAAGTTTGAAGGGAGGACCCAGGCCTCCTTCTGTTAAGGGAGTTCGCCTTCAGGCTGCAGGACAGAGCAGGGAGCAGCAAAACTGGGCTGGTGTTTTTTTCCTCTCCTGTGGAATCCTTGCACACAATTTTTGTGAGATGCCTTTTTGGAAAGTGCCAGTAGAAAATGTCAACCCCTGCAGGCAGAGTGAGGATTATCACGGGGTTTGCAGATCCTGGTCACTAAAGAACCATGTGCAGTGACATCTTTGTCACTGTCCTTTGTGGTCATGGCTCAGAGGACAGCACTAAACCTCACTGAGTCATCTCACAGAAATTATATTGCTGGATTTTCTCAAGAAAAAGTTCTGATCTCCAGATACAGGACAGGAGTGTGTTCAAATCCCTTTCCCTGCACTGGAATTTTTGACTATCATTCTGTGGCAGGACTTTTCCCTGGCCAGTTGCCAAAGGACTCCAGATTTCTCTCTGAGGACGTAAATACCAACAACTGAAGAACCCAGACATTTTATTTAATCTGTTTCTCTGCATCTAAAGCATCAATGCCTTATTTTCTAGACAAATTTCCTAAGGAAATATGGCTGCTTTTAAGTTATTACAGTGTCAGTGACTGTAGTGATTATTTAAATGTAAAAATACTTTTTCAAATAAAAATGACGGGCTGTCAAGTTCGCTGCTGATAAATAGTATTTTGAAAAACCAACATGAAAGTAGCTACAATTATAGGACATACCTTTTGTATTCAAATTCTGAGTTTTGCAGCTACAACAACATGTCTCAAATGCCTCAGGTAAAGAAGGATTTATCTGGCCAGCAGAGAACTTGTGTGGTGCAATGAAGAAAGCTTCAGTTATGTCCTACAGCTTTATTGAAAGCGATGTCTATAACCTTCAAAAGCTCTGAGCATGTGTTGTACATCTCCACCTTGAAAAGGTCATTGTTTTTTCCATTTTTCTCTCTTGTTTACCATTGCTTTCTTTTCAGTAGGCAAACATAACACCCATAAATGAGAACGTAACAGAAGAAGCTCCAGCAAGACACAAATTTGAACTTTTGAGGTTTTTGTGGCCTCATGAACAGAAGGCAGAACTGGGGCAAGTTTGCCCACATTACTCTAATTAATGAACTTCAAACCTGGAAGCTGCCTACTTCTCATAGGAAGGTGGGCAAGGGTAGAACTTTGGGAGACAAAATATTTGTTCAGTCATATTCTCATGTAAAAAACTGGTCAGATGCTTTCAAAACAGTTGAAAGAGCTGCTGTGATTACCTTTCCTAAAGGTCTCAGAAGGCAGCTGGAAAAGCCACGTGAATGGTGGAGGAAATCCTCTGTTTGAGGATATTTGTCTCTGTTTTCCAGGAAAAGCTCCTGCTTCTCGGCTGGGCTCTTCAAAACCACCCCATCCCATTTCTGGGGGTGCAAGGATTGTGTTTAATCAGGGAAGGAATCCTCTGAGAGGCCCTGCCAAACAGCTCCAACCACTCTGAGGATATCAGGGTTTGGAAGGAAAGGTGACATGACAACAAATCCATCCTTTCTACTAACACAGGTTCCTCCAGCACAGCCAAAGATCTATGCCCTGACAGATTAGACAAATATGTTCCATTAACCCAGAGTAAAGTTCCTGATTGTCTTTAGGAGGGGGAAGGAAAACAAAAATAAAAAAGGTCTTTTCTCTGCAAACAAATAGTTGTAGATGGCAACATTTAATGAAATGAAATAACCCCATCCTAAATAAAACAAGCAAATGCCCAGTTTCACTTTAAGGGAGATGACTTTGAAGCCTTCAAATTACAAGCAGAAAACCTCTTGAGGTCAAGCAAGTCCACAGAGTGTTGTGAACTACTTCTAGCAATGTTTGCAAATTCATTTTTGCATAAATGCAACAAGAGAAAAAAAACAAATATTGTAAACATGAAACAAATTATTAGACATTTACCAGCTTGTTTGGTTGGGTTTTTTTAAATGAATGAAGGGTGAAACTCTGCATCATCAGTGCTGGATGGAAGAACTTATTTGAACAGAACAAAAATGCAAGAGAGTCAATATTACCAAGATCCAAATTCACTGAGAAATTTTTAATAGTTCAAATGAAAGACATGTTTATTTTACATTCTGTCATCTCAATACTTCCTCCTCTGCCTCCTGGAGGACCTGAGGACCAAGGCAGAGAATGAGAGTGGTGTGTCACATTTATGGGCACAATTTGAGATCAGTCAGAGCTGTGATTGGCTCCCTTCAGTTCACAAGAAGCTGCATTGATCCCTGGGGATGTTCCAGCAGGCAGGAAATGGGATGGAGCAGCCAAAACTGTCCATGACCTTTCACTCACCATTCCAGGTCACTGTTCCAGGAATTGGCCAGACGTTGATACCAACCACTGACACCACCCTGAAAAAATCCTCCTGAAAATACAAATTCTTGCTTGAGCACTCCAAGTTTCCAAATGTTTAGTGATAAGGCAGAAGAGTGGAAGGAGAGACATGAAATACCCTGAGAGGATGTTTTACATTATCACACCATCCCAAAATTAAAGAAAAAAAGCAACCAAAACTAAACATATTTCATTTAGCATTGCAAACTCCTATAACTCACTTATGGGCATCTTGTATCTTCCCCCATTGATCTGACCTCAAGCTTCAGATATAAAAACCTTGGGAAACAAATGCGGACAAATTTATCCCTGGTGCAATCCTATTATCTGCAGATGAATTTAGGCTATTTTGTTAATCTCATTGCTACCTCTGCCTTTTTCCCCCCCTAAATAAATTCTAAAATAATCAGTTTTGCTGCTCCTTATTGCATCATGCAAGAGAAATGTTTTAGATCTTATTTTCTTGATGGACGTGAATGCAAAGGATGTTAAAATAGTGTGCAACTCTCTAAGTATGAATTCATGTATGCGTAGAGGAAAAGGTATCAGTTTTATATTTTAAACTCTTTGTGATTTTAAACTCTTTTATACTTTAAGGCCTTTGTGAAAAGGCATTTAAAGGCTTGTGGCAAATCAGAAGGAATATATTTTCTACTTTCATTTCAAACATCTGGAATTTTTCTTCTCTTTCGCCTTCATCTGGAACATGGATGAACCTCAATTAATCTCAAGTTTTCCTTAGGACAACACACACCTCTGTCCATTTTTCCAGGTGATTCTTTGTAGGATCCTTTCTATATCTGCACCTCTTTTGCCATGGGCTCCTTTACTAAATCTGATGAGGCTTATTAGAGGTGGCCTCCCCTGGACTTTTACCAACAGTGTTTTGTATCTAAAGCATTTTTTATCTCATCAAACTGTTTTATCAAACGCGTTTATTGTTTAACACTTCCAGCCAAAACTGTCTGAGGAGTTTTCTAAAGCAAAGTGCAGGACTGGAGTAACACAAATGATCCCATTACCCACCTACTTCAGATCCACACAAATCTTCACTAATATCAGATATATCCCAGATAAATGCATATACACACACACATTTGCACTCAATCCTTTCCTCTATATGCAATCATAATTTATAAACCATCCAGCACAAAAATATATGGTCTACATCAGAGAACTTCCAGGCACTACAGAAATGCAACTAAATAGCAGCCCACACAAGCTAATGGGAGTAAATACAAATTTTCATGAACGCTCAGAGAATGATAAAAACTTAGATAACCTCCTCTGCTTAAAAATCTCTTTCAACTGTAATTTGTTATAAAAAAATGTATTTGTTGGCACTAAATATGCCATGTTAAGTTCCTTGCTTTGGCATGGCAAGCATCATATGGACAACATGTAATGTTTGGCAGAATGCAGAAATTTCCTCATCCTTTATGTCTACCCAGCAGAGGACCTTTTTTATATTATTTGGCATCACTAATTAAAGTTATAGTGCCCCAGACTCCAAGGAAGTTTAAATGATTAATATACTCTGATTACTTTTTCCTTTTTTTTTTTTTTACAACACCTTCCGTTAGGAATTCTCCTAATAAAAAACCGGTTTAGATTTAAATTATACACTTTGCCCTAAAAGTTTTTTCACCTCAGCAAGGCAATTGAAATGCTGAGGACTCTAAGGGTGTTCTTTCTCCTTTGCAAGGCTGAGCCATCTTCAGCATTTATTAATAACTCTCTTAAAAACTCTTTATCAAGAAGAGATCAAGAATTTACTAAATCCAGACCAGACAATGCTTTAAAGGAGCACTTGTTAAAACATCTGCTGAACAAAAAGAATTGAAATTTAATGCTTTAAAACATTTTATCTGCTTTTTCCATCCTGTAGTGTTACTGTCTCCTATCAGAATCTAAACACTAAGTAAAGAAAACAAGCTTTTCTCCTTTCTATTTTGACTCATTCCCTTCTATTTTGATTCATTTCAGAACACTGACAATCAATTAATTCCAAATAAAAGACCAAAGAACTGGTGGCAGTATGCAGGTGCCAGTAACTCGATTGATGAAAGGCCAGACCTATTGCTTCAAAGGAAACAAAAAATATTGAAACCAAAGGTGAACTGCACTTCTTTGTCCTTGGCTACAGAAGGAAACCAGAAAAGGTCATAAACATGTGATGGTATTTGCCTACAGCACACTGGATTTTGAGCACTGGCCTTAGAGAAGGCTTAAGTCACATGGCTAAAAATATCAGGCCACAAGTTTCTTGCAGCACAGCCTCAGTGCTACACACTGACAAGAGAAAATAGTATTTGTGAGCAGTCTGAATTTGATTTATCATTATAACAATGTAGGTCAACATCATAATTGTCTCATCTGGTTATACAAATAAGCACTGGAATGCAGAATGGATGCAGACTTTGAGACAGCTTTGTAATGGAGCTCCTCTGGGCAAAGGACAGAAAGAAAATGCTGAAAAATGTTTATCATACTTAAGTAAAATAAGCATATTGATATTATTTTATAAAATAGCTGTTATTGAAACACATTATACATCTTGGACTATGGTTTGATTTTGCTGTAGGTAGAGCACGTCACTTCATTGGGAATCTGGCAACTGAATAAAGTATTTTCCCATCTAATATTTACATTACTGCTACAATAAGGAAAACGTAGTAACTAGAACAACCCTATTAAAAGTGAGGTGTCAGTGATGACTGGTTCTCAACTCACACCACAAGAAAAAAAAAATTTACTTTGGACCAAACAAAACCCAACATTTCAAACAATCTTCCTCACTGATGTGAATAAACAGGGTGAGAGGGATGGACAGCACTCAAAAGAGCCAGCCCAGAAATGGAGAGCAGAGCAGTGGAGCTGCAGTTTCCTCTCCACATTCCCCATAAACATTCTTGCAGTTGTCTGTAAGAGCTGCCACCCTTTTATTCATTCATATACATCCTCCTGGGGAGCACCTAAAGGGTTTGATGAAATTCTCTATAACACAAAGCAGGGTCTGTGCCTCCCAGTGAAGGATCACCCCGACAAATTATTGATTAATACCTGGCAGACACACTATAAATGAGGTATAATTTATCAGGACACAGTGACAGTCTTTGCTTTCTTAAAGCTCATCTTCTATTCACTCTTCTAACTTGCTTTTGGCTAAAGCAATTTCTTGAGTTCATCTTCAGCCAAGTGTCATCTGTTCTCTCCCATAATCGTTACCCTTCTCGCTAATTAGTAAGGTTTAGCTTCCTCCTGTTACACACTTAATTAACTTCTCCACCTTTGGAAAAGCAATTTCCCCTGAACGAATTACTATCATGACTGTTTCATACAATGAACTAGTTCTAAGTATAGTCTTCAAATGAAGCAACGCTGCTCAGACAGACACTGAGAGGTGCAGAGGACTTTGTGAAAGTGATCTGACTCCGTAGGGGTGGCAAAGATAACCAAGGCGAGGAAAAACTCAATGGGAAAACACTTATTCACCGTGCCACCATCAGGAGGAACAGACTGAGGAGAGAAAGAGATGAATAAGAGCTATTGTGTGTGGCAAATGCTATTCTCTAACATTCATCCGGTGCCTTCCCCTTTTAATGGGTTTGGCTGCACAACAGCAGCGAGTGTAACTGAGCTCAGAGCTCCATTTGTCACCTTCTCTCTTCCAACAGGTACGCACCAATAACAACACTTGTGCTGAAAGGCTCGACTTGATGGGCAAGACACAGAAAAAATGAGATGGCAACACAGCAATAGATAGAGATAAATCAAGCAGTCACAGCTTAAATGAATGGCAAATCACTGGGACAGAACAGAATATCAGCCTCTGGTTTCCTCCCCCTCAAAGACACGCTGCCTATCAGGGCATTCCTTCTTATGCTACCAAGGATTTAGTACAAATATCAAATTAGGTCTTTCTATCAGTCATTTCTTATAAATGTAAACCAGAGGAAAATCAAACGTGTTCTATTGATGCAAATTTAAACAGTGGTTTATGGACTCACAATGTCTGGCCCAGATTCTCTGTGATGTGTTCAAACTCCTACTTAAATGGGAAAAAATATACATACATTTATACGAGCTTCCTTTGTAGGGCTATGCCCAGTTTCTCTCTCATTGCTGGCACCAGAATCAGGAAGTCACTGAAATCAGAGGATGCACAGATCATAAATGCCATCTCTGAAATCAGAGGATGCACAGATCATAAATGCCATGACTTCAGCATCAGAAAGACACCAAATGTCCCTCCCTGTCAGTGGTGCTGTAAGGAAAGCACTCATGAGAAATGACAGAGGTTTTTAAATGTCGGGTCTATTTGGAGGAATTCACACAGACAAATCTTTGTCTTTTCTTTCATCCCAGCCAGGACTGTGGGTTTGGTTTGTATCACTCTCACCCCTCTACTGCCTGGGGCCAATTTAATGCCAACAGTTTAGAGTAAATGGAGAAACACGATTGGCATGATATCCCAATAATATGTATCTTCTCAACAGGCATTAGGAGCAAATAATGAATGCAAGACCTCCTCAGGTGCACATATTAGATCAGCATTAGGTTTATTTTCCATTGTTAGCACTTGTCATTCAAATGAGTTGGAAAACAATTGCTTCACAGAATTGAAATGCTCATTGTGAGTATCAATGTTAAGTGCCTGAAAGATTTTTCTTATTAATGATAATCTTTTTTTACTTCCTTATCTTTCAGTGTGGCATTTCTGGCCTGTTCTGTTGCTCCAATATCCATTGTTCTCTGGCCACTTGTGAAAAGCAAGGTCTGGAGTGAGTGATGCAGACATGAGGGATAAATGCAGGTGGTACTTGGACTCTTACACCACACAAGCCACATACAGAGTGTAATTACAACAGGGGTTACAAAAACAGTGATTATTTCACTCTTCTCATAGTCCTGCTGCCTCTTTTTCAAACATTCTACAAAAAAAAAAAGACTCATCTAAGTGCCTCCTCCCTGCTTTCTGTCTGGGAAAATTGTTGTTATCTGTGATTTTGTCTACCCTCCTAATCTTCTCAAGAATCAAATAAGCTTTTCTTGGCTTTATATAACAAAAGGAAGAGCAATGCAGCATTTTTCAGATGATAAAGTATTAAGATTTTTCAATAATTGAAGACTGGAATTCTTCCAACATCAAAAGCAGAACCTGTTATTTATCATGATTGATTCACACAGGAGCTAAGACATCTAAATGCCAAGGAGATGAACAGTGCCTGGGGAGATCACACAAAACCCTTGGGGTTCAGATAGACAAAAATATTCCCATTTGGTTTAGGAATTCCCAAACTTCAAATAGGTTTAAGCTGTGAATTTACTGTGGGATGTATCATAGATATTCTTTATAATCTCCCTGGCCACTGTCAGAGGCAGAATACTGGGGTTGTTCTGCTCTTGCTGGAGTTACACATCGAGATTTAGAGCCTTTATCCCATAAACTGTAGGAATTAAAAATTAGAAGTCTTTCCAGGAGAAGTACTCTGGTTCAGCAACAAATGGTGAATTTTATAGTTGCTAAACAGTATCAACTTAAATTTAGACTAAACATGCACAGAAGCTTTGTTAAACTGTGGAAAGAGGCATCCTCTGTGCCATTTCCACCACTGGGGAACTGGGGGCTGTAATTGCTGCTCTCTCTTCCAGATTAAGGCTGTGTTTGGGTGGAAATCCCATTGTGGGGGGGTAACTGCACACCCAGAAAAGGAACAATGCATTTATTATTATATATTTATTATTATTATTATTGCCCAATGTCTCCACAGCATTTGTCCCTTTTCCCTTAAAAGCTGCTGGCTGATAAATGCTCTGTGACATCTCACATGACACAAAAAACCCAGGACAGACAAGTCAAGACACAAATTCAGCTTTTCAGGCTCCATGTAACTGCAAATGCCACAAATCAAGATATGCATCAGAAAATGAGTCTGGAGGTTTCAGAAAAGGAATCACTGCAGTGAACATCACCATAATAATTCCTGCAGTCCTTCTCCTGTGACACAGAACCCTGACAGCCTGTGGGGATCCAACAGGAGAGAAGAGGTTGAGCCAGAGAGATTAGAAGATAACAGGAATATTTTGCATGGCAGTTGAATGCAAGCTACTGGTCAGATTAGCTACAAATAAGTATATTCTAACAACTTTACTTTCTAACAGCTTTAATTAAGGCAATCAAAGTGTACAGCTTTCAACAAATAGTCATTTTAAGCAAAACCTTTTATCTCTCCAGCCATTTCCTCCCTCGTGCTTTGGTTCATCCTTAACATTACTGATTTTCTAAATCCCAGGCAGGTAGAAATCACCTTGGTAAAAACCTAACCCTGCAGAGTTTTTCCTTCTGCAATGCCAGCCATTATATCTGATTATTAACAACTGGCATATTTAATAAGAATAAGAGGTAGACATTCTTCTGTTAAAGCAAATGTAAAACAAAATTAATAAACACAAATGCCTTATTATTCAATTCTAGTTCTATAGAAGTTGTCTTTTATCCAGCTACAAGGAAAAAGTGAAAAAAGTGTTGCCACTTATGAAGATCACGTTTCTTAAAAAAACTATGAGAATTCAAATAACCTTTTTTTTCCTTTTTAATTAAAAAGATACATTAGGACACAAAGCTAGAAATCCGAAGGTTTAATTAATCACACTGAGTTTAGCTAATGATCTTTTACAACTCATTTCAGGTCCCAGAGTGTCCCACAGCAAGCAAGAGGACTTTAATAAGATCCATATGGATCTTAAGATCGCCACTGAAGTTGTTCCAGGATATTATCAGAGACACAGATGGGATTTCTAGAAGATGTTACAAAATCCTCTCCCTCTGCAAACATCCCCTAGGGCATTTCCCAGCTGCAAAGTTTATTCAGTGGAATGTCAGCCAGAGCTGGGCAAGTAGCAAATGCATGGATTTGGGAATGTCCCCCTCCCCTTCCCAAATAAAACCATAAATTTTTCTGTGGCTCATGAGGTCATGCCACTTGTTACTGGAAAATATCCATATCCATAGAGGAGATTTTCATATATTCCAAAGGTTTACTGGGATCTCCCTCTGAGAATTGGCCCTGCACTATTTCTCCTGTTTCTTATCCCAGGACTGGATCCATTTCTCTCTCCAATCATTAAATATGAGCATCTCAGGGCCATCGATCTGATGGCAGCTGTATGGCACAGAAATAGATCCAATGGCAAGGAAACCTCTTCCCAGTGACAGAGAGCCATTTATCTGGTCAATATTTGGTAATTCTCTGTATATATCATAGAAAGCCAAAGAGTTCATTTGTCAATATGCTGGAAAATTCTCCATTTAAGATAAAAGAAAACAGTTGAGAACAACTTGCTAAGAGCTCCTTCCTCACCACCAGCCAGAAGAGAGACAGGGCTGAAAATGTAGATTCTCTTTTTGTGTACTAAATTGCACAGCTGTAAGAATTTTTACAAATCATCTCTTCTTACAGAAAATAGTGACAAAATTTTACCCAATCAGGCACAACATATAGGAACTGGGAAGAAGGAAAAAAACACATATAAAAAAGAATCCCCAAACAGATACCTACATAGTTTGACTGAAAAATAGAGCAGCCTCTTCAAATTTATTGCATTTGTCTTTGAGGACTGTTATTTGTGGGTCCCCTCCCCTTTGCTACATGACTGAACACTCAAGAATGAGACCTTTAGACTCAAACATGACTTAACCTGATAAATTTCTAACTCAATTTACAGCAACGTCATGCATATGCTAAACCCCACCGAACATTAATATTTAATGAAGAAATAAACCTGCCACAGGAATAAATTTACAGCACATTTAACGCACAGCATTTTAGAGGTGTCTGTCGAGGAGGTTTTGCTGTCGAGACAAGGTTTTAAACTGCCAATAGTTTAAAAGTAGTAATTTTTCATTGCATTTCATTCGTGAGCTCTGCTCCTTTTAAGAGACTCCAGGCTGTCAAGGTTAATTGAACCCTCAGGGCCCTCAGAATGACTGCACTCGTTGGGGCTCTGCTGGCTCCAGGCTCAGCTCCCTGATTCCTTTGCTCTAAATCTTGTCTCCAATGATCTTCTTCATAAATATAATTTCAACTTTAATCTCAACAATTATGATCTGCTGATCTAATTCTCTGATTTAGCCCTGTGTCTATCTGGCCAGACTAAAATCTCTGTCTTTCTGGCATCTCATGATCAGCTTAAAACACCGAACTCGAAGAATAAGGAGCAGAGGACTAGACAGCTGGAGTTTTCCTCCTGTCTAGACGGCACGACCTCCACCTGCGAGTGACACACTCACTAAAACTCCACATCCAAACTTTCTGCCAGCCAACATTTTTCAGAGTGTTCCTCACAACAGCCCCAGAGGGATTTCGGAGCTCTTGGCTCAGCTCCCTCGTGTCCACCCATGATCGATGTCTGGTGACTTTTTTCTCCCAAGTCCTTGTTTTGGGGGCAGATCAGTGAAATCACTGTATTTTTAGGTCAGCATTGAAACCTGCTGCTTTCCCTCCCCAGTCCCAGGGGAATTTTTGTCCTGTTTGGAATCCCGTGGTCACAAAACTACTTGGTTTTACTAAAGCCAAGTGCTTCTATTCAGAGGTTGGGAGTATCAAGGCAAAAAGATATAAGGAACAAACAAGCTTTGCTTGTGCTTAGTCTCATCTAATTTTATGCCTCACTACAAACAAAATTAGCTACATTTCCCTGCTAAATTAGTCTAGCACCTCTAAACCAGCTTTAGTCTCCAAGCAAGTGCAGGTGCTTCAGTGTGTTTAGAGGACAGATTTTCCCTTAGGAAAACTGACTATAACAGAACTTTAGCTTTCCTTCTGAAACAGAACTGTGCAAAATTTAACCTACCAAGTTTTCTGTTGGAATTCTACTGCAATGAACAAATGTCTATTTTGGCTTCCTGTTCATTCAGAAAGGAACAAATTCTCCAGGATTGTTCTATTTTGTAGAATGAATTCCAACAGCTGATGAATTACGTCCAATGGCTCCCTTTTTTCAGGGCTCAGGTATTCAGTCTCCTAAGGCAGGATGATTGCTGACGTCCTTAAAAAGGGCACATTTGCTCTCAAATGAAAATTTTATATAAATAAATTCTGCTTTAGAAAGAGTGATAGCAAGAGCATTCTAGCTTGAAAGTTGAGCTGAAAAGGGGAAAAGAAAACCCTAGGCAGAATGATAGAGTCATTAGAGGCATTTCTATGGACATGAGTGAGCTCAAGTGGGAGTCTAAAGCAGCAACCTCTACAACTTAAATTAGCCACTCACAATCATTCCCCTGAAATCAAAATATTAAGAGCAGCTTCTAAGTCCAGAAATAGTCAAGTGCCTTATCAAAATGGATGAAAAAATCAGTGAAACTAACCCAAAGGAGAAACTTCCAAGTTCACTTTCCTCTCCTTTCATATTTACCCTTTCCAAAAGTCTAGAGAAGATTTCAATTCATGTGATGTTTGAAACTCAGGTAATATTGTTATTGATGGACTGGTGGAGTGATAAAGTCATAGATTTGCCAGCTTGATAACAAAGTTAGGGAAAAAACCCTAAACTAAAAATCTGTACAACTCATGGTAGGCAATGAGTGATGCCAGGCTGTACCCTCACCTCTGGGGGTTCTGGTGGCTCAAGAACAGAAATGCAAATTAAACCCTTCCAGAAAAGCCAGCACATGACCCAGCAGTATCTTTGTACTATTTTCTATTTCGAATGGGAGATGTACAAGCACCAATTTGCTTTAACGTTTTTAATCACGACCTTCCTAAAGCAGCAGCATCCTTGCAGAAGCAACTGAGTCTTTGGATTGTGGAAGAATAATTCTCAGAGTATGGAGTGCCTTGGGTCCACTTCCCTGTCAGGCAGTCCTCATCTCCCAAGGGATCAGCTGTGTTTTGGAGATGTCACCCATACAAAAGTGTCCAAATTTCAGCATTTCCTCAGTTTTTTCAAAAATTCATATTCTTTTAATCTTTTCCTTGCACTGAGAACCACTCCAGCTAGCACTGACAGAAACGTATTTTGCTCTACTGCAACTTTTCCTGATGAAAGTACTCCTTTCCTTTTCCCCGAGGAAGCAGTCACTGGAATGGAGCAGGATATTTATTCTAATGCAGGAAGGTATCAGCATATCTGTTTATAAAGCAGTTTCTTCCACTCTGCTTTGTGTCAGGCTGGGAATGCTAAACTGCATCTCAATTACCAAACCTCAGCGTGGAAGATTCACGCAGCCTCCTGCACCCAGAAAGGCTATCATCATTAACTCCTCAACGAAGCTGTAATTAATTATTGACAATTTAATGTCCCTACTTTTAACCTTAAATAAGAGGCAGGAATTGCTGGCTGTCATCTCTTCCTCAGCACTGCCAGGTGCAGCACAGGTGTTTTCAGTCAGGTCACCCCAACTCCACCAGCCACTTCCACCATCCATTCACACGGCAGCAGCGTCTTTCCCTGCAGAATGGTGACGGATTCTTCATTTGAATAATTTATGTCTGAGTTTTATAATAGAAACTCATCATTTAGTAAAATGAGCCACTAAATGGACCTTAGAAGTGCATCATCCCCAGCATTTCCCACAGAAACGTGGTTCTCTGCTGCTTACAAAAACCCAGAACTGCGATATCCAATATTAAATTGTAGCCACTAAATTGGATGTTCATCTACACCCTTTTCTGAGCTTTTTCTCTACAGCCACTTTGTGTTTTGAGTCTATCTATTAATTTATAAGGTGTCTGCTGTTGTAGATAGCTGTTAAATAGTTAATAGGGATCTACTGCACTTTGTCCAGCAGCATAACTGCAGCCTGCCTAATAAAACCCTCCTGCAGTAAGTAATGATTCTCTCCTTTCACACCTCTCACACTGAATTCACAGTTGTATAGTTAAATATTTCACAGTGTACAGAAGAAAAAGGCTGTACAGCTTCTCCATGTAAATTACTTTTACACCACAAGGCTTCAGAAAGTCTCCAAGCTGAACAGTCCTACCCGAGTATATATTTCAAATGTATATGTTCAAATATTTTAAAATAAAAATAAAAAATACCTTATGGATACCAAGGTACTGTCTTGACTAAGTTAAAATGATCTTTCCTGAGCACAGGTACAGTTACTACAGGTGTGCAGCCTAATGCCCAAGGAAACCCTTCAACAGATCCAGCTTTAATTGACACCTGGAAGTTTCCTCCAAGACAAATCTCTTCATTGTGAAAAGCTGTTTGCAGGAGTTGCTGGTCACAGGCAGTGGAGAGAAACTCAATGTGAAAAGGTTTCTCCTACTGCTACGGTGGCCTTGGGGATTGCTGAGAACAAACTTAATTACGAGAGCAGTAATTCTGCAGGACAGCAGAGAAGAACCCAGGAGATCCAAAAGCCACAGGAGTGAAAGGCACAAAGCAGGCTCCTGTTCCTCCTTGGCTCTGCAATGTCCATTTCTGGCCCCACAGAGCACACTGACCTGCACTGCCCCACACCAAAACCACCAAAACCCACTTCCAAAAGTTGTCTGAGAGAAGCAACTCAGATTTATAATTGGGGTTCAATGAGTTTAAGGTGTTTTCATTAGTCAAAACCTACTTTATTTTTTACATAAACTACTTGTTTTATTGCTTTTACTGTCATAAAATTTGAACTGCCTTCGAAAGAACACAATTAGCACTTTAAGAGGAATGGGCAAAATTTTGTGCAAGTACAGAAAACGACCACGGAGCTTTTAAGAATTTTCCATGACCCTTACATTACAGAAAGCTCATAAATGACCAAAAATTACATTTGGCTGAAAAATCTTTGCACAGCTCATAATTAATGAAGGAAAAATTAACAGACATTTTATTTCACAACTCAAAATTTCAAGTTTCAAATCACAAATGTATGTTAATGGCCCAAATATTTTATCTCAGAGGTACTCACTCAGTAGATATCACGAGTGTACATCTAATTTCCAGTTCCAGTTCCTGTGTGGATCACTAGATGGCACATACCCGACTTGGTGAACTGGTTTCATGCAGAAAAGATCTTTGCAAAGACTCTTCTGCAGCTAAGGAGTACCAGGAAAGTTAAGACACTGCTTTGCAATCTGCTAATTATCTGTCTATTCAATTCCTTATTTAGCATAAATGGTTTCAAAACAGATATGAAAACAAGGATGTCCAAAACAAGGAAGAGCTCTTATTATTTAAATGCAGCTGGGGAAAAAAAATGTATAGGATGTCTCAAAGAGCTGCAATTTACTTATAATTTCTGAGGCAGCTTTCTTGTCCTGATTGTGTATGTGTGTTTGAAGTACATTAAGTGGCTGAAATACAGAATGATTCACAAACTAACATTCTGTTTTATCTTTATTTTGGGAAATACATTTGATCTGTTGAAAGCCTCGGTTAGATATAAGAGGTTATAGAGACTTTATTTTTTATTATAGATGTATTTTGATTTTCAGATGGAAGGCAAAGTAGGCAAGTGAAGGCTTTCATTGAGTCAGAGCTGGGTCTGGAGCAGATAAAAGCATTTGGGGCTGAGTATAACCCTGCTATTACACATCATCTGCGAGCAGCCCTGATGTCCCTGCTTACCAAACAAGCCTTTTAAAATATAAGATACATTTTATGGGGAATGCCTAGAAATAGACAAACTCCTTGGAAATGAGTACTCAATTTCTTGTTTCCAGCTATTTTTCTTGAAATGTTTCTGGGTGATTTCAGTGATTGCCTCTGTCGGGTGGCACACAGGGACAGGGCTTTGCTGCTCACAGGGACTGTCCCTGACCCCCAGCCCCACCCCAGTCCAGTCTCTCAGCATAAATCCATCCACATCAGCCTCATCAAACACCAACCAGCCCTAAGGTTTCCCACCAGACCTAAACTTTGCTATTCAGCACAGAGTTTTGATGTTAACCTTCATCCAATGTGCACCAGGGCATGAAAGTTGCCCATGTGGTGAGCTGACAGCTACTCATGCCAAATCCCTCTCTCTCCGTGCAATCCAACACCAGAAAACTGCAGGATGGGATTTCCACTTGCTCCATGCCCAGCTGGAACCAGCTGCAGTGCCAGCACAGCAACCACACAGTGGTCACACTGAAAAAATCTGCTTTTGGGGCTCTTTGTGAACCCAGCACACCACACACTTTGGTCACAGGCAGAGCACAAGCAGAAATGCTCTTCCACGTGCATGGCACAGCCTTGCTGGAAAAATGTGATGGTATAAATCTTTGGAGAAGCTGTTACAGGTTCCTCCGAGGGCATTTTGCTGAGATTTCTTTATTGGAGTCACAAGTTTCCTTTTGCTTGCACATATTCCCTAACACTTCCTGAAGTTTGTCACCTTCGGGCTTTCAGTGAACTCTTATTAAAATGAATTTGGCATCTCGTGCTTTTGATTTAATTCCTTTTATTTGTTCATGGGCGTCTAGAAGTAAAGAGTGTGACATGGAAAAATAACCAAAAAAAAAAAAAAAACCACCCCCAAAAAACAACAACAACAAAAAGATAACAGGGTTTTTTTGCAATCTACCTACTCACCCTCCCCCAAAATCTAATGTGCAACATCAGAGCAGCTCAGTGCTTTGAGAACTCCCCATACCCTCTGAAACTGAAGAGTCTGTGCTCAAAATAAAGTCAATTTCTAAGAAACTGAACCAGAAAACAGCCTCTACCAGCATAAAATTAAAATAAACATAGTTTTTAAACAGTTATTGCAGTGCAAAACAGATTATAGGGTGTAAAGGAGAGAAATGCTCTCCAATCCATCAGAGATGGTATGGGCCAGACTAAATCCAGGCTGAATTATTTGTGGCCACAAAGGACTGTCCATCTGCTTTGACCATTGGGGAACCACGACAGCTGCACAGGCTGTCTGTGATTTTTAATCTATGAAATTAGATTATTTCCTTATATCTTAGGGATGAAACAGAGAGGTCATCAAGCAGAGCCTGAGGAAGAGTTTCTGCCTGTCTCATATTAACTAAAAGGGGGAAGGCAGAGCTCAGGCACAGAATGGTGGCCAGACACACATTTTCTCACATCTGGTACCTTCGGGACCCCGTGCCCTGCTGCAGGGGATGGCAGATGCTGGTTTGGGTATCAGACATTGCACAACACTCACAAACCTCAGTTATTAGGGTTTGCTGCCTCCTTCCACAGCCCCCTTGGAGCCCCCTGAAATCCTGCCCAGTGCTACTGGAAAGGATCCTGGCTATGAGCCACACATGGCTGTATATCTTCTACTGACTTAAGAAAATAAAATTCCTCAAGTGGGAGCAGGGGAACGAAGTTCATAAAAAAAAAATTCACGAGGGGAGGCAAAGTGATGCAGTCACAAAGAGTTTGTGCGTGGCAGACAGGAGAGAATGCAAAACTGGATAATTGGGCTTAGCAAAGCCTCTCTTTGAAGAAATCCTCCTTAGGCCAAGCAGCCACTGCAGCCTCTTGTATGATAAAAATCAGCTGGCAAGAGGAAACCCCTAAAAACGTGGTTGTGCTTGTCCAGTAGCAGGCAAAAAGGCATTTTGGATAGGCTGGGATTAATGTTCATTCAAGCCCCAGACAGATCACTGGGCAGACAAACAAAGACAACTCCTCCTGGTTCTGGCTGGGACAGCTCCTGATCAATATGGGTATGAAAAAAGGCCTCAGGCTGGGAATTTCTTTAGCTCTCACAGTACTTCGTGAAGATTCTCTTTCTCATGTGAAGAGTTTAAAACAATGTTATAGTTTTGTAAATCTGCACCTACTTCTCAAGGACTGTTTTGGCTTCAAGCAGAAAAACATCCAGAAACGGATGTCTCAGAACTGGAGCAATCACCCCAAGGGGTGGGTGTCCGAGGGACCAATCATTTTATGCCATTCAACACACTTTTGTGTATTAACATATAAAAGTTGTTCAGTCTTCCATTAAAACTCTCTTACTTCAGATCAAATTTGTGGTAGCGTGGACTCTGTCAACTTTACCTCCTCGGCAGCAACAGCGACAGATCAACACCAGAATTGTGGGCCTGGACTCACCACGAGATTTAGGGCAGCAAATTCTCTTAATCTTCATTTTCCATCTATTCCCAGCTAAATATTTACTGGGCTGGGGGCTCCAGGGAGCAGCAATGTAATCTTGTTGCTCTCTCTCCAAACTGTTTGTACACCCACCAACCTCCCCTCATTATCACTCAGCTGCCAGTCTGATAACGCCCCTGGCACAGGTCAAGGTTTTGATAGCAGTTGTACATTAAACATCAAACATAAAAATATATTAATTTTAAATGCAATTTGAGGCTGTTTTGAACTAATTCTTTGAACAAGCTTGTTTCACAGAGGAAATTAATGAAAAGTTAAAGGCCAAAACAAAAAGCTACAGGAGAGACTTGCTATTTTCATTAATAAGTAAAATAAATACTCTGGAAAAACCTTTCTTCATTTTTATTGCTCTCAATGCTTTTGAAAAGGCTTCTCACCTGACACACAAAAGCTCCAATAGCACTAAATGCTCAGAAAACACGCACTCATTTTGTGCAAACCTGCAGGATGACATATTTACATTCATGTTAGGGGATGCAAACAAAGAAAAACACTGTTCCAGCAACATCAGATGCAAAGTTAAATGCCAAGAAAAATTACTCCAAGAGAAATAACACATTAAAGAAATATAAAATTGGCATTTCGGTCGTGCAGATGATTCAGTCTGCATTAGTTCCTTTTAAAATTCATATAATGGGTTAAACATCTGCATCCTCTGAACCCTCGTCTCCATTATTTTATGAGTCAGAAGAACGATCAAGGAAAGAACCAGGATCAGAAAGAGACAGAAGGAGCTGTTTTCCAAAATGAGCCTCATTCCCAGAAGTCAAACTGTGGTTCCACATTCCTGCTCATGTCATCCACATTCCGTGGAGTTCAATTTGAACCTGGAATATGGCACAATATAAAACCTACTGATATTATGTTCTGGACTTCTCTGAGGAAATCGAGGTAATGAGGAGAAAACCGTAAAGAAGGTGTAGAGGAAATAGATGTCAGGAGATGTATTCATGGCCATTATGAAGAGAGGTGCACATCATTTTGTTCCTGTGACTGAGCTACGAGTGAAATCCAATTTGCCCAGATTTCATTGTGTAAACCAGGTGAACAGAAAATAAATTTGCTCTAAGGTAAATCAACTTTTCCATACTGGAGGAAAATCAAATTCAGGGCCGAAAATCAAGACGCAAAAAGCCTATACAGAAATAATGAAAAACGGGCAGACATAATCACAATAAAGCTTTGACTCATTTTGTTGCCACAGCTGTAAAGACACGTTTTAAAGCTGGTCCTCTTCTGCAGATCTCAAAAAGGAAGATGCCAGCCTTTGCATGCCACCACTGGCTTGTTTTCCTTAAGTGTTTGTTGTGCCTTGCAAGCCTAATGAATTATGTTTATAAAGGTTAATTAGCTTTCTCCTATAATTCTACTCGAACGCAAAACTATTGCATCTCAAACAAATAAGGAAATATACACCCAATTATTATTCCAAATGCAACTGAGTGGAATATTCCAAATATCTTCCTTCTTTTTCCCAGCAGGCAGGCTGGAATGTTTTAACCCTTTCCTGCAGAACTGCTCCATCCAGACACAACCTATGCAAGACAGAAATCCTGATTTCCACAATGACCAGCTGGGCTCTGTCCTGCCTGAAAAAGCCTCAAAAAGCTTCAGATTCTACATTTTGTACAAAGTCAAAGAAATATAAATCCCCATGGCCAGTATGCACCATATACATCATAAAAAATAAATTAAGAGGTACAGAATTATTCCTTGTTGAAGTACAGGGACTCTGAGCAGAAACTCCTCTTGCTGCCCAGTACAGACAGGTCACAGTGCAGGAACAGCCAGAACAGGGGTGGAACAAATGTTTGGAAGGAAAGCTAAAACACAACATTCCCAAGGTTAGAGTTCAGAGTTCAAGTTAATACCATTACCCAAAAGCATTACCCACTCAAAAATATTGAATTTTCACACTAATCTCCATTCTGGAGGATTATATTTTCTCTCTTAATAGAATAACCAGCAAAGTCCAACTTTTTGTTGGTGTTATTTCACGGAGTAAATTTTCTTTTTTCACACTGCAAACTTTCATGACTGGGTAAATTTTCTGTATTTTTCTGCCAGTGATATGCAGAACTGTATGAAGAATAGAGCAAAAATTACTTGATGCAGTGGAAAAACTGAATGATTGGGGTTTTTTTCCACTCCTGTTCCTTAATATTGCTTGAAGTTCTACTCGTATTTCCAGCTCCACACACCCTAAAATCAACAGGTATCATCAAACAAGTCAGGCTAAATAATCTAGAGTGCTATCAGATATCAAAAGAGTTTTTAACCTCACAACACATAAATTACAAGGAAGCATAATCAGTTATTTGGCATAAAATGCAAATAATCTGTTCCATTACTGTAGAAGTATCTTAATCAAGACTCTAAAATTAATGCAATGATTCAGAAAACACATTACTGTTCAAACAAAAATATTAGGCATCTGTGTTTCCTAAATATGCTTTGCTAATTTATCAGCAGCAGCTCCTTCCCCAGAGGCTCATGGCACACAGATTTCCACGTTGTTTTGGTTTCTGGTTTGAAACCACCCTCTCGATTTTCACAGGGCTGAGATTTTTCTCCTCCACTCTTAACTCGACATAACAAGACCCAAAGTGATGCACACAGTTTTCAAACAGCTTAGGAGTTGGTGAAAAATCCATGTTCTTACGCACATAACCCATGTCCTGGATTTTTCAGTGTTTTATAACACCCCAATTTAAAGAAATATTAATCCAAGCTTTATTGTGATAGGCATAATTCATACATCTTTTATTTGGATGCTGCTTGAAATTGCTGCAGGTTCCAGCCTTTCATACTCTGTGTTTGAATAGATGTGATCAAAACATGAACACTACTAAATTTCATTAATAAATAAATAAATTCAGAAGTGATCAGGGGCTCAATCAAAGAGTTCTGCTCTGTGGGCCCTCTCAGTGCCAAAATCCATTAAAAAAAAAATCAGATAAGAAATGGTAATTTTAGTCTATTATTTTTTGACCTCATGACATGAATAAAGGTATATCAGTATTGTAGTTATACTAAACAATATAAGCATCCTTCTGCAAGACTCTAAAGCTCAAATACTAAGTTAATATTCAGCTAATTTTAATCTTTGCAGAGTTCCTCAAATATTCTCTTTTGTTTTCTTTCGTGCTTCCATTTACAGCAGGAGGTAACCAAAAACTACAGTATATAAATCTATATCTTTAGTCTTCACCACAGAAATGCACAGAAACTTGCAGGCTGTAAGATTTGTCCATCTGCAGATTTCAGCTTTTTCCCATCTTTTCTGGCCTTTTAACAGCTTGGAAGAACTCTGATTGGGACTTGCATTGTATTTCAGCATGATGATATATTTATTTTTATAATTCTCTATTGACAAGACATTCTGCTACAGCACCCCTGACCGTGTAGTATCCTACAATAAAATGTGTAAATGGATTCCCTGGACTTACAACCAATAGCAATTTAGGCATGGATTGGAGTTTTAATTGCTTTCTTTGAGTAATTTTAGTCATATTGACAATTTGAGCTGTCTTAGTCTACTTACACTGCTCTGTGATATAATTTTGTTCCTTATTGACACAAATACCCTATAGCCAATTTAGGCAGCCATTCGGTGTATTTAAGCCTTACTCAAATTTAATGATCTAAAAATACGCAAAATCTTGAGTCAGTAACTAAACAACAAACACAGCAGGGAAAATATCTCAGTTTGGTGAGATTCCATTATTTTTTGTGATTTTTAAAGCCATCCAACAATGGCAGTATGGATTTCCATGATGGATAAACATGGAAATTAATACTCTACTTGATCCAAACTCATTCTAAGGCCTGCAGCCTTGCAGGACAGGACATGGATTGGAGTTCTCTGACTTGCCATGAAAACAGGAGGTGTGAGAGAGGCACTGCAAGTTCTCACTCTTCCTTGGTCACCATGGATGGAGACAGGATCCTGGGGACCAAACAAATCTTTGAGTTTGCCCAGAACAGTTTTTCTTTTATTGCTGCTCTCAGAGGAAGTGTCTTTTAATGAATAAAATTCATTAGTTATAGAAAATCTGAGAAAAAAATAGAAAAAGAAATTTGAGGGGCATCCTGCAGCTATCACAGAGATCATCTCCTCTGGGATGGCTGGGGGAGAGATTTTGTCTCCGTGAAATTCTCTGTCCCTGCCGACTGTAGAAAGAGGCAAGTTTCCCAATTCAATCACAGTCTTTGCAAATACTTTCATGGCTCATTCTCTGGATGATGTGCGGGGAGATTTTTACTGCTGGTGCTTGAGCTATCCAAAAGTGTCTCTGAGGTCACAAGCTGCACCTGCTGGAAATCCAGACTTTAATGGGGCCTGGCTTCCTCAGTCTGCCTAGGAGAGCACACAAAGCAAACTTGATGGGAAGTGAATGGACAACACAGGGAATATCCTGAGCTGGAAGGGACCCACTGGGATCTTCAAATTCCAGCTCCTGACCCTGCACAGGACAGCCCAAAAATCCCACCCTGGGCCTGACAGTGTTGTTCAAACCCTTCTGGAACTCTGACAGGAGAGAGACATAGAGGAGACACCCAGAAGAGAACTTGTCAGTCAGAAAGGGCATTATAACCTTCTTCTGGATTAGAAAGGAGAAAGAAGGAATCTGAAGTTAAGTATTTATTTACCTCTAATAACAAGGCAGCTAATCTTTTCAGATTAGCAGAACCTGTTTATAAACCTCCTCAAAACTAGGGAGCTTTGAGCTCCAGGCTTTGTTTGGGATATAACTCTGTGTATGATGAATTAATAATTCAACTTCCTAAACAAAACACGCACAGCATTCATCACTGCTCAACAAACAAAGCACTGGCTCATCCAGTCAGGGCATCCTGAAATGCAATCACCAGGGAAAAATAAGCACAGGATCTCTCTGCTCCCAGGAGGGGGGTGGCTGGAGCTGTGTTATCAAAGAGAGGAGAAGCAGCTAGGTTTTTGATTTTGTTTTTATGTTAAAGGACCACAGCAAAGCTGGAAGGACTTGTAAGAGAGAAGCCAGCTCAGCGAGGCAGCACCATCAACACCCAAAGCTTCTGCCAAGTTCCTACTTGCTCAGAAAGACCGTGGCTGACAAAACCAGAAACACACCATTGAGCAAAGCAGGGCTGTTCTGTCACACGGCTCTCAGACCCTTTGGGCAGACCTTTGGGACATCCCACCACTGCTTTAAAATCCCAGCACCCACCTGGATGCTGTTTTACCCATCCAGGTCATGGCAGATCCCAGCACAGGGGACTCTGGTTCCTACAGCTCAGTTCTGTCCCCTCTTACATCACTGGACATTGCAAAGGCCCCCAGTGCTGAGCCCTCAGCTGCTGCTCCCAACAGAACCTGAGCCCAATATCTCCATGCTTTGATTTCCTATGAGCTCTGCTGAGTTACTGCAGTTTGAGACACTCTCCTGACCTATTCCTGGATTTTCTGTAGGAATCCCAACACTTTATTCCACGAGCTCACAAACAGCAGCTTTGTGGACAACTGCTCCCAGAGGAAAACCAACCCACATTCCTTTACACCTTATTTTTACAAACTGCCTGAGACCAGCCGTGGGTAACACATGGTTAACCAAATCTGCTTCTGCTGTATTTTTTTTAGGATATTGATCAAGAGAAGCTGTCCTTTGCTTTCCATGGGTGGTGACAGGACACAAAATGAAATGTCAGGAATTTGTAGCTGATATCATCCAGCATCTGAATATAATGAGATTGGAAAAGGAGATTGACACGTGAAGACAAATGTGTTGTGGTAGTTTAATTAATAAAGTACTTTTCCTGTATGTGTGTGATAAAGAAGTGGAAGGAGCAAGCAGGCAAGAGTAGGCAATGTTTCCACAAATAATNACTTTATTAAGCGTTTTATAAAAATATAAACATTTACAGAAATCATATCACTATATTTTTATATATTTGTAAATAAAATTTAACCAAATTCTAGTCCTCTACACTTCATAAACATAGGCAAAAAAAACCGCAACAAAATCTCTGCTAAGAGAGCTAATTTAGAATTTTTTATCTTTAATTACATTTACAGAGCACTTGGGATATTTTAAAATACTCANTGGCAGATCCCAGCACAGGGGACTCTGGTTCCTACAGCTCAGTTCTGTCCCCTCTTACATCACTGGACATTGCAAAGGCCCCCAGTGCTGAGCCCTCAGCTGCTGCTCCCAACAGAACCTGAGCCCAATATCCCCATGCTTTGACCTCCTATGAGCTCTGCTGAGTTAAAGCAGTTTGAGACACTCTCCTGACCTATTCCTGGAGGCCTATTCCTGGATTTTCTGTAGGAATCCCAACACTTTATTCCACGAGCTCACAAACAGCAGCTTTGTGGACAACTGCTCCCAGAGGAAAACCAACCCACATTCCTTTACACCTTATTTTTACAAACTGCCTGAGACCAGCCGTGGGTAACACATGGTTAACTAAATCTGCTTCTGCTGTATTTTTTTTAGGATATTGATCAAGAGAAGCTGTCCTTTGCTTTCCATGGGTGGTGACAGGACACAAAATGAAATGTCAGGAATTTGTAGCTGATATCATCCAGCATCTGAATATAATGAGATTGGAAAAGGAGATTGACACGTGAAGACAAATGTGTTGTGGTAGTTTAATTAATAAAGTACTTTTCCTGTATGTGTGTGAGAAAGAAGTGGAAGGAGCAAGCAGGCAAGAGTAGGCAATGTTTCCACAAATAATGGAAATAATTAATTATTGGAATAATATATAATTAATTAATGGAAATAATTAAATTTTATGAAAGATCTTTTCTCAGAAAAATAAAGAATAAGCTGATGGGAGTCAGTCTTCTAGCCTCAGTTACTCATAAAACAGCTTAGCCTCTACTTTATTAAGCGTTTTATAAAAATATAAACATTTACAGAAATCATATCACTATATTTTTATATATTTGTAAATAAAATTTAACCAAATTCTAGTCCTCTACACTTCATAAACATAGGCAAAAAAAACCGCAACAAAATCTCTGCTAAGAGAGCTAATTTAGAATTTTTTATCTTTAATTACATTTACAGAGCACTTGGGATATTTTAAAATACTCAGATTTTATTTTTTTTTTTTAAAGACATCTCTGGCTAGTGGCTGGGGTTATTAAATGAACAACTGTGAGCATTACAATTCATGCAGAATAAAGTACAGCTCTCTACGGCTTCATTTATGCTCTTAAAACACAAAGTAATGGAAGTTTTATAATCTAAATAGATCTTTTGGTTTTTATGGGTTCCGTTTTTAATGTATTACTATTTAAGGGAAAATAACATTTTTTTCCCTGAAATAAAACTTTATTTTGACTTCTGAAGCAATGTGGTGATCCATAAGGAGTTAAGGGACAACTCTTACATAAATTAGGTTCTACCTATCAAAAGAAAGTTGTTTAAAGGGGTAGAGAACACCACTCATGTGAGAATCGCTGGTGTTGTGCCATTTGGGCACCAGATTCCAGTTATAATCTAACAATCTGCAGTGCCAGAAACTGGGTTTGAAATCTGGCTTCCATCACTCTGCTGAGAACATTTCCTAATCTCTCATCCTTCTCCTCATTAGATCATAGTGACAAAAACAACACGAGCCTTTAATACAGAAGTTAGAAAAATACACAGGAAAATTATCATTTTACTTATCCTCTTTTCCCTCAACTCTTTCCATTTCTCTGACTCTATTAACGAGGTCTTACCACTGTCAGCGTAGCATTAATGTACAAGCATTAATCCCTTCCACAAGCACATTTCCTACTCATTCCCACAAATATACAACAGCATTACTCCATTGGATGCACACTATGTGCAAACCAGGAGTAAACTTATTTAAGTTGAAAGCATAGACAAAACCCCAAACCCAGCAATGTGAGTGCTCCAAATAACTTTTTTTTTAATTTTCCCTCCTCAAAATGCATCAAAATTCAATTTTTCTTCTCTCATAACAAGCTCTGCCACGTCCCCTGTGCCCCTGACCCTTCTGGCCATGAGGAATCTTCTCATTTCTGCACCAGGTGACAGAGGCTCTGCAGCATTATCTAACCCAGATAAACAAACACCTGCCACGAGTTAGCTCCTATCTGATAACAAACTCAGTGATAAGGCTACAATCAATTCTCATCAAATCTCGCTCTGAGGTGGTTTTCAGAACCTGTGACACACCATCACAGAGTGCAGTCATGCTGACTTTGAAAAGTTGGTTTAACTGCTGTCCATTCAATTCTGATATTAAATACTCTTTTTTTTTTCTGTTATCTTCTATTCAAATTTAAATTATTTGTGTTCTCAGACAGGTGCAGGTTTCTGTATACCTCAGAAATATTCTCTGCAATAATTTTCTGAACTTTTATAGAGAAAAAGAATAAACCCATGATTTTTTTTCAGAACATAGAATACCCTGAATTGGGTACTAGAGTGCATCCTATATAGTAATGCTACCATTTACTGTGCAGGACACTAAACACTAGACAGGCATCTTCAAGGAGAAATGAGAGCTTGAAAGATGATTTAGCTGCAGTCAGATAATTTGGAATTATTTAGGAGAGAGTTAGAGGAGAAGAGACAGCTGTTCACACCAGAACCCAGGATGAAATACTTGTTTCATTACAACACCCCCAATACTCAGGAAAAACACTCCTGCCATCAACAAAGGTCCAGCAACAGAAATAAAATTTGTATATGATTTATACCTAAACTGAAAAGCACAATGTGTTTTGAAATTCCCATATGTATGTAATTTCTTATTCATTAAAGGATAACAAAACTTACACTACACAATTTAGAATTAATTAATGTTTCAGGGACAGAGGTTTGATTAAGAGATACCACTGGAACTAAAGCACTAGGATCAGCTTCTGTTATAATGCAACTGCAATTTACAGGCACAATTTTATCTCAGAGAAGGAGAGGCCTTCCTTAGAAGAAGATGCTGGAATTATTAATTGTGGGGGCAATTCTGTATTCCTTGTAGGAAGGGCAGCCACTCGGGACATAAAGAGAAACACGAATTTTCTGCCCTGGCTGGTTATTCAGAGTCTGCTACAAGGAGTGAGTTCTGAAGAACAAGTGATTTCATTTGGCAACACAGCATTTTTTGTGTCTAGGGACCCCCTCAGGGACATCAGCGTGAAAGCTGAACTGTTTTATTCAGATGACAAACTTTAGACAGCTTTAAAAACAAACACAGCTTTTATAAACAGAACGCTATTGGTATTTAATTTTAAATCTATCATAGCATAATGAGAAAGAACTCACTTTCTGAGTCTAAAACTGAGTTTAAATCCACAGTTATTAAGAAAGAATCACATGTGCAATCCTACCTGTGACACCTCCAGAATATAATGCAGGTTCCTCTTATCACAAAGAAGTTCTTGATGGTGTAAAACAGACACAAACATCCAGCTCAGCTTTCCTCTTCCTCTCCTGCCCTGAAGCAACTTAAAGTGTTCTCACCTGCAACACCTAACCTGGCAAAAGAGCTTTTATTCTTAAAAGGAAACACATGTTCCATCAGCTGACCTGAGGGAATTCCCCACAGAATGGGAACATACAGGAGTGATGATTTGAGATTATCTTACAAAGGCTGTTAAAAACAGTGTGGAATGTGAAATATGCATATTATTTAGGACAAAAGTAAGAAATATGAGGACCCCCAGAGCAGGCAGGAAAGAGAGTTAATCCTATTAAACCCGTTAATCACAGGCACCCCGCTCCTATGGAGGTCAATGTTGGTGTTGTATCAATTTCTGTAGCAATACTTGGGACTGAGTTACCTTTAAAATTTCACAGTTCAGGACCTTCCTGAAAAAATTTCCCCCGTTATTTGAATTAAATAATGGTTCTCAGTCACTCACTTATTTATTCCCTATATATTAAAATGATGAATAAACAGGAATCTAATAGTTTACTTATTCAGGAGACAATGACACCTAATGAAACCTAAATGGCTTTCGTATTCTCACTCCAGCCCTAGTGGACAGAACCTCAAGAAATGCTAAATAAGCACATATTGTTTTACAATTTTACTGTAATACATTAATTTCTAAAATAAAACTGGATATCCCAGAATAATTAAAAGTTCCCATTTATGTAATTGCTCATAAAAATCTCCCGTTTAGGAGAAATTTTATCTGTGTTCTCAGATACAGGGACCAGATTTGCCAATAAATCTGAAATCAAGACAGAATTATAAATTTCATGGCCCAGATTCTCTCCAGTCATAGAAAAATATTAATTCTGGCAAAGACCCAATAAAATGTTGTGTTTTGGTTGACTAGAGTAAATAAAAGATCTGGACCAGAATATTCACCTTGTTTCTTGACAGCAGGGAACAATAATCTCCCAAGAGTAATGAAATCTCTTCTCTCTGCAAAACGTGTCCTTTTCCTGTTTGAATTAATGGAACATACATGGTCACATAAATTAAAAATTGTAATCCCAAGCGGTATATTCGAAGGAAAATATACTTTTAACTGTGGTTTCAAGAATAATCTGCATCCAGAATGAACAGCAACACCTTAGGCCCTTATTGTGTTCTAAGAAATGAAAATCTCTGCATATGTGATTGTGAGTTAAAATTAGAATTGCTTTGTTGAGAAGAACCTTGGCTTTGTGACTTTGCTGCTTCACAGGTCTCCCAATCTGAACGTTTCAGCAGTTTTTGGGAGAGGACAGAGTCAGCAGGTCTCCAGCCCCATCCAATATCCATTCTGGCAGGCTAAAATCAATCGGATTTCTCTGCCAGCTCCTCTCCCCTCGTTCCCATTTGCTACTGACTCTCCCCGAAGCCTCCTGCACCTGGTTCTGTCTGGGAAATTTGTACTCCTCCAGTTTACAAATCACTTAAACCATTCCAGAGAGACGAAGGGAAGAAGTTCTCCTTCCTGGCCATCGTAGAACCGAGACCTTGTGTTCAAGGAGCACCTTGGCAGAGACCCTTGGAGTGGTTTTGCAGCTCCGTCTGCTCCATCTGTTCTTGCTCTGCTGACAGGACCCTCGGCCAGGAAGGCTGCAGATCCCTGGCCAGCTTGCCAGTGGAACTCTGATGAGTCTGATCAGCTTTGGAAGCAGTAAATCCTGGAAGTTTTACATTGCAATTTTACAATAATAATTTCTCAAATCTCCTCAAGAAAATGTGTAGCTGTAGCTCCCCGAATAGGTAAAAACAACAAAGTCCATGCTACCAAGAGATGAGCTGAAGTAAGGGAGTTTAATGAAAGATTGAACAACTTTTATATGTTAATACACAAAAGCGTGTTGAATGACATAAAATGATTGGTCCCTCGGACACCCACCCCTTGGGGTGATTGCTCCAGTTCTGAGACATCCGTTTCTGGATGTTTTTCTGGTTAAAACCAAAACAGTCCTTGAGAAGTAACTGCAGGTGCAGAAATTTACAAAACTATAACATTGTTTTAAATTCTTTACATGGGAAAGGCAGAACTTTCACAAAGTGCTGCAAAGGCTAAAGAAATTCCCAACCTGAGGCCTTTTTTTTATATCCATAAAAATGTACACTTATGTACATATATATAGTTAGACACAGGTGTGCCTTGATACATTTATCACCCCATAGATGATTTATAAACCTAAAAATGGCCTGACACTAAGTTTATTGATGTAAGACATCTCTAGAGATCATAATACCTTGTTCCCCTCCAAAAAACCCCAAAGAAATAATTTCAGGCAGCACAAATTTGCTTAGGATTTTGTACTAATTTGAATCATTTGCTACTAACAATATCTGAGTGGTGTTCTACAGGCACCAACCAACATGAAGTTGGAGAATTGTTTCCCCGACCCTTTTCCATGCATACATTAAATTCTTCATTGTTTTTAAGGGATTTATCTATTTATTCTCCACTCCTCCTATAGGCCTAAGGAAAGAACTGAATAAGCAACCATTGTTCTCCAAGGATTTTGGGGTCTGTAGTTATATTGAACCATTAGACTAAGTTTGCTGTTATTTGAAACTGTTTACTGTGCCCCAAAACTAGGATTGGACATAAATCTGATCTTAAATCATCTTTTTACACCATTTTCTCATTCTATACCAGTTGAATGGCTTTAGACTGAAAGAGGGTAGGTTTAAAATAGATATTCGGAAGAAATTCTTCCCTGTGAGGGTGGGGAGGCCCTGGCATAGGGTGCCCAGAGAAGCTGTGGCTGCCCCTGGATCCCTGGAAGTGCCCAAGGCCAGGATGGAGCACCCTGGGACAGTGGAAGGTGTCCCTGCCATGGCAGGGGTGCCACTGGATGGGCTTCAAGGTCCCTTCCAACCCAAACCTTCCCGTGATTCCCCCCCTGTGATTTTATAATTCTATGATTATTTCTCAAGGTGCTCCTCAGAGTTTCCACCTTTTATGACCTTGTCAATACAGCCCTCCATGTGAGTAAATTCTGCTCATTTCCACTGGCAATGTTGATCTAGCCTGAAATAATCCCAATTAGCTCATTGCATAAGACCCCCAGCTCCAGAGAAATCAGGCTTATGGAAACAAGGATTCTCTAAGACATTAAAAGTTGCAACTACATTTTCCTCTGGAGAGGCTTGAAAATAGAAATATTGCAGAGTGTTGGCATTTCATGGCTGTGCTCAATTTTAACAAGATTTAGCAAATTCTCCCTCCTCAGTTAGGAAACTCAGCTGAAAAACTCTGTATCAATCTCTCAGATAGCTGAATAATTCCCTAATTCCTCTGTGTAATTCAGGTAACAAACAAAAAGGTTGCAGCAGCATGAAAACTTTAAAGCTTATAATCATGGCATATCCAAACAGCAGTATTGCATTAGATGTGTTTCTGTCACTAGATTTCCTGGGGATAAATTGACAATAAATTATAGTTTTATTATTATTTTGGGGTGCTGTTGCAGTTTGTCTTTCCCAAAACCTAATTAGGCTTCTGTATCATACACCACTCAAAGTTGTTCTATCTAGCCTGGAGTTAGTCTGATTTGTTCCATTCCAGGGTGAGAATTTTCCTTCTAATTCTTCTCCTGGGAATCTTTAAGCAAGAAAAACATCATTTCCATTAGGATTGCTTCACTGTGCTACTCACACCAAATGTTGGGTGTTAGTGTATTCTTGAATATCACTGCTATATGTTCTGAAAAAATGGAAAATAAAAACAATAAAATCTCATTACCACTGGAAAAAAAAAAAAGAGGTTTTTTTCAACTAATGCATCAGTTCTGACGCTTCTGTTATTTATGAACAAGTTCAAATCATTTATATCAAAATTGAGACAAATCAAGAGCTGAAAAAAAGCAGAGTATTAGTTATTAAAAACAAAAACCCAAGCATAAAGTATTTGTGTCAGGTACACCTTAATGAATTATAACTCTTTCAAAGTCTGTCTGGAACATTTTAGAGAACACACCTGGCAAACAAGAGTATTTTGCTTTGGGTTAACAATTCATTGGCTTGGGTTTTTTTTTAAGCAGAAATCCTCCATCCCTGTGTCACTCGGGTCAGAGGATCTATTTGTGCACCTTACTTTTTATTCCATGTATTTGATAATGCTGCAGCTTTACTGCTGTGATAGAGAAGGTAGACACCAAAAATCCAAGGAGGTTATTGGCTGGGAGGGAAAGCTGGGAGCAAAAAAATGTTATTTTAGTTTTCACTGTGTTTTAGAACACAGTTTCTTTTTCATGAAGAAGCTTCTCATCGTGGAGAGTGGAGTCCTGAACTCTCCCTCCCTCATGAACTCCACAAATCCCATCTCCTGGAATGAACAAAAACACAAATGATGCCAGACACCGGAGCAGACAGATCCCCTGGGGTGGGTTCCCTGGGCAGGGGGCTCTGGCAGGCAGCTGGGCACTGCTTTCCCCCGGAGCCTGCTGCATCTGCAGGTCCTGTGCCCTCTGTCCCTGCCAAATGCCAGCTCTGATCCCTCTCCAGGGGCAGCTCCCCGTGCCAGGCGTGCTCAGGCTGTCACATCAGAGCTGGCACATCATCCCTGCCTTCATGCTGCGAGTCCATGCCCCATTTCCAGGGCTCCTTTCCCCCCTCCCTGCTCTCTGTGCTCCTTTCTCTCTGCCTCTTTGCAGCCCCCAGAGTTTCAGTCAGGGACTCGTTTCCCTTCCTCTGTGTCCCAGCTCTCTGGATGATGCACCCAAGGATACAAGGAGAGGTATGGACACCAGGAAAGCATCAGCAGAAAAGATCATCCAGCTCTCTCAGCACTTTGTGAAAGTTCTGTCTTTCCCATGTAAAGAATTTAAAACAATGTCACAGTTTTGTGAATTTCTACACCTGCAGTTGTTTTTCAAGGATTGTTTTGGTTTTAACTAGAAAAACATCTAGAAACTGATGTCTCAGAACTTGGCCAATCCCCCCGAGGGGTGGATGGCCAAGGGACCAATTGCTTTATGCCATTCAATACACTTTTGTGTATTAACATATAAAAGCTGTTCAATCTTTCATTAAATTCCCTTACTTTGGACCATCTTTTGGGTGCTTGGACTGTGTCCTTCTTTACCTGTTCAGGGTGCTACAGCGACAGAGAGGTACCAAGGAATCAAAGTGTGCATTGTCCAGCCCAGGAGCAGCAAATTTGACTTTACAGATTCCAAGGAGCCCATCCAGCACTCTCAGCTTTACCATCTCTATTAACTCTGCCTCCCACTGCTGGATCAGGTTGTATCTTAAAAGTTTCCCATCATCATCGACAACCACTGTGTTTCCAAGAGCCCTGCACAGCCCACAAATCCATCAGTTGGGTGAAGGGGGATGGAGATTTATGAGGAGTGGAAAGCAGTTTTTGATCAGAAACTTGGAGTGAAAAATGCAGAAACAGTGATTAAAACAGTTGGTTAAAACACTCCTGTAAGAAAAACTGACAGAATAACTCTGAAAAGGTTAAAATATTTCGTCTTGTCACAAAGAAGTGCTTTGATTTTTTAAATTCAAAACATGTTGTAATTTTTATTATTTCCAAACACAATGTTCTGTTGCTCAATCACCTTTCTAATTTTAATGAGATTTCACCTGGTTTGGTTTTTTTGTAAACTTTTTTTTAAACAACAACTGACAGCAATTGCTGGTTTTGTTTGTTTTTTTTTTACAAATGCACTGAATTGATTTCAATAGCTCTCCAAGCCCTTCAACGTTTCATAGAACAATGAAAACACTGCCAGAAAAAGGCAGGCCAAAGGCTTCCTAATGCACTGCAAACTCTGATCACAGAGCTCTGCTGGACCTCAGCTAAAGGAAAGAGGCTGAGGGATTTCAGAGTTTCATGTATTCACGACTGTTTTCCTTGGATACAATGGCAGCTGATGCCTCAGAAGGTGTGTGACTGCAGATTTTATATTTTTCTTTCTCATGTTATTAAGAGCACACTGGGTCATTGAGACAGAATGTATCCATGGGGTGACCATGGGCCAAATAATTTCCCAGACTGGGAATGATTTTTGGTAACCCTCACTGTGACCAGATATTATTAATCCTTCTGCTGTCCATTGTAATGATGCAATAATGAAGAGCTAATGTGTTATTAATGAGGAGGTGATGCTCTATACACTCCACAGAAATTCCACTGTAATTGGCCAATCAATGTACCACTGTTTTAAATCGTTAATTTGTTTTTAAGAGTAAATGTAACATAAGTTAACAGATGTTGTTTTAAGTAAGGCTGAGGCCAGCTATTTTCCAATGACCTTCTTGGCTCTTTTGGAAAGCTTTGCCAACTCATTCAATTACAAGGTGAGAAGGCAGAGTGGTTTCAAAACAATTATAAAAGCTGCCAATAAATTTCATTCAACTCTTCTTGCTTAAACACAAGGTCAGCAGCGAGAAAAAAAGAGTCATTTTGAAGTCCACTATGCCAATTTTTCATTTCAGGGGTTCTAAAGCCATAAAAACAAGCTTTGGATTCATGTGGGCAACTTGGGTTTTCCCCAAGAGGTTTGATTTTTGAAGGAATTGTTCTTTCTACTGAAATGCAGATCTTCCAAAGGAGTCAAAAATTGGGTACCCAAATTCAATATCATTATTATCATCATCATCATCATCATCATCATCATCATTATTATTATTATTATTATTACTACCTTGGAATTGTCCTGTTCATTTTAACTGATCACTTCTGCTTGTCTCTGCCCTTGGTCTTATCTGTGGCCAGGAGATGTGGTTACAGCTCCTCTGCTGAACCCACTTCCTCTCCTCGTGCCTTGGGGACAGATTGATTCAGAGCTGACCTCAGATATTATACAGCAATTCTGTCACTTCAGTGGAATTAGGTTGGTTTGGGCAAAATTTTCCAGAATTTATGGTTCAGTGGATCCAGAAATGCCAACAGATACGTCGAGACAATTCTGTTTCCATGAAAACAGAAGATTTTGTGTCTGTTCCATGCAGAAAACAAAAATGGTTCTCAAAAGTGGGTGAACAGAGAAAAAACCTGAGGAAAATATTTTCCTCCATTTCATTCTTCTTTTGAATTACACAATTCTTCTTTTGAATTGTGCAACATAACAAAAACGTGACTCTAATCTTAGGAGAAATTCTCCAGGGCTCCTCCTTGGGAAATGCCAGTGAGCCAAACTCCTCTACCCTCAAACAGCTTCACTGGGTGTTGTATTGTCACTGATAAAATAATCTTGGATAATATTCATACAGACATTTTGAGCTTTAAAACACCAAGGAGCCAATTAAACCGTTTCCAAACTCTTTGGAAGCTGGGCTTTGGTCACCTTTCAAGGGAAAAAAGAAGAATGAGTCAGTGTTTATTTTAAATTCTAAAACTTTTAAGGTCTGAATGTAGATATTTTAGCTTAGTTTTATTTCCACTTAAGTAATGAATTTTAAAAAGAATAGGTTTAAAGTGCTTGAGCACTTTAGAGGGAGTTCTTGTTACTAACTTTAACTAGAGTTATAAGGGGTTTTTTTTGTAATGCTGTGATCTAAAGAGTCTCTCAAAAGAAAATGACAGTCTTTTAAGTTTGATTTTCTAACAAATCTTGCAAGCATTCTACATGATAATATTCTTCTTAAGAAACCCACATTTGTCTCTCTCATAAAGCAGATGCAAGATTTTACAACTACACTAAAATTCTTCCTTATAACTCTACCCTAAAACTGCCCAAAAAACACTTTGAAATTTGGTGTTCAAAACACACAGGCAGATCTTTCACTGGATGTAATGGGGGCTGTAAATTTAAGTTCTGAGCCTTATAAAAAATTTGATGCACACATTCCTGTTAACCAATTTGGTTCATAAAGTTAGCTCAGAAAGAAAAAAACAACAAACCCATAGACTTTTTACACCCACATCTTCAGTGTAAAACAAGCCAATTTCTGTTCCCTATATGCCTGAGAAATATTTGCATATTATACAGGTAGAAAAATCTCTCTCATGAAATCACTAAACATGGCAAAACTTCCTCCAGCGATGATTTATTGCTCTGATATTTTTCTTCAGGAAGGAAAAAGCAACGCATGTAAACCATGAAATACGCAGCCCCTTTAAAATGACTTCGCTTAAAAGAGGTGCGAGTGACAAATAATTTTGTTTGAGCACATGCAAGCATTGATTTCAGTCTCCAGGCAATGCAGTTCTCCGTGTATTTGTCACAATTCAATTTACATCCACAAGCAGCAGAGGATCAGCTCAGCATCTCGAGGCAGCTGGCAGGACTCAGCAAACAACCACCAGGGGAACCCTCACCCTGCCTTACACCACCCCTGCAGGGCATCCCTTGGCAGGAGGATTTGGGTCCCAGTCACTGGCTAAAGGATGATGTTGGTAGAAAAGGGGCATTAAAATTGTCCCTCACCCCGCTGCCAATCAGAGCTGTAGAAAGGTTTGTTCTGGCTTTCCCCATGAAATTAAGGTTCTAATCTTCATGGGATAAATATATTCATTTTTTGGTTGTATTTACGTCTTACCTACAGCACCAAAACTCAAAAGAAATAAAAACCAAACATGCAGAGAAGGATGTCACAGTGTTCTCATCAAATCCCATTGTGCAGGGTGTTGTATCTCATGTCATGCACATCCTCAGTCTCCAACCTCCACTGCACACCCCTCCAAGCACATTTGTCAGAAAGCTGCTGTTTCCATAAGCCAAAGCGCCTTCACTTTCATGAACCAAATAATTATGTTATTTTAAAGGCTCTCCAGTCTTTAATTTCCCTGTGTTTAATGGTCACACAACTTCCTGAGGGCTCGGTGCTGTTTTACCTCCTGAGGTGCAGGAGCAGCCCCAGTGCATTGCAGAGCTGTGGGACACAAACAATAACTGCGAGATTCTGCTTTTCCCACCAAGCAAAAACCCATCGAAACCAAGGATGCAGGCATCCTATAAATTCTGAATGGACTTTGCTTCATAAAAATAGCACATGATGCTCTCTCTGCCCAGCAGTTCCCAGAGCAGGGCTCTGACCACAGAAAGCAGGGAAGCAGCTGGTTCTTCCCAACACTGGGGAGGGTTTGGACACACAGAGCAATTCCACCTCATCCTCTTCTCTTCAGCCTCTTGCTCCCAGCCAGTCCCAGTCTGCTGCAGGGCTTTTGCTGGAAGATGGAAAAACAGAAATGGGTTTTCTGTTCCCTTCCTTGCACAAATGCTGGGATCAGGGAGAGCTGAGGAGGAAAGAGGTGAAGAAGAACCCATCCACCCCATCCCTGTTCTGTGTCCCAGCTCCCAGAAGTTCCTCACTGTTTCAAGGACATTTACACAAGAGCAAGTGAACCCTGAAAACTGAAAACAAAACATGCAGTTAATTTGAAATTTGTGGTCAAATGACTATTTAGAGCAATGGTTTTCAACTTATTTCTAGAAGCATAACTGAGCACTTCTGGACTAAAACCACGGTTAAATTTTCTCAAATATAAAGTTAGCCAGATTCTCTAAAAAACTTCCCCCATTAGAATTGCAACAGAAATAATAGAAAATGATCAGCATTCTCAACATCAGATAATTTAAAATCCCTGGGACTTAATATAATTTGCTACTCATATTAGGTTTAGCTGTATTAAATCCCTATTCAACAGCCTGTGCCCACCTGGAAAACAATTCCAGCATTTTACAGGAAACAGAGCCTAAACCTACTATTTTGCTCTGGTAGCTGTGGTCATTTTTTATACCTCTTTTGCATTCAGGCTGCTACAAAAAGAAATACAGAATGGAAATCAGGCCCCTTGCATACATTTTAAACACTAAATCTGACTTTTAGAAAATCAAGGTTATGCTTTTCTTCCCATGTAAAAATCCGACCGCATTAAAAAGTTTCCAAGTTTTTAGCAACAACAAAATTACGCCTAATTTATGAAAACTGTGTTAGTGCCTGCAAACCTTTGTTGTAAATTATGCATGCGAGCATGGAAATGCTAATGAAAAGAGGATTTCATTTACAAATGATTAGTACAAATTCAGCAGTCACTATAGCTATGCCACTCTAATTTATTTTCTTGTAGAACATGCTGTTTGCCAGGTTTGGGCCATTTATTTCTGCACTGTCAAACATCAACTTTTCTGACTTTAATGTCACATTATCTTTTTTTATCCAAAGAAATGTTCATTTTCTTTCCAGGGCTTAGTAAAATGAAGTCCCTGGGTTGAAAGGTGACTCTTTTGATTAAAACATTTGTAGGAGGGCTGCAATAAAAGCGATGCCCTTTTATACAGAAGGAATTGCTGAAAATACTGTGGTTTCCACTGATGTGTTGAAGAAAATGCATATAATCACCTTCACCAGAGCTTAGACAAGATTTTTCCACTCAGCACAGATTTTTTAATTTTTTTAAGAAATTTCTTTCACATTAGGATTTTGGTAGAGATTAGACCTCTCTAAAAATAAATAAAAAAGCAAAAAAAACCTCAGTGAGTCAGCATTCCAAAACCATTCCACAGGCCTTTAAATGAGAAGAATCCATAGTGAAAGGCTAAATCATTATTTTTTTTCCCAAAGATCCATGATGGCTGGAAAATCAATAATGCCTTATATGAAACATATCCAAATGGAAATGAAAACATGGATTCTAGGGAGTCATAAAAACATATTGTAGAAATCCCTTCAAGATTTGTTACTAAATCGAGAATGTGGATCTTTGCAGTGGTGGTGAAGTTCTGTGGATTGTGTTAGAAGCATTTGAGGTAGAAACAATATTTTTTCTACAAGGGAATTTGCAATTTTTTGCTAAATCATTTAAAATATTCCAGGCTGGGAAGTTTCAGAAGTTTCAGCACTGAGATCTGGCGCTGAGATGCAAAAGGAGACTTTTGTCCTTGTTTCTGTGGTTTTTTAGAAAGCTCAGAGCTGAAGTTTGGTCAAGTCAATAAAAATATTTAGGAGCCTGGAAAGGCTGAAGTATTATACAACTGGTCCTATAATTCTGGCCTGGAAAACAAGCCACACAACCCCACAAAATCAGCCTGTGAGCAGAGTATTAAAAAATACTAAAATTGTGGAAAACAGACTTTAGGCCCAGATCAGACAATGATTCTGATTGCATGATCTACCCAAAGCAAATACATCCATAATGGGCAGTGCACATTTGCCTCTGACAGCTTTATTTGTTCATTAAACATTTATGTTCCATGGCTTTTAGCATCCCAGTCCATGATATTCATCTAAACTCGGCTAGAAAATTAACAGCTTAAGTAGCCCCATATTTTATCATATTAACCTCTCTTTGCATTTTTACTGAGCAGTTGGGATAAAAACTGGCCTAAATCACACATTTCAGGGTGGAATTTTAAGAATGCTTTTGCTAACGTTAATTGTTGGGGATTTTTTTTTCATATTATGTGGTACAACTCCTTTTTCTGATAACTTGGTAACAGCAAATTGATTGCAATCACTCAGCCTAAAATGGGATTTCTTTTATAAGCAAATCAAGAACACAACTATTGGGAAAGGTTTAGCTATCAAATTAACATTGTAACCTGCTTGGAAACTATTTCCTACCCAACAGTATGTGGAAAGATTTCCAGGAAACTCACGCTATATATAGGACTTTAAATAGCATTTAAAAACAATTATTCATACACTTGTAATTTTGTGTTCTATTAGCTAAATGCATCTCCTGCAAATCCAGCTAAGTGAAGGAGCTGGGATGAAGGCAGAGAGTGAAATACTTCCTATAATTTAATGATCAGAATAATCAGAAGTTATCCTAAAATACGCCATGAGCTTAAAAAAAGTATAACAATTAAAGCTTTTACATTTAAAATTATTTATTGTATGAAATAGTATCAAGGAATTATTCAAGCAGATATTTTTGAGGGTTTACAGGCAACATGTGTGCCTGAAAAGAAGAGAAACCCAAAATGGACCTGCACACTAGAAAAAGGATAGGGAACTGTGGAATCTGTGGGATCTTCTACCAGGCTCATTCCAAGGGCATCCTCCCTTTCTTCAGTGACATTGTGAAGACTTGCCAAACATTTCAAATTAAATGGGATTTGCTGGTCATTTCAAACATCTTTAAGCTTAATTCAGTGATATATTTGCATTCAAACAATGCACACCTGAAAAAAAAATTGGTGCCAGACACGGCATTTTCAAAGGCACAATGTGCACGAGACATTTTCTGAGCAGCAAAAATTACTTTTAAAGTCTGCTCTTATTTATTTTTTTTATTTTTCAGTACTGTTTACAAACTTACCTGCTTGTGAATTTGCTGTCTGTAAGGCACCAATTACCAGTATCACAAGGTATTAAACAGCTGTTTTTGAGGGAAATGTTTTTTTTTTTCCCAAGCAGACACCGAGGGGAGGTGAGAGCAGAAGGATGCACAAGAAGCTGTACCCAGCAAAGCCTGAACACCCTTGGCCAGACACAAAACCTCTTGATGCTCACACTCCAAACTGATGGCTCAGAAACCTCTCAGAGAAATACTGAGAAAACAAAATCAGGTATGAAACAAATTATGAGAAGGTTAATAGAGAAAATCTGAAAGCTTGAAAGCAGGAATAATTGCTTCTCTAGGAGAGCACAGCATCAGTCAGCTGTCAGTCTTTCTTATGAGTCCTTTCTCTGTAAATCTACATTTTAATTTCAGTCTTATATACACATACAATCTTTTGCTGTTGCTTGCTAAGAAAACAGAAGCAATCAGGTCTTATCCACATGAAACAATGATTTGTCTTCCAGGACAATTCATCTGCTTTGGTTCCCTGCAAATCGAATCCACTGAAGTTGTGAGGCTTCCATAATGACACACACGAGTCGAAAATTTGGTTGTGATGTTAATAATTCCACACAAAATTGACAGTAACTTGATAAGGTGCTGCCTTTATTAGATCTGTCCCATCGTTAACAGAAACTGCCTTTGAGACAAGTCCACAATTCACAATATCCCCGTTTCTGTGCTCTCACCTGTTCAGCAGCTCGTCAGTCACACATACTTAATTTTATTCTTTTGGCAACTGGCTTAAACATTTTGATGCACGATTTTCTTATCAGGAAGATAACAATATTACTTAAGGGCAAAATCCATTTGTGCATGTGCTGTAAAGCAGCTGCAATGGTGAGGGTGGTCAGGAGGAGCTGGGAGAGAGGAGCAGGGCAGGAATAACAGATGTGATGTGTCAGGCACTGGATGTGCTGATGGTCAGCCAGAGCATCATCCCAGCCCTGAGTTCTCAGTTCAAACACCCCTTATGGGAAGCAGAAATGAAGATATTGGGGAATATAGCAATGGAAATGATGGATGTACAACCCTCATCTCCTGGGTTCGGGCACCTTCAGGTTTTCTGCAGTTACTTTGTCATCTGTCAAATCTTTTGCTGCTACTCATATTAGGTTTAAGCCAGCAGGAACAAAGGTTTCACCCCTCCTTATAGGCAATGTGTCACCAAATTTTGGATGAACCCAGTGTCTCTAGAATATTCACGTGTGTCTAACACAGAACAGAATCACCTTTTACTGGTGAAGGATTTGGTGAATGCTCATTTGAAGGGAAGGATCCAGAAGAGTTGTTCCAGAAAATGAGGATTAAAAGCCTTCAGGAATTCCAGCCTAGATTAGTGAGCATGACTCTACTGAACTGTGCCAGACTGAACAAGCTATCACACCAACAGCTCCAAGATTGACAGAAAATACGTTTTCCTCATTTTCTTCTCCCCCAACCACCACACACCTTCCGTGGGAAGTGGCCTCCGTGACAGAATGCAGATGGATGATTGGCAGTGCACAGTGCAAATGCCAGGTTGGCATTTCAAAAAACTGAGGGGATTCTGAGGAAGCTTGTAAATCCTCACAAAGATACTGATAAGCTTGTTCTTCACCTTACTGATATAAAGAAGGCATTGAGAGTGACAGAACAGGGTGATGAATGAAATGTAAACACTCTAGTCAGGTGTTTTGGCCCAACACTTCCTGAATTTCTCATATTCAGCTCTGGCATGTTTAATATTGCTCTTCTCCAGTGGAGCTTAACTTCTTCAGCACCAAGGGAGACAGAACAGTGTTTATGATGGTATCTGATTCATTCTCATAAAACTTGTTATTCAACATACACAGTTAATTTGAATTTCTGCTGCTGATGTGTGACTGCCAGAGAAAGCACCTTCTCCAGTTCTGCATCAGTTCCTGAGGTGCTGCTGCCTTCACTCCTGTCACAGAAAACTTCTCTGAAGTACAAGTTCAGTGATTTAACTGGGGCACCAGTGCAGCTGCTCCTCCTCAGTTCTTCATCTGTGTACACATTTCATCTACAGCTGCAAACTGCGCATGGAATTTAGGGGAAAAAAGAACCTTTTAGCAAAAGCCAGTCTCGCTTCTATAATTCTTCTAAGCAGGGTTGTGATCAAATCTCCATTGCCTATTGCAAGAACCAGAGGAAGCCTCTTTAGCTGCTATAGTGTAACGTGACTTTCTGTGTTACATTGGGCACGTAAAAAGAGACTTGGATGAGAGTTGCAATGCAATTTCTGATATAAATTTCAATATCTATACCCATCTGTCAATAAACACCCAGGAAAAAACATGCAGCCCTGTTTCTGTTAATCTGATTATCACAAAGCCCTCTATAATTTTTCCATCTGGTTTCTGGTGCTGTTTTCCACAAGGAAGGCTTTCAAAATCAACACTTCTTGGAAGGAAAAAACCAAACCAGGATAGAAGGAGTGTCAGTATTCTCTGCTGCCCACCTAGGGCAGGGGTGATGGGGGCTGGAAGTGGGGCTGCAGTGTGTTAATGGATACTCAAAAAGTGCAAACACCTTTCATTGAGAGCTCTACAAAGGGGTCCAGCAAGATGCTAATCAATTCTATTCCATGGATAATCTCAGCACAATAGCTATTTATCTCAAAGATTTGCCTTATGACATTATGGGGGAGGGGAAAAAAAACTAAGATTACTTTAAGATTTTTTCTCCCTAAGACTTTTTTTTTCTTTTTAACACCTGAGTCTAATGGAATAGAGATAAGAAATTGACTACTAAAAGAAGTTTCACATCTTCTCTGCTCCATAAGAAAACCTAATGAACTTGAATTTTAATCTCACTTTTTCATTAAAAAAATGTTTTTAATGTTTAATTTTTGCTTTTTCATACTAAATGACTGAAAGAGCCTAAAAAATTAGCCTAGCCTAAATTGGGAGCAATCACCATGTTTTATTAACTGTGAGGATCATCTTCTGGAGAGCAATCACAAAACTATTGAATATTTTACTTTTCTCATCCGTGATCTTTTCTTCTGTCTCATTAGAAAACAACCCAGTGAATAAATCTTTCAGTGCCCAATTCTGTATATTCAGCTCCCATTAAACACATTGTAAGGGCTCTCAGCATCTCAAAAGGACTCGCTTCTCATCTGCATCATCTCTCCTGCAGTCTTCAGCACTGAGTTCCTTCAAATCTACCCAATAAATTCCCAGATTTGTTCAGTTTGAAGTGTCTCTGTGTTCTTTTCCTGTGCTCTTTATTTCATTTATGTGTGACTGATACACATAATTGAGCTAAGGTAGGTGATTATCTGATACACAGGTTGATATTTTTTGGAACTCCAAATTAAACATGAGGAGTAAACAATCAGAAACCAGATTTTCCCCAGGAAAAGAGAGGCTGTTGAAATTTTCCACTGAAAATGGATTCTTCCTTTAATGGGAATGCTGCAGTTGCTCTTAGCAGGAAAAATTCGCAGAGAAAGCTGTTCTACACTCTATTTTATTAGGGGAGAATTTAGGTGTTATTGTACTAATGCTTATCACCCAGACAGCAGCACAAATCTTTTTGTTATTTTATCTTTCCTCTCTCCTTGGTTTTCACAGGAGTTTGATAACTGATCAGCCCCTGGGCTCTTTTATAATTTGTGGTAGTGCAAGAAAGCATCGCTCCAGGAGCCGTGTAATCCCATTGTCTGTGCCAAAGGAGTTGGGATTACACGGAATCCCATTTTCTCTGATCACAGCAGGTGCCAGGAGAGGTACACAACGTTTCAAACAGGAAATTGTGGCTACAGGAGATGTTCTCTGATAGTCCCTGACAGAGGTCTGTGTTTGATGCTCCCAGTGCCCCCTGGTTTGGAGCAGAGCCTTCTGAGAGCCACAGGTCACTTCAGAAACAAGGGGTTTTGATCAAGCTGCAAACACCTTCACTGAATTTCCTCACAGCTTCAATAATTCACCGTGGCTCTGTCACCCTTTGCTGCCAGTGACTCTCTTTGTCCTGTACCAGGGCCCTCTCAAATGGCAAAAGATTGATCATTTCTGATCATAAACCCCAAATTTCCACCCAGCAAAAATTCCACCTGGTCTGAGAGCACACTGCTGGTTGTCACATTTCTGTGTAACATGAGGAAACAGGAGCTGAGCTCAGAGACACCAATCAGATCTGCAAATGTTCCTCAGATTTAGGTACAAATGTGGTTTTACTGGTCAAGCTGGAAACACTGGTTAGAAAAACAGGGAAAGCAACCTCTTGGGTGAGGTGATTTGTTGTGTGGCAGGTCAGCTCCTCTCTTCTGAAGCAGCCTGTGAAGCAATTCTGATGGTATTCTATAACAAAACATGAATATACCTTAATATTAAATAGAAAAGAATACCAGTTTTTTATCTTAGTAGAAAAGTCAGAAAATGTATTTCAGGCTGAAAAAAAAAAATGAGGAAACATTAAGTTTTGGAAATCCTGTTACTTAGGATTAGTTCAGGATCTTGCTTAATTTTGTCTTTAGTTTTCATCATGGAAACAAATTCTATAGGAACATGATAGGAATTGCTGTTCTGACATCTAATGATAATTGACTTTGGTTTTGGTATGAATGAGTTGCCTGTAGTTTATCTAAACAGAAAACCACGCAGAAAATACCCCAAACATAAGGAACATTTGAAATAAATTTCTGCCATTTTAGTAGCTTGGTTGTTCTTGAAGAGAGCTTTTTAAAAATAAAGTAGATTCCATGTATTTTAGTTAAGTTTAAAGTAGATTTTGAGATGCAATTTGCAGATTGCCAAAGTCCATTAGCCTGATGCCTGGTTAACATACGGCCCTGTACCTCTGAGGGAGGATGAGCCAAAGAAGAGGCTGGAAGAATGAAGCCAAAAGATCTGAAGCTGATCCATTGTGTACAAATAAACCACCCAAAATCCTGTAACCTGGCTATTGAGAAAGTTACAGATTCTGGTAATAGTACAAAAATCTGAAAGAGGTGAGATATCTCTGTTCCTTTTGGAAATAAATCTTGGACTGTGTTCAGGGTGGTGGTGCCGAGTTGAGAGCCTGGTTACTCGCTCTTATTCTCCTGTTTTCAGAACCATAATTACCAACACACCTCCTAGTAAAGCATGTCCCAGCCTTCCACTGCAGCACAACCTCACTGAAATCACTTTCTCGTGCCATTACTGCCCCTACCATTCATTTCTAATGGTTTGTGGCTTCTTTCTCCACATATATCCTTAACCCTGCCTTTATTTTCTACCTTAAAAATATCACTTTGATTTCTACTGAAGGGCTGAGATTATATTTAGCTGTTGTAAACAATTGGTTTAGAAGACAGTAAAGCTTGTTTGCTAGAATATTTTCCCATATTTCACTGTAGCCCGTGGATTTTAGGATGAACAGATAGTACAACAACCCACATCTGCTCAACAGGTTTGCCAACCTAAAGCTGAGCAGCTCCTACCCCCTCAAACCATCCTGTCCCTGTCCCATTCCTGTTTTTAGACTGAGATAACAAGGCTTTGTTTATCTCTTGTCTCTTCTACTGGACCATCTGAAGATGGTTCTTAGTGTAATGAGGCCTTTTCTCCTTCTCACCATAAAGGGGGGAGTGGGAGCAACAGGAGGGTAACTCAAAAGGGCAGAACCCTTCAGCCTTCACAGGGATATCTACATGACACAAGGCAGGGACTTAAATGTGAAGAGATTTGTCAACTGAAGGCTCTCTGGATCTGTTACCCCATCCCTGCCCTGTCCTTGGGAAAGCACACTGTGGGAACAACCTGGACTGAATTTGCTATTTATCATAAGTAGTGAAAATTATTGCAGGTTAAAGAGAGTAGAGAGCTGTGAGATAGAACAGAAAGTGAAGCAAAAATAGAAAAACTTAACATCTGTCAAAAGTGTGGGAATATTTATAGATCCTAATGTAAATATGCACCCTAAAGCCAACTTTCATTGTTATAAATTGTCATATTTTCTCCAGAGGTACTACACAACTGCAAGTAGGAAGCAGCAGATCTTTACAAAGCCGGATGACAGAGCTCCAGCTTCCTCCCAATTAAGAATGGAAGGGAATCTCTCCATCAGGCATTCCAGCCATTAAGATGCAGTTCACACCACCACGCACGTCTCTGAGAAGTTTGCAGTCTGTGAAAGAGGAGGTGAAGGTCAAGGAGTAAGCCACAGAAACCTTGGCTACCTGCAGAGTCTGCAATCAAGATGTGTGGAGTTGATACATTCTCATATTATTCCCTGAAATGATGTCTTTTCTTCCCATAAATGTGGTCACTGCATTGCTGATCACCAAGGCTTTGTAGCACAGAGTTGTGAGGTGATTTATAGAACTCATGTTTTCAAGGCAGCTCATCAGGGAATTGAAGCAGCTAAGATGTTGATAATCACTAGACCTGAAGCAGATCTGGCAGCCAAAATTCCAGTCTTTCTCAAAAAACCTTTTGCTCAGAGGTATTTGCTATAAACAACTTTGGTTCATCTGTAGTCAAAGGCAGTGCTGGTATTTCTCGTCTGGATATCACATTCCCCTGCTAAGCCCCCTACCTATCACTCCCTTCTGTCTTTCAGGCAGGGCTAGAAATTATTCTTGCCTGCCCAATAAATTATCAACAATATTTCCCATTTAAAAATTAGTCAGCCACAACATGATTTTCATGAACATTCAGAATAAAATTATTATTTCTGCTAAAAGTTTTTTCCTTATACAGCACCTTGTTTTGGCACAGACATCCTCACCCCCATTAAATATCAAAAGTTTCAAATAATCATCTGAGCACAATTTTTTATTTGAATGGAGCTTTGATCTTGAAGAACTGAATAACTCAGATGAGTCACATGAGACTGTTAATTCCAGCCACACAATAATAAGAAAACCTTTGCTGGTGAGGGCAGACCACACAAAGCTTTGAGAGAGCAGCTTCCCCCATGGGTGATCACAGACACAGAGTGGATCATTGACAGAAGAGGTGCAAACAAAACTGTCTCCCAGAAAACACCAAGCAACAGCCAAAACTAAAGAAACACATGCCTGAATAAATAAAATAAGCTGTCTTCATGCCTGGGGTCAGACTGGGACTGGCAGGAGAAGTGCAGCAGCTCTGGGTGTGCTCAGGAGGTGAGCACAGGTGTGATGTCCAAAACCAACCACATGTAATCAAACCCTGAGCATTTGTTTTCTCTCAAACCGTCTTATTTTTCAGAAGGACTCAGCTTTTCATTCACTGGAGCTGCTGGGTGGTATTCCCTTCCAAACTCCAGGACCTGGTTTCTACTCAGAACCTTTTTGCTAAATAATTCCACTGATTTCAGCCAGCCCGGGGCAAAGCAGGAATAAACAAACCAGAAAAATCTCCATGTGGAGAGTCTGGTTCTATAGAACGAGTGAGCACTTCAGTCACAGCAAAAACATTCCTGTGCTGGACCCCTGAACAAAGGGAAATCAGCTCCCATTTACAGACACTTTGTTTGTTGGCTCATGCCATTGGTTTGCAATTCTGCAAGTCACACTGCTTTTGATGCTGCTCCAGCTCCTTTCACAATCTTCATTTTCAACCTGTCTCTCCACAGAAGGGCTGGGAGGGAGGGCAGGAGGTTCTTTTTATTCTGCATGCCACCTTGCTTCTGCCAGCCTTGTTACCACTAATGATCTTAAACACTTCTCCCAGCGTTTAATCAGGTATAGCATTTAATTGGGTAATCACCTGCTGAAGTAAAAATAATGTTTCTAAGCACTCCATCTGCCTTTGCAACACAGAAGGAAACAGGTTTGAGCAGGTAGAGGCAAATGCAGGGCTTGTATTTTGATGATCAGCCGGTTTGAATGGAACTTGAGGGAAGAGATTAGCTTCAAAATAAACCTTCCCCCTCTGCTGCCTGTTCTGTTCTAGATCAGAGAGGAATTTAGGGGCTACCTCCTGAGTAAGAGATTAAAAACCCCACATTTCTCGATGTTTCCATTCTTTCACTCCAGCAAGCAGCAATGTCCAATGCAGACTAAGAACATTTGGTGACTCTGCACAGCCCATTCTCATCTTCAGCTGAACATGGCAACTTGGTGTCACTCAACACAGCAAAGGTGGCCTAAACAAAACAGGCAAAAATCATTCTAGATTTTAGCAGACAGACGGAGGGCCTTTAAAACATAAAGGAATTTTTCAAAAGCCTTAAATAAGGTTTGTGCACATGATAACATCTGAATTCCCAAAATAACTACTTTATACTAGACGATAAATACAGGTTCAATGTGAGGTAAAAGAGAAATTCAGCTCGTGTGCTACTAAACTGGTAAGAAAAAAAGGACAAACCAGTAAGGGGGATTAAAAATTGACAGAGAAACTCTGTGACATTCCATAGGAGCCCCTGGTATTTAATATACTCATAAGCTACTTGAAAGGAATGTAGAATAAGGTGACAAAATTTGCTTAAAGCAGAAAACAGCTGAGGCTCCTTCAGCATGGGTAAGAATAGAATTGAGGGGACATTGGATGACTGACAATAGACATATACTGATATATAGATTTAGGCAGCATTAAGATGCAGTTCACACTATAGACCGATAATTCACCATGCCTTGCAGCATAAGATCCATAGGGATGAGAGCATGTGGCAGCAGCTTGAACATAAAGAGCAAAGATGTAAATCAAACTTGTCCTTCAAAATTCAGAATTAAAATGATGGAATACCTTCCAAAAGGACAGGTTGGATGTTAATATGCAGAGAGATTAAAAACCTCTTAGACAAATGGAAGAGAACTCCCTCAAGTGCTATTAACCAAAATAATGTGAATCTAATATTCTGGTGAAGAATATTGCAGACAGAAATACGAAGAGCCATACCTAGAGAAATATCTGTGTGTTTGCTCTGCTCTAACACTTTTTCTGCAAGCATTTGCTGCTGCCTGTTGTGTCTGTTGATTTCTCCAGGGCCAGCTGGACTCTTGGACTGAGCTGTTGCAGACAGCCCTTTGCTCTCAGAGCCCTCTGCCCCGTGCACGTAGTTAAGAGAGTTTCACCTCGGAACACACCGACATCGAACGGAGCAGTTTCCATCTTCCCTTGCAGCCACTCCACTCAAAGAGGGAGCCTCAAGCTACTGATCTTCTGTTGTGCATGGAATGAAAATCAGACAGGAGACAAGAAAGCAGAAATCTAATGATAGTCAAGGGATATGGTGTAAGCCTTTCCAAAAGGAGGAGAAAAAGCAACAAGCAGCACATAAACAAAGAAAATAAAGACCTGAAGCCATAAAACAAACAAACAAACCAACCCCCCATCTAACCAAGAAAAAACCAACTCAGCCCTTCCCCAAAACACTGATCTGTTGGGTATAAAGAAATTTATTTCTAAAAGAAGGAAAAAGCAGCCCAAGTCTGGGCTATATTCCCACCATTCCTTGATTAAGAGCAGCACTCAAGGATAAAATGCAGTTGTGTGTTGTACAGGGCCTCTTAAATAAAGTATGAAGGAGATAAACTAACTTTTACAACTTTTCTGGGAAAGCTGGGAAATTAATGGAAACCACCTTAGCCCTAAGATAGTTTCTCCCAAATAACAGAGTAAATCAATTTACATAAAAGCCCCGTGCTGCTATTGTTAGCCTACTTCCAGAGCTCCTGCTTCCTTGTTTAAAGTTAGCCTGCACCTCCAAACCACACTGCAATTTCTATAGATGGATTCTTTCCTCACTTTCCAACACCATTAAGACCCTCCAGGATGTGTTTTACCATCCTGCTCATCCAAACCTCCCACAGCAGCCTCATATATCACCCCACCCCTCAAGGCGTGTGTTAATTGACCAATAAAACACACCTGTAGCATATTAATGTTCTAATAAAACACTCTCCATATTCTGTAAATTTTGTGTTATCAGTTCTCCATCAATTATTTATTAAGAGCCAGCATAATAAATTATCTGCTGAGCAAGGTGCAATAACATGAGGACAAAATAGTGCAAAATACATTTTATCACCTCCTCGCTACAGTCCCAGCCTTTGTGGCACACTGCATATTTATAAGTGCTTGAAGTGAGGCAAGATTGAACTCTTCAGCTCTAAATCTTCATACTCAATTCACCAAGAGATTGTTTTGTTGAAATTAACAAAAAACAGGGTTTCTTATAGCATTTACTTGCATCAGGTTCTCTTAATCCTAATGTTAGTGATTCCCTTCTGCATAGAATCCATACGTTCATCCTTTGTGGGTCCTCCTTAACTGACTCTGTATGAGTGTTAGTAAACAGAAATATTTCCACTAAAAAGACATTCTAAGTCCTTCCAGGACTAATTTTTTTTTTTTAAGTTTCAGTAGAGAATATTTAGAGTATCTCCAAATACAATTAGCACATATCTAAAATGAGGGTGTTCCATCCCCACAAAATTAAGGGCCAGGGTGGACTTCAATGATCCTGTCAGTTTTCAAGAGGTGCCCTATTTAGGTTGAAAATACTTTGGATTTTTAATAAATATTATGGTTAAATCCAGATACAGCAATAGCCAAATAGAAAACAGATAAAGGCTTGAAATAATCACTAAAACATAACCCTTAAACAATTCCTGATTCTTTTCTCCAAGGGGAAGTTAAAATTCATACTGCTACAGTTTGCAGACTTAGATGATTAAAACACAGCAGATCCCTTTCTTTCCTCGGTGTTCTTATTTATTGCTGCCTTTACAAGATAAATGTTTCATGAAGTTGAAAAGAATTAAAATCAAGACTTACAGAAGTGACTGAAATGAAAGGAGAATCAGCAAATGCATGAGTACAAGTTTAAAGATTGTTCTGTTGCCTCTTGTTCAAGGAACAGTTCTTCTGTAGACGGCAAATGAAGGATACAGGAAAGAGGAAAGAGCTAGAGGTAAGTAGAAGTTAAAGGGGAGAAAATGATCACCATTGTTATTCTCAATTCATTGTGGACATCCACCTGAAAGCTCTCAGTAGCTCTAAGAACAGGTGAAAATCGTGGTATTGTTCATTACTCTTCATGGAAAAGAGAACGTTCATCTCCATCACCTCCAATCCTCCACACATTGTTCGTGCCACTAAAGTGTGTCTTAAAATAAAATATAGGAACGGCTGCATTGCAAATATAAGAGAAATAAAAGCTTTTATTTTCTAGTGGATACTCAAATGCACCTTTAGGGTCACATTTTTATCTGTACTTTACTCAGTGCTTCAGCTCTGCGTGATGGAAATGACTTCTGTTGAAATTTTGCATCTGCAAACATTTACCCCGCTCAGGTGGATCACTCGGACCCGAGAAACTTCAAGTGAAGAGAGAAACTTCCACTCAGCACACACAAAAGTCAGCCTTGGCCTCTTCAGATATATCTGCAACAGGCTTAAGAAATTTATTCCACAGCAGAAATTGCATTATATCATGAAGTACTAAACAAACTGTTTCTTCTTGTACAAGAGAGGTTATAAAACATGCTCTCTGCCTAAATATTAATCAGTTGGAGGTTGCACATGTAAATTATGCCCCCAGATGTCTCCAGGAAGCAGAGATGCTCGAGAAGGCAAAGCTGCCTCGTGTAGGAATAAGAAGGAAGAGGATGATCTACAAAATCTCACCCACATTTTAATTTGGTGTTGGTGCACAATGCTCAAATAGGCAGGAGAAACCTTCCACGATGACAATATTCAGGGTGTTTTCTGAAATTTCAGAAACAAACATTAAATATATCGACAATATTTCAGTGTAACTATGCAAAACTGGCAGAGCATTCAAAGAATGCCTCGAGAAGAAGGAAACCAAATGTTCTACTTTCATCAAAACAAGACAATAACTCATTTCAAAAGTGTAATTCTAGGAGAAGCAACAAATGCTCAGAAAACAATATTATGGGTTTTGTAAAATATGTGAGATATTTTCTGCAAAATCTAAAAATTATAATTTCCTCAGTAAAGGATCAAATTAGCATTTTCATTCAGAGTAATAACAAAGAGCTTCAATATTACATGTCAAAACAAACTTACTTTGCACATTCAACCGAATTTTATTTCCTTGTTTGTTTGGATTTTTTCCTTGAATATTGAAAATGCACCTATGAAACTTGTCACTTTTTATACTGCATACAAAACAAAGAATTCAAAACAAATACAGTCCCACTGGGAGTTACAGCATTGCACACTGGGTCTAAAATTATTAAAATAACTAATAAAAGTTTACAATAGTGTAATTATTAGTTATAATTTTGAATAATATTTTAATAACATCATTCAGCAGGTTATAGGTTAGAGTTTTACTGTGAGAAATAATTCTGAAGAACAGATTATGGCTACTAATTCAATTCTGAAAGTCACCTGAAAGGGAAAAAAAAATTCCTCATATCTTCCTGATTTGCTATTTTTCTATGACTTTAAGTCAAACTGGAAAAAAAATCCCTAATTTTTCATTAATTTTGTAGCTTATAAGTAATGAAGATTTATATGGAAATGGAAACTGAGCAAACTGGAACTGCCTCTTTTGTGACATTTCAATCCAGTCTAAAAATAAAGATTTTAAGTGTGAAATACTTCAGAGAACTTGCCCATTAAAACATTTATTTTGATATTAATATTTTTAACTTCATACTTTCAATGTGCCAAGAACAGCCATTTGAACTGAGAATAAATAATGGCCTGAATCACAGGATTTGGGCTTCCAGATCCACAGCCCTATCAAACAGAGAGCAATCACTGCAAATTAATTTATAGGTAAATTAATTATGCTGCCTTATATCTTTCATAAAGGTCCTAATTCAAAGAATTTTATGTTTTCCTTCTATTTAAGAAGTTATTTGTGAACAATAGCTAATTATTAACAATTAACAGTTCTATTGACTTAAAAAGCCTCTCAGATAGCATCTAAACCAGGATCAAAGTGAAGTGAGGAAACAGAACTCTTAAATCAACAACTGCAAAATAATTTGTCCATTTTCATATTATGTGAAAGAAGAAGTGTGGAAGTGCAAGATTTGAGTCAGTTTTCTGATATCCAAAGTACAGCAAACCAGGCCTATTTACAGACATGTTTTTTCTCTCTCAAATGTAGATTTTTCTTCTTTTTTTTCCCTTTTTCAATTATATCCATGTCATTCTTTTGGAGGGTGCTCATGTTGTTTGAATCAAATACTTTTGTTTCCACCCTCACCCTTTTTCTTTTTCTTTTTTCTTTTTTTTTCCCCCTTAAAATGAGGAATTTTGATCCATTAGAAACAAAAATCCCAGGACAGATTATAAGGGAACAAGATATTTATTTGCTCTGACTTGGCATAAAGTGAAGCATGTGAAATTAAATCCTGCATTAACACGAGAGCAATACATGTCTCAGCATGGATTTAAACACAGTGGATCTCGTATTTCTTTTGTTGTCAAATCCTTTTAAAATGGTATTTTAGGACGGCAAATTTTAATAGGATAAAATGATACAACAGAAAAGACATCTAAAATAAGAACAATGAAACTCTAGGAAAATAATCTCTGCACCATACAAAGTTATTTGACTTCTGGCTAATATTTATCTATTATTTCCATGGGCTGTAGAAAGAACCAAGTTATGAATTAATAACAGGATGATTATTTCCACATAAAACACATCTAGGAAGCTGGAAAAGCACTAAACCTTTTCTAAATTCTGCCTGAGTCAACATTCCCTTTCTTCAGACATTTCAAGAGCATTTCAATGGTAATGGACATAAGCACAGAGCACCAAAACCAACCACGAGCAAAACTCCCAGGAAAAAATGCACAGCAATACCCATTCAAATTCATCAGCACATCTGTTCCTATTGAAAACTTCTGAAATATTGATTAATTCTTTCTGTTTGCTCTTTCACATCCCAAAAATGGAGCTCTTTCCCCTTGACAACTGGCCACGCTTCAATGCTGAGTTGCCACACTTTGGAGGGGAAGAGCTTTGCCTCTGGCAAGAGCCCTTCAAAGAGTGTTTGAACCTCACCTGAGTAACCCCTGGGGGCAGATGACAAGGAGCTCCCATTTTCCACAGCTCTGTGTACATAAATACATATATAAGAACAAAATGCATCTATAAATCTGAATTAACCCTGGGAAGAGGGGCCGTGAGTGCTGACATCTGACTGGAGCCATCTGGATGTTCAGAATCTGTTCCGAGTTAGTCGTGATCTAGGAGAGAAAAAAGCACCTGGAAATAATATCTGGGGTGAATGAACCCCCCCAGGAGGCAGGTGGAGCTCACGTGGTGCCATGAGGGAGCCCAGATGATTGATTCAGGCAGACACCTCACCTTGAGATGGGTTAAGAACCCAGCTGAAATGACAGCCAAAACTGCTACCCCTCAATGGCATTCCAAGATTAACACGTATCTTCTGATCAAACTCAAGATTAACTTGTCTTTTTCATTTAAAATTCAGTTCAAAACTCAACAGCTTTATTATTCCGGAGTGGTAAATCAGTTATTTTAGTGTTTGATGCCAATTCTGCTTCCTATCCAGCAAGAAATTTTGGAATATATGCTATTAGTACTTCTGTAATTCTGCTGAAATCCTTCTTGCTGTAACCTTAACAGAATAGTTCTGTGCAGCACATGGCCTCAGTAGGAGCTGAGAAAGACAAATCAAATATCATACTTTAGGAAGCCAAAGGTTGGATTCACATTTGTAGCAAGAATGAAATAGATTAAAAAATAGTACATTTAAAAACGAGAAGTGCACTAATAATCAGCTACTCATTTTTTTCAGAAGAAAAACAAGTAGGAAAGAAATTCAGCTATTAAACAATAAAGACTGTGTGGAGAAAACCAAAAATTGAGTGCAGGGGCAGTGGTGGTGGTGCAGGCACAGCTCTGACTCCATCACCTGGGGGCTCAGGCAGCAGAGCTGCTCAAGGTTTGGCTGAAGGAAAGGAGCAGAGAGGGGATGGGCAGCCCTTGGCCTTACAGAGCCAGCACAGCCTCAGAACGCAGCAAACTCCTCATCCTTGTCAATGGAACAGACAAAATTGTGAGTTTCAAAGGCATCTCTGGCCTGAATTAGTTTGTGCAACAAATCACACACAATTTCAGAGAAAATGATCTGGATTTCAGACGCCTCCCCAAAAGCTGAAGCTGCCAGAAGACTGCTGTGCTGGAGGTCTGTTGGTGGCTCCACTAAGCTGTGTTTATATTTACAGGTCACAGGCTATTGCTTGATATTTTTTCCTGATTAAAAATGTTATGTGATGAAAACATCTCTATGAATTGTATTCTCTCAGTCTCAAAGTTTAAAAAAAATCCTGTTAAATAACATTCCCATTGGCTTTCCTGGATGGGATGCAATGCCACCCCACCAAACACAGGCACAGGTGGAAGATGGGATTTCAGTCCATGGCTCTTCTGTCTGCTCTTGCCAGGAAGCTTTGGAATCAAATTCCAGCTTTCCTCTTTTGAAGTTCAAAGGAGAAAATACATATAAAAATACGAAATCAGTATGATGGAATGAATAAGGCACATTTTCCTGAGCTGGCACAGTGGCACACTCCTTCAGAACAAGCTGTGGAATTCTGGAATCCCCTCGCTCCCTCCTGAGAAAGAACCCAGAGTTGTAAGAATCAGCTGTGCCTTAATCTCAATTATATTTCCTTCCTGTGAGCAAATGGAAAGAGTGGGATTTTCCCTCTGCGTTCATGCATTGATAAAACCTATAATTAAAACAGATTTTGAGGATTTCTGCTCAGTGCAACTGGCTGTAACTCAGCACACCCTTAAATCTGAGACAACTTCTCCAGAGTTCAGTCAATAAAACAGCTCCTGGTGAGCAGCAGGAACCTGCACTCCCGGCTCAGAGAGCTGTCAGCAAGAAATGGAGGTTATTAGATGCCTCTGTTATTAGAGATTACACAAGTGGCAGAGAAAATGACATCCAATTCATGTTGCTCCTCAGCTCTGATATTCCCCTCTCTGCAGTCCTTGTGAACACGTACAGATAAAAATTCAGCGGGCTTGGAAGACAAAATAAGGATTGCTTGTGACCAATATTAATGAAACCTAAGAAAATGGTGAGGCTAGGAACCTATTTCCCAATGCTTCAATATGATTCTTTAATATCACATTTCATTTTTAATGTAGCACTTACATTATTCTGAATCAGATTACTGCATCATATCTACTTTTAAGGCTTCCAAAAGCAAAAAGCTAGAAAAGCCATTTTTCCTTTGTGGTCTGCTTTTTTGGATGTAGAAACACTTACGGAGCAAAAAAAAAAAGATATTTCTTTGTATTCCCATGTAGTGAGACCTCCATCGTCTCCTAGATTCCTTTTTGAAGACAGTAGGTAGATTGACTATTCACAAATTTAATGAAAACACATTGTTACAAAAGGAAAATCAGGAATTCTTGAGCCTTCTTCTGGCCAATGCCCTTTTCCCATCTTATATTTCTGAAACATCATTCCTTGGAACCCTCATCAAAACTTTATGTACTACTGCAGAAAGAGGCAAAAACCAATCCAAAACCCACCCAAAACACACACAACCTTTTTTTGTGTGTTTTTCGTTAATTAATTAGTGAGATCCACTGCTGCAGTGTTCTAGGCCACGTGGTAAGTGCATTTTTAAAAGGAAGCATTTACACTGAGGGCAGGTGTAATGCTGAAGGTTAAAAAGAACAATTCCAGGAATGTTTTCTTTGCTAAATTCTAAATTCAAAACCTGAAGCTCTTACTGAGATTTCTGATGCAAGAACTTGTACCCAGGTGTAAACCTGAATGTTGTTTTCCAAGTTATGAGCTAAATTCAAGAGTGGGGAGGAGAGGGGAAAGGGAATTTTCTTTTCAAATGTAATACCTGATACATAACTCCAGCATTTCCTTCATCTGAAAAAGATGAGTTTGATAATGATAAAGTAAACTGCACCGAATGTGCTATGGAATTAATACCTGTTCTCTAAAAAAAAGGGGTTTATGGGATTATGATTCCTGGATGTAAATATCTGTCAAAAAAAAACCCCAAAAACCAGCAGATGCTGCTATCAAAAAAGAATAATTTGGCTGTTTCACATGACATCAATCAAAGCATGTTTTTAAATATGCCAGAAGTAACCAGTGCTCACACATTACAAACTGATCCCAGGGTAATGCATGGAGAAAAGATGATAAACCATGAGGGAAAGGTTCAGTTCTGGCCGTTCCTGCACGCCTTTGGAAAGGAACAAAACACCAGAAATAATTGATGTACTCCTTTTTTGGAGTGTAGTGGGGCCTGGGGCATTACTTTTATTTTTGCCTCGCTCCCCCAGCCTGTGGCTTTGACAAAACTGTGAATGCTTTGATATTAGAAAACCAGACAGACATAAAACATCATAGAGGAAAAATAAAAATCTAATGTAAAAGGAAATAAAATAAGTAACTCAATCTGCCTGGGGAAAATTATTGAATTAACATACATATATAAAGAATTCAAATCATGAGGAACAGTGTTTGTGCTTATTTTTGGAACCTTTCATCCTATTATAAATATGGCTATGCTTAATTAAGTTTGAAAACACACTTATAAGGAGAAGATGAAAAAACTGCAGTTATTACCCATAATAAATTATTTTAGACGCCTAAAAAGCCTGTAGGACTGATACAAAATTATGGTATCAGAAATTTTTGAGCAATGACTCGCAAACAGAAAGTGAAGAGTTATATAGTAATAATCAAAAAACATTGTAAAGGGCATAATGCATACAATAAAAAATAAATGAGAAACGTATATTTGTGGGAGAAAAATATTCTGGAAAGAGAATAAACTGAAGGAAAGTTTTATCTTTTCCAAGTTAAATATAAATTTTTTTCTCTGAAAAAACAGCATAACAATAGTTAGAGACCATCACCCTTCTGCAGCCAGGTTGTACCTGATATTAACATAAGTGCACTCATTACAATAATAATTCAGCAAAAATGTAAAACTTTTCTTCAGCCTCAGTGACAGCTGACTTTCTACTTTGTTAGAACTTATATATCAGCATTAAGAGTAGACACACAATTAACTTATATACTTAGAAAAGAGGTCAAAATTTCTTTATGTAACCTGCACAGATGAAAAGAAAAATGAGACTAAACCAGTAAACCCCAATAAAAATGGTTTCAAATCAATCGGGAACTTATTAATTAAATTATTGAAATGATTATTAATTACTTGTTATTATTAACAGACGCAGTGAACTGGCAACAGATGGTGTGATAGAGTGAAGAAGAGATTAATTTCATACATTCACTTTTGGCAGTCCTGCTGCCCAACCAGACCATCTGTGGCACATTAGGAACGTTCCGAGCTGCACCATACATTTTGCAAAGAGGATACAAATGACTGGGCTCTTTGCTTTTCCAGTCCAAACCCCTTTCATCCCTCACGATGGCAGAATTTTAAACAAGGAAGTTTTTATCATATACATTGTGCCCTCTGCACTGCAGAGATCCTCCAGGATTTCTGCAGGGTTTCAGCTGAGCTGCACTTTCCAGAGTGAGTGACCTCAAGTTCTTGCTCACAGCCCATTCCCCACTGCTAACAGGAGGAGTTTAAATTTCCAAGTTGGGAATCATCTTTGCTTTCTTTTTTCCAAGTGAGAATTCCTAATCTGTTGACAGAAAACTGATAAGGGGATGAATGTCGTCGTCCCTGATGGTTCTTACAAGTTTGGTTCATGACAGCATTTAACAATTGGACATTTGTTTTGTTTTCCTTCTGCTTTGGGGTTTTTCTATCATATTTCTAAATGATTTTGAAATGTAAAAAGTGACATTTCATCCAGCCAATCCATCTCCATAATCCTCTTCACCTTTGCTACAAATATGGGTATATCATACACACAGAGATGAAATTTACTTAATGCATTTTTAGTGTTAAAAATTTAATTTTAATGGACACACACACCTGTATTAACAGGGTCTGGAACACAGAAATATGCTCAGAATTCTAGATTTCCATAGAATGGGTTCATCGATGCAATGTGATCGTTTTAGGGGAAATTTTAATTGACTGGGTAAAAAACTAACGACGTCTGTTTCCAGTGCAATAGTCTGGGTTTTTTAGTGCAAGTCTGTATTCTATATTGTCCTAGATAGTTTGTCCTAGATAACATACACAAATCCATCTGCCATGGCCATCAGAGGACCTAAAATTGCAACTTGTAAAAACAAGGAACAAGGAGCTGGATTTCAGAGACCCAAAATGTGAGCCCCACAAACACATAAGGGGATTCTGCTGCCCCTCGTCACCTTTCCATCCAGGAGAGAGGAAGGAATGGGCTAACAGAACATGTGATAATTTTGTGACTCTGAAATTTGTTGCTGTATTTCTCATGTGATTTTTAGAAATGCTTTCACAGAAGTAAAGAGATGCCCAAGCAACATTGCTCACTACTCAGTCTTTCTAAAGAACAGATGAAAAATGCCTTATGTCACTTTTTTCACCATCTCCCTCCGGTTTCTTCTCTTTACACCGTACTTTTCTTCCATGATTTTCTACTCCTCCCTCTTCTCAGTTCAGTTCTAAAGGCTCAGCAAAGCAGCTCTCACAAAATCTCTGTGAATTCCTCACAGAAAGGCCACATAGACAATTACCTGAGACAAGGTGGTTGTGTGAGCCTGAAAGGATTGTGTGTTCCATCTTTCCCACCTCAGCAGTGGCTGTAGGAAGTGGGTTTAACACCTCAAACAGAAACTACTCTCCTCTGCTTTGTTCTTTTCCCTCTTGCTTCATGTACATTTAGCTTGGCAGTAAAAGGCTTCAACTCAAACAAAGAAACTCCAGTCTTTCTCTTATTTCTCCATTGGAAGAGTCAATTCTGCAACCATCCCTACTGTCAAAATGGACAAAGGAAGAGAATTAAGGAGAGTTTTGTCCTTAGTCCACACAAAAGCTTGCCTTAGTTGAAGGAAGAGAGATGCTATTAAAGCCTAAACTCTAATGCAAAAGTCCTAATATTTTAGCAGCTTTGGTTTTATTTATCTTTGATAAAATAATATATTTGACACGAACATTTTTTGCCATGAAACTATACTGGTTAAATTTCTTATCAGAATATCTAACTTTGCCTATCATGGTAGAATTGACAGATTTTTAAGAAAGTGTTTTATTTGTTCTCAGTCTATAAGACAGCACACAGAACTTCAGTGGTACATCTCTCTGTTCTCTTATTTTTACTGTTAAGGAAAATCTGAAGATATAAGAGCCAAGAAAACAATTGAAAGAAACAAAGATTTTAATTTTCTCCACACTGTTTCTTGCTACTAACTGGGAATCAAACAGAAAAATACAAGAATTTAACAAGGCATTAATTTCAACTATACTGGGCAGTGAATTCCTTATTTAAAACAGTTAAATGCCTAAACTGAACATAGGAGACTGAGCTCTTTTCAGGAGACATTTGAGTTCTTGGGTAAATTCTCTCTGTTTCTTCAGGAAAGGAGCCCCCAAAAGCACTGGTTATGAGAAGGTGACTGCTCTGGCAGTCTGCTCCTCCTTTTATTTTCAGAGTATTTCCAAGAAAAAGGCATTTTCCCTGAATTTCCTGCTGTGACAGGTACATATGGTACATATGAGCAAATACGTGTTCAAGTTTATTGAGTGCTATGTCCAAGAAAAACAATTCTGCCATGAAAGTGAAATATTTTTCACTCACTTTGTTTAAGAGAATCAAAACAAAATCCCATGCAAAGGAATTTTAAGGGCAAACCTAATTTCTCTTTGGATCTGAACCAAAAAATATAGTCTAAACTTCTCTTCTTTTTGTTAAACTTTAGAACAATACTGCTTTGCAGGTTAAAGTTTAGTGCAAAATGCTTTGAAATGAAACAGCAACACCAACCTAAAAGCACAATTCTTTCACCGTGTGCTTTCAATTTTCTTCTTCCTTCATTTTTGACTGAACCCATGTCTTGAGTTCAGTTTGAACTCACAGATTCTTTTGATTCCCTTGAAACTTCCTTTTGTTTGCAAATGAGTTGCTGAAGCAAATTATATGCCCCGAGTATAAAATATATTCACTTACAGACTGCATTTCCCACCAAGCAATTAACTCTTTGTTTGGGGAAGAATAATGGCTTTCAGCTATTTCTCTGTAACACCTTCTTTTTAACTACTCATCTCAAGAACCCAGCAGCTCCTGAAAGGCACAGTGACACCATCTATCATCTATTTCCACTCCTCCTCCTTCCACTCTTCCTCCATGTACTCTTTTCATGCTTCAGAACCTCTCTGATTCTCTCAGTAATGTCTCCTTGACCTTGACTCCATACATTATCTTGTCATCCCTCGTCTTGTTTTCTCAACATCCTTTCTCGGGTCATTTCATCTCTGCTTTCTGTGCAGTGCAGTGCCAGGACACACAAATGCTGATGGGCTTGGGCCCTGTGAACCTTACCCTCCTTTTGGTGCAACGAGATCAAGGTTTGATTGGCTTGGCACCATAATTCTGTGAGGTGGTTGCTCTTCAACAACTATAAAAAGATGGAAGGAATATCTCAGGGATAGGCTCAAAGCATTTAGAATTCCAGACTTCCCGGAAACAGCCACAAAATTTAATTCCCAGACATGCAGGTCTTTCACAAATAGCCACAAGGACAATTTGCCTTCCCAAAGTCAAGAAGTCACATCAGTTACAGCTTTTTTCACTGCTAGTTCCAGCCCTAATGCTTCAGTATTAGTAAACCAGGAGTATTTCAGTGACACAAAAGTAGTTCACAAACAGCTATAGATTTGCCCATTTTCCCTGTAATCTTCTTTTCTGAAGCCCTACTTCTGACTGGCTGGGAGTCTGCCCTGCAAGCAACAAGCTCCTGCATTGATTCCTAGAATCAAAGAAATGAAGCAATAAATATACAGCAACAAAAACTGCTTAGTCAAAATCTGAGATCATGAAGGTGTGACATTTGGGAGACCTTTTTTGGCTTTCCCTGCATAGCTGGTTCCTTCCACAGCACAAAAAGGTGACACCAAATCACTGCCCCTGTCCTACCTGCTCACTGGCCTTTAATGTGGCACTTCACAGTGCTTTCCCCTGATAACATCACTGTTTCTTGGTTTATAACCCCAAATATCTGTAATTTCTCAGTAATTCTACAGTACCTGCCTGTAATATTTATTTTCTAATTTCCATATACGTTTAACAACCAAAAAGATGTCAGGTTGGCCACCAAGCTACTCAGAGCCCACTGTGCCAGCCAGTCACAAAATAATGTTTTGGTGATTTATTAGTTTATTCCCTACATCAAAACTTATTTTCATTATCATATCAAGTTTCTGTTCCCTATTGGTTCTGCAGCCATCAAGGAAACTGAATCTAAGCTAAATGAGTAATTGGATTTGACACAGCTGTCCTAATCCATTATATTGACATCAGTATTTTAGGGAAGAGATGCTTGTTAGGATAGTGAGTGACCTGAGCAGAATGGCTCCCTTAGATAAGCTAAATTTTGCCCATATAGATGATGTGAACCTGGGCAGGGTTTTTTTCATCTTCCATCCAAAGGCAGCTGACTATTTTGGTTGTATCTTTTAGCTATTCTTGCACAGATGAGTGAGGAATTCATAATTCACTTTATAATGGAGGAAGCAGTTTAGTGTTAGAGACACTCACTGCTACCACAGGATGTTATTGTTAAGACGAGTCTGATAATTTTGCAGCACTACCAGATGGAAAAGTATTTTTAATAAGTATTTTTAAAATATTTTAAGTCTTATTCTAATGGAGATAAAAAGACCGGAGAGATCTCACCGTCTCCTGTGATCCTTTCCCAGTTTGCCCTCCCTTTTGCTCCCTCTAAGGTTGGTTTTACTGCTTAGGGGGACACAAAGCAATGAGTGGGGGGGACAGAGAGCAGGGTCTGGGGGCTCAGACAAAGTTTGGGTCAGGGAGTTTGCAGGGCCTTTAGCCACTGCCCAGACTATCTGTCTGATTAAGCATTTGTTTTTTGAGAGCTTGGATGGGTTTTTCACAGAGGAAATTTATTCAGTAAACTCTCACAGCCCCCTTGGAGAACTTGTCAAGTTTTCCTCTTATTCTTAGCAGAAAGTTCATTGCCGTACATTCCACTTATAATTCTTCCCACATGCTCCTATACATTCTTTATCTCCCTTCAAATTCCTCACCTTCTTTCAAATATTTCTTTATCACTCTAATTTCTACCCTCATTTTTAGAGCACAGACCTGGTTAGGCACATGGATATTCACTTATCTTAAAACTAAGGAAATAAAAGTTCCAAAGACACGTATGGATTTTATACCTATGGTTCTTCCACCTTTGAAATAGCTTCTAAAAAAACCCTTAGAGAGATGATTAGAGAAATGACTATGGAAAAAGTTTGCTAATTCAAGGGAAACCAAAATAATTTCAAAAGAAAGGTGTACACCAATTGATTTCTTGTATTTTGAGTGTAGAGCTCATTATTGGTCCTGCTGTACAACCCTGTTCTATGGTGATTTGAGGGTACTGTGGGTATAAAATCAGGAATTCTGTTTCTATCTCTAGCATCCACTGTCTGCGTGGTCCCACACAAGCAGCACAACCCCTTTGAAACATGAAAGCAAAACTGTACATTATGTGCACCTGAAAAGAAACAGCGGCTTAGTGGGATCTTTGCTGTTTATAGAAGCATTTAAAAGAGAGAGGCAACACTCAGATTTTATTCTTTTTCTTATATACGCTGTTCTCCCTCATCAAACACTTCAAAAAATTGAAACTCTCTGTCTTCTAATATAAATGGCTCCTACTGGGAAGCTACTTTTTCTAAATGTGTTCAAAACAGATCATTAGCAAGTTTGCCAAAGGAAAACCTGTGTTTTCCTTTTTATTTTATTTCCCAAGAAAATATATTTTACCCTCTCATTCTCAATCACCATTAAAAAAAGACCCCTTTTTTTTTTTTTCATTCCACTTCCCTCCCCCAAAATAAATTTTAAAAAAGGCGAGAAGAGTCAAGATCACCCAACAAACTTGTTCATATCCTCAACTTGGGTTGAGACATCCTCCATTGACTTCTAGTGTGGGACAGAGTTTTCCTGGAGTTAAGTCCAAGTCAGGCTACACCACAACATTCCTGAACTGAGCCTTGACAACTGCAGGGGTTGAACATTCTAAATTTGTTACTCCAGAACACCAGCAAAATGGCAAAAGCTGAATATTGACAAATAACTGTAAAGTGGAGAGCATGTGCCATTTACATTTCTCAGCTGTTTCATAGAAATGGCCTGGGGCACACATTGTAGAAAAATAAACCTTTGCATCTAAAGGCACTTTTCCTGTTCTTTCCTATTTAGCACAAATTGACTTATTCCCTTGGTACATAAAAGGAGTATTTTTGTATAATAAAGAAAACCTGCTTGCATATTTCATGTTGCTGGTTTGTGGGGATTTTTTGTGTGTTTGTTTTTTGTTGGTTTGGGGTTTTGTTTCATTCTCTCCCCTCTCTCCCCCCCCTCCCCTCCCCCCAATAAAAAATAATAATCTTAAGTCAGTCATAAATAAACCAATGAAGTGCAGGAAAATGTCCCATTCTCTTTCACTCCTGATTTTGGTGACATGAAGTTCAAGGCTAGGGCTCTTTTGGTGAAGTTACAGTGAAAGTTATCCTGATCTACTTTAAAGCACAAAAGAAATGAAGTTGCTATCAGTTTTAGAGTTGTACACAGACATTTATTTGATTCACACATCTAAGGTAGTCTTTTCTTGTGACAGATGGATTCAAACTCTAAACTTCCTATTATTCTGAGATGGCCCTTGCTATTCTGCAGCAGGCTGCACTTACAGCATCTATTACCACAAGCTGCCTTTAACAAAATACATCCATCAAGAAAAAAGTGACAGATCTGCACCAAAGGATTCCCAGGATGAAAATACGAGCGGCATCAGTATTCCAACAATATTTGTTAGGTTCCTTGAAATATTTTTCTCTTCTTAAATGTCTGGTTTTTATAAACAGGTTTTGTATTTTCATGGGTACTCCTACAACTCTTTGTAAAAATATGTCCTCTGATCTTACAATTATCTACCAGGTAGCAGATAATTTACGTGATAACTTTACAGATATTCTAATTCTCTAACCCCTTCTGACAGTCATAGAATCACAGAGTGAAGGGATCTGAAAGCCCATCCAGTGCCACCCCTGCCATGGGCAGCGACACCTTCCACTGTCCCAGGGTGCTCCAAGCCCTGTCCAGCCTGGCCTTGGACACTTCCAGGGGCACAGGGGCCACAGCTTCTCTGGGCACCCTGTGCCAGGGCCTCACCACCCTCACAGGGAAGATTTCTTTTCCTAAACCAAATTTAAACCTCCTCTTTCTCAGTTTGAAATGCAGAGACTAAAGGGAATGGATTAAGTTTTCTGTTGTACCTGTGGCACTCGTGGTCTGCACAGATCCTGACTGGTGCAGTATTTGCCTCCTCAGTTAATCCTGCTTCTCTTGGGAGTTTGTGTAGGAGTTGCATGATCTGGCTGTTATATAATCTGGCAGCTGCATTAACAAGTAAATAAGAGGCTATACCCAGTGCAGTATAAGAAAAAGTTTTTCACTTCAAATTATCAAGATGGTCAGAACTGATTTAGAGGAGGAATCAGGATGGTTTGAAAGCCACAAAGTAAAACAAGGGAAGACTCAAAAGTAACCCATCCCCACTAGATTCCTTTATTTCACAGTGAGTCACCCATGTCTCTCTGTTTCTGACCAATCTGAGTCCTTGCTCACTTTTATACCTGTAACAACATTCTTTATCTTGTATCTATTTTTGTCTGTTGAATTCCACCCCCAAATTTAGATGCTGTTTCCTCATCTCAGAAGCTCACCTCCCTGATATGCAGCAGAGGAGGGGGAACAACATATTGCCTGACAACCTGGCATTGAGCACTGCTCTCTCCAAAAGGAGCTTTCCAAGCTTGCTGTCTTTGCAAGGGACTGCTCCAACCAGATACAAAAATGCAGAGTGAAGTATGATATGAATATTAAAGGGATGTAACATTTACCTGGTTAATGCCATTATTTGTTAAACTGGTGACTTTGGCAGACAAATTGATGTCAGGTTCAGGGGTTGCTTGGACCAATTTGAGCAATACCCAGAGGCCAACAGGATCCAGTGAGGCTCAAGCTGTGGTGAGAAAATTGATGTCCACGCATTCAGATGCACTGTGTGTGTCCAGGAAGACATAATGGAGAACTTCAGATAAGGCTCATCCACACAGCACCTCCCAAAAATGTTTTTCCTTTGTTTCCATAAGATCCTCACAGACAGAGGAAATGGGATACATTAGAGTCAGAAAAAGAGGTAGCAACTGAAATTTTGGTTAAGATCTGAGTCTGCCATACAAAAGCAATGTGAAAGTCTGTGCTACACCCAGGCAAGAAGCGAAAATAAGTTTCTGGCTTCTCAGATCCCAGTTCTCAAAGTTACAGTCAAGCCTTTCCATGTTTTGCCCATCTGTCTAATGGGCTCTCAGCCTAGCCAGCGCTGGAAGGGAGTCAGTGTCATTATCCCCTTGCTGTAATTGGCATGGCAGGATGGAGCAGCATGTACAGCCTCCTCCTGGTGGGAGAGAAGGAGGGAAGGGAAACCGAAGCAAGTGAGCCAGATGTCACAGAGACCCTAAGAAGTGTGCTGGGATCCAGAGGAGGAGTGAACAAGCTGTCTGCTTTTGCTACACAGAAGCTGTTTCTTCCCATCCTCCACTGGCTTGGCTTTTTCCAAAGCACATGACTTTGTTCTTCGTGTTGGTTTTGTACCTCTGACCAAAGCCAGTGTATTTTAGTAGCTATGAACACGAAACATTCCACTGGTGATGACCCTGTCCCTTTTCGTGTTCTAAACACTGATGTTGGCAGGAGATTGTGAGGGAACAAGATGGTTTAAGTAGCAATACAGGAGCACGGAAGAAAGAATAGGTTTTAATAAAAAATGAATGACCACTTTATTTTGACAGTTTTCTTATCTCTGTCAAACTTTCTTTGGTTTATGTCTCTAAGAAAGCCAAATCCTACTATAGCTGTAAGAGAAAACAATTCATACTTGGTCTTTAGACCAAAGAAACTGGTCCAAGAAGCAAGAAGGAGGAGATTAATTCAATTTTGTGGGATGTAGTACAATATGGCCCTGACCTCCACTAGATCTTTGAAGGCTGAGTGCCCATGGTTGAATCAAACCATTTGATAAATTGGATGAATCTTGGGGCTGAAGTGTGCCTTAATCTGTGACAAGCACCTGGCTAAACCCACAACTCTCCCAGACCTACTGCTGGTTTTTAACCTCCTCCCACCCCTTGATGCTGTCTAGGTAGGTCAGACTGTCTCCAGGAGCCCAGCCAGCACGGAGAGGTAGGACACCATTAGAAAAAAAACCATAAAAAACCCAACAAAACCCCCAAACAAAACAAAAGAAGAAATTATATTGTAATTTCCTTGATAGTTCTGTATGCAACACTGCTGTTGGTTTCTTCCACTTTCAGATTTTAGTTCTAGTGTGTAACACTGAGAATTTCAGATCTCAGCAGAAGCGTGACATCCACAATCATTTAAACAATTGCAGAGTCCTCAATCCAGAATTTACAGTGTTTCCACCAGAGTTTCTCCAGAATCAAAGGTGAAAGAGAAATAAATAGGTTCCAGATGGAGTGGACTTTAGCTAAAGAGGAAAAGTCAGAAGCTTAAACCATATGATAGACCTAGAGGCAACTCCAAAGCTGCCAGGAGCTGCCTTTGGAGTGTGCCAAGGAGACAGATGCTCATGCCAACAGCGCAGAGATTGGCATCATTTATATCACATCAGCTCTCCTGCTGTCACGGTGCCACAGAGCAAAGCACCAAGGCAGACAGTTAATATTTAGAAAAGAGCAATCACACTGCATACATTTAGATCATATATCCAGGAACAGTTTTCATATTCTATTTACCGTTTTGGATCTTGAGAATGAAAGCATGTCTTATCTTCCTGTGTTCCTATAAAGCTCTTAATGAAAACTTTACATGCACAGCAAAGTGTAAAATAAAACTAAACCTTTAATTTTTATACCTGTGCAAAACTTTGGGATAAGTAGTGGTTATATAAGTGATATTAATGTGAAAATTAGATCTTCCACTTATAAATGAATTAATAACAGGAATGTGTTGGGGTTTTTCCTCCTTATTTTCACTTTACAAAACCTGAATAAAAAGTGCAAAACCGAAGACATATAAACACACAATACCTACCTAAAAGCTGTTTTTCTTTTAGTGGATTCACACATTGTTCCTAACTTCATGCTCTGCCACTTGGAACATCTTCCTGTGTGAAAATGAATTCTGCTCTGTGTGGAGCATCCAGTCTAACCTTAGGCATCCAGCAGCATACAACTGTACAGATGTATTACAGCAAATATTCACATTCCACGCTGTGGCATGGCATTGGAACAAGTGCAAACTCTTGCATGGGATTTTGGACACAGACTGGTTCAAGCTTGCCTTGTTTAGAGATCACTGTGCTGAGACTTCAGGTTTGATCACGCCGTCTGTTGACAGCTCACAGTTTCATGGATTTCTCTGAACGTACCTAATCATCATCTAAATCCAGCATCAGAGCAAAAGTTCTAAACAAAGTGGGGTGCAAATGGACGGAAATCACTGTCCCAGCACACAGGAAAGCAGTGACTTCAAAAAAAGAGCACTGCAGCTCTGAAATACTTCCATATCAGAAGGATTAGCTTTGTTCTCTACAGAGACCACACCATAAAACCTGTTAAAATCTACCTCTCCCTGATTGAGAGCCCGAATAAACATTGACAATTATTTAACAGCTGTTTAGGCAGCGTGTTTACATATCTTGGGGACTGTGCCATGCAAATATTGTGATTTCATTAAGGAGCTTTGCCCTCAAGAAGCTCGGGGATTGAGACTTCTGAGGGCCCCAGAGCAGTGTGATAATATTCCTGCTGTGCTACCTGGGTTTCACCAGGGGTTGATCTCAGGCAACCCTGCAGATGGTTTACGGCTGCACAAGTCCTCAGCAACATGGCAAAGCAGCATGGTCCTGAGGAAAAAACATAAAAATGAGTGTATCACCCCTCTGTCAGACACTGCTCAAACAGCAACAGCACAGGCTTGTTTATCTGAGGACTTTCTGAAGCATTTATTTGGGTTTTTTTTTCCCTAACCACCAAACACTCATTAAAAATCCCATGTTCTCCATGCATCAGAAAAATCAGCATCTTCACACCAATGTATTCTTGCTGAATGCTGGCATTCCCTTCACATGCCATGGAAAAATACAGGTTGGCTGCCAAGTTCTCCATCTCTTCCCGTGGAACTAGCTGAACCTAACCTGCTAACTTCCCAAAAAGCTCTAGCTAAGCATCTGCATCCCACTTCCCTCATGGCCACACATTTTGCTCTTAAATCCCTGTGTGCTCTTGAGAGTCTTTTGCTAGCATTTAAAATGTGCATTTCAGTTCCTCGGGCAGATCAGCACAAGCTCTGGGGGTGAGCTGTGACTGCAGAGCTCCGTGCCTGTGCCAGCTGCAGCCCAGATAAGGCCTTTGCTGGGTTTATCAACATTTGGGAGAGAAAAAGGAGTGGTTTCAAGAGCTGGGCTCAAGAATTGGGGAGGTCAGATAATCTTGAGCGAGGTATGTTTGGGATTAATATTTCTGGGATGAATAGCTCATCTCACCTGCCAGCACGGATCTCACTGTAGACCAAATATATGTCTCACTTTATATTAAAATATATATTCACTCAGTCTCAGCACTAAGATTTTTTCCCCTCAAGATATTCTTTCCAGCATGTGCTGGAATGCAAAAAGTATTTAAATCAAATATATATTTTGCAAACACTGTAAATGTATAAAATCTGTTTTTAATTACATATACATAACATATTTGAAAAGAATGTAACGTTATATTTGCTTAATCCAATCAATTTATATTCAGCTCCTTTAATGTGGCAGAAGTTATAAATGGGTGGATTTAATCTCTCCAGAGTGCACATTATCATTCTTTACAAATGGTACTGTCCTTAAAAACCACAATATTTTCTCCAGTACTAAATATGAAACTAATAGTTCTCTTTGCTAAAATTAACATCTGTTTTCTTCATGAAAGCAAACTAAAAAGCTTATTTGTGTTTCAGGAATTGTGTCTTTCTGCTCTCAATCACGCCAGTGAAAGGAGACATTTGGCTGTTGCTTCATGGAAAGAAACTTTCTAATGTCTCACATCTAATTCCAAATTACACAGCACTTGAAAAGTACAAGTAATACCAAAAAACACCCCCAAACATTTGAAAAGCAGAGAGGATGCTGTCTGTAATACCTATGGTGTAGAACAGATCAGTGTCATTGAAATAAAAAAAAAAAAAGATACTAAAAAGGCAATTCAGGTACTCCTGTTTCTTTCTTCTGGTTGCAAGGCTAAGAAGACACTAAATAAGACTGATTTAAATATAAAATAAATTATTTTCTTTTTCATTCAACCTTACATTAATTTTCCTGTGGAACTAATTGCCATGTGAGCCTGTGTAAGACCAGCTAGAAATAAAAGTACATGTGTGCTCAAACTGGACAGAAACAATCAGAATGGAATGAATTATAAATGTGTAAATTGATATAAACTTCTGCCAAAGGACGTAAATCATCAGTCCCTGACTACAAGAGATTCCCATAAGTGCAATAGAGTATATTTATTCTGAAATACGTAGAACTGGCCACTGCCAGAAAAAACACTGAAAGAGTGGCATTGCCAGTGGGTGATTATGGTAGCTTAAGCTGATTTTGGGGTGGTGAGGGGAAAAAGAGTCTGTGAAAGTCACAAAACTCTTTTTTTTCAGCCCCTACATAAAGTCACAAACAATTTTCCTTTGGTCAATAAGTGACACGGAGTCTTTCTAGTCTTTAAAAAACCCCATTTCAGTCTGATCTATATTTGACTATATCAAAAGAAGGAGTTTGAGAGCGAGGTTTCCCCAGTTTCATTAATGAAACTTTTATCAGAGCAGCTTTAATCCAAAGTCTGCATTCCATGCACAAACTTTGCCTTGGCAATAACCACCTGGGTCATTGCTGGGGCAGCAAAAACATCTCCAGTGCTGTGGCACAGCCTCTCCTCTCCTCTGCTCTCCTCCCAGCAGCACAGGAGCACCCTGGGCAAGGCTCCAGGACTGGGACCTCCTTGCTCCTCTGCTCCTCTCTGAGCAGGTACTGAGCACTCTGGGCAAACAGGCACTCGTGGAGAGCTCTTCCTTAATTAATGCCCACTGATAAACCCCTGAGGTCACTCAAATCCAAGAGGTAAACAAGTCCAAGAAGTGAATTAAACATTATAGCCATTCCTCCATTCCTTCTTCTTCCCATTATCACACAGATAAACAAAAGCAGAAACCTCTGGCTGAGGCAGAGCCAAAGTTCCCGGATAACATTCTCCTCTCTCCCCAGGCAGCCACGAAGGGCTGTCCTGTGATGAGAGGGAGCCAGGCAGAGCACACAGAGCCCTTCCCTTCCAGGCACTCTCATCCCAACCATTCCCAGCTCAGGAACCTGCTCGACTCCACATCATCTCTAATTAAACTCTCCCAGGACTTCCTGGGCATGAACTCCCCTGGGCTCTTCTGAGGCACTACAAACGTAGCCAGGAGCTAGAAATGAGAGCTTTTGTAGCCCCTGAGATGCCAGGGCTATAAAGCATTTGAGTAGGACCAAATCTTCGCCAAACTCTGGCCACCACCTAAGCAACAAGAGTGAACAAAGTCGTTCCTGCTGCTTGGAAAAGTCCGACTCTGGTGCTTCATTATTTCATGTTCTCACTGCTCCTTGCATTGCACCTGAAGAACTCTGTCCTCAGCACACCAAGAGCCCTCACTCTGGTGTGTATAAATCAGAATAAACCAGATTTTCCAGATCTGCTTTTGTGCAGTTATAAAGCAGGACCCCTAAATTACAGACAATTTTCTTTCGTCTGAGATTGCTGCTGCCCAATAAGAGGTTTAAACAGCAAAAGTGTAATATAAACAAGTTAACGTATTTAGAAGATGGAAGCCTTTAGAGAAGATAATAGTTTAAAACACATATTTGAGGAACCTATTTACTACAGCAACAAAGAACTTGTAGCCTGCCATTACTGATGGGGAAGGTAATTCAAATTGAAGGGTAGTTCTGCTGTTTCACTGAGGAAAGTAAATTCTACACAAATAACTACAAAGTTTCAGTTGCCAAACTATTTGTACAACAAGGTAATTTTTTTAGGAATTCCTAGGAGGCAAAAAAAAAAAAAGAAAAAAGAAAAAAGAAAGAAACTCAGACAATCTAATCAAAATATGAAACTTCCAGCAGGAGAAGAAAACTTTAACCTTCCAGATATAAAACATATTGCAAAGCATTCACACTTGAGCAATTGATAGGATGGTTTAGAGAGACAGCCATGCACTCAGCACAATGGATAACCTTGGGGAAAAGAAGTATATGAAATTTCTATCCCTGGAGGTATTCATTTGCTGAGGCTGGAGGAGCAAAGATCCAGAGTTTCAGACCATTAAGACTTCCAAAAAACAAAAGAGTGATTAGCTCACATGAAGAAAAGTTTTTAGTCTGTATTTCCTTATGAATTTTCAAAAGGAAAAATGACATTTTTAATAATAGAAAAACCAAGTTATCTTATTTGAATCGAGGTGTTGCTGCACTCTGTTAGAAATCGTGACTGATCTTTTCATTTGTAAAGTACAACACGGTTTTTCAGCAGATATTGGCAATTCTTTAGGGCCCAATCCAAAGACAAAAGCTTTTCTGTTGCCTCCACAGGTTCTGTATTAGGCCTTTAGTAAACTGAAATGAAACAAAATCCCAGAACACTCACTCACGTTGCCATTTATCAAACAGCCAACGAAAACTGCAGCAGCAATCTGAGTCCCAGGCTTTCTGTCATTTCCAGAGAAATAACTTCCAAGTGGAATGCAGGATCAGATTCAAACACTCGTTGTACAATGGAGGGAAGAAATGTGACATAGCACTGGGCACGCTACGAGCAACAGGAATATTAACTGTGGGCAGACAGGGAAAATATGTAGCTCTCATCCTATATAAAACCCTCAAATGAACCAAAATACTTTCTGATGTCAGATGCTGGCAGCTGTATGACTGAAGAAGGATTTTTTATTAGTCTCAAGGTCAGTCAACACATTTTAAAATTTAGATAAAAATCCGCTTTTGCCAAAAAAATTAAATCTCCTTATTCTAATTATTGGAGATATTCTCCTTCAATGCTGATGCACAAATAATTTCCACTTCACTCCTGTAGGATTCTTGTCACCCACCTTTGATGGAAGAAAGGGAAGGAATATAAGAATTTAAGAGCAGATGCAAACCACAAGCAGGTCCCTGTGGGAAAGCCTGAACACTTGAAGAAAGAAATATGCAGAGACATGCAAATTTTCTCCATTTGAAGAAGAATTTAGGATTTAGGAATGAAGACCAGATGCTACTCAGTCAGGATTGCTAAACTTGCATTAGGAGTTAAAACTTTGAAAAGAATCCCATTTCAACTTTTAATTAGGGATGGTTCCACTGCTCACCTGTATTTGAAACTCATTAGATAAAATATTTAATACTGCCCAAAGACAGAAAATGAAAGAATATTGATATTACAGCTAACTGGCACAGAAAAAGTGATACACATACCCACATCAGCCAGTCTGGATAGGGGTCAAATCACTGAAATTCTACTTAATATTATTGGGAAGTATATAACAGAATAGCAAATACCTTCCCTAAAACAGAGATTTTCCTTATTTTGGTTTGAAACCCTTTTAAAATTATATTTGCTTAAAAGCATCAGGCTGTTTGGATTCTCACGATAGCAAAAATCTCCTCATCTAGAATAGCTTAAAAAAGCTGATAGAAACTTCTTAATAGTTTTTGTCTGCTCATATCTTCATTTTTACTCTAATAAAATATTTAACCAAAGAAATTCAACGATTCCACGTATTACTCACCCTAGAGAAATGACTGGAAACAAATATCACTGCATTTCTGTTGTACAGTATTTGTAAGATTAATTAAGATTAAAATTTAGGATGAAATGCTACCAGCTAATTTTTTCCCCCCACATACTGTGATTCCTACATCATGATTAAAGTCCTTTTGCCATCCTTTAAAGCTGAAGCCTGGGAGAAGCTATTCTCTAACTCCGAGTTTATGAATCCAAAATAATGAAATCATGTCTTTTCTTGTTTTAAAGCCTACTTGATCTCCGAGGATTGAAAAGGAAAATCAGCGGGCCTTTGCTGCACGGCTTTCAAAAGAAGCCACAGAAAGTGATAGATCAGATGCTTGATAACTGGAGGATTGCCAGGGCAGCATCCATGTGCCTCTCCAGATAATGTCTGAATGCCGTGGAAGTTTTCCTTTGATTGGAAATCAGGTTTCAGGCTCTGCCCTCGCTCCCTGGAACTCGTGTTAATAAGAGAGAAATCAGAACAAGTTTCCTGTGCAAAACACGTTCTGGTTTGGCCAGGAGATCACAACGTTCATCAGACTTCTCCAGGCTCCTCACAAGTCAAGGAATTAATCTTGCTGTAAGAATAAACCATCCCTGGAAGGCCACAGCATGGAAGCAAGAAAGGTTTAACTCTGCTGAAATATGGAAGCATGTTCAGATTTAAGCTCGGGTTCCACAGTGAGGTGTTTGTTTCCTGCAGCTGTTTGCAACACGGGCAAAAATCAATTTATTTTAGGAGTCCCTTGAGTCTTAAATGACAAATCAGATGCATTGTTCAGTTCTGCAAGTGAAAACGGGCTCAGTTTGACCCTGTTTTGACCCTTTAGTGAGACAAGAGTAGGAGAGTTGTCAGTGGAATTTGGGAGCGCACAGAATCCCTGGAAATCCCTGTGCAGGAATTTCAGGTGAAAGGAGAAGGGAGTTTGAGGAAGGTGAGGGGATCTCAGCATTACTGGTTATCCTGGTGGTGAGATCAAATCTGTTTGTGGATATCTTTTCAGAGCTCTAATGTTCAAGCTGCCAACTGCTGAAGTACCACTGTTACCACTGGGCATTGCTGAGATTGTTTTACAGCTGCTCAGGAGAGCAAAGAGCTGATTCCCACATCGTAAAAATTCCTAATTTCCAGAATGAACACACTATTTACTAGATACCACTTTCATTCTTGCATTTTTAAGCTGAATATCCTTCTTTTACCACCCAGACCTCTATCCATACACACAGATGTCCCAGAAGCAGAGACAGTAACAAAGGCTATTTGCATTTCTGGCATTTTTTTTGAGATTATAGGAACAAGAATGCAATGCCCTACTTCAAACAAAGAGTTTAAATGTGATTAAGTGGCGAATTAATGAATGTAGCAGCATCCAGGTGACATACTGACTTAAAATTCAGCCCTTTTAGAGATCATGTTTGAAAAATTAAGTCTCTGCTACCTCTAGCTGAGTAACTTTATGCTTTTGCTTAGGTCTACGCTTTAGATTCAGACGAGGTGTATCAAATACGATTCATCTTTTTTCAAAAATCCAATCATTTTTGTTAGAAACAAATCCAATCTGTTTATTAATCTCTCAAATATGTCAAATGGATTTTTAATTGAGAAGTAATTGCATTTTGCCTTATACAGTCTTTGCTGATTCCATAAGCTTATCATCAATCCTGTGGTGACTTCTCACCTGATACAGAAATAACGTTATCTAATTAATCACATTGTGTAATAACAAATCTCCCATTTAGAGGTACAACAATTAGATTTGGAAAAATGCTAGGAAAACAAGAAAATTATTCCCCAAGGTAGAGGGATTGTGGGTTCTACTTGAAAGGAAGACACGCAGTTTGCAAAGTTGATTAATTAGTTTTAAGAGGATCTCAAAAAGCTCGGTACTTTGAAGTCTGCAATCAGTTTGGAAAAAAAAAAATATCTGTGCTACAAAGATACCTTGTACCAACTTTCAAAATATTATCTGTGGCAAAACACAGCATTTGCTTTGCTATATGAAAAACCTGTTTTCACTTTTGGAGACACAGTATGATAAATTTTGGCAAGCTGAGTGATTTCCTGTCTCTGATGCAGTTGGCAAGGCAGAAATGCTAAATAAGAAGCTCGCCTTGAATTTACATCCCCCCTCCATGCAGTTTCAGCTGCAGCAGCTGAGAGCAAAGGAGATGCTGGTTCAAGTGAGAAGTCTTTTTGGACAAGAGTCTGTAATGAATCACACTTAAAATACGTGGTCACTCTCCAAAGCGTGCATATTCTTATTAGACAGCCAAAAAAATTAAAAAAAAAATCTCTCTAGAGCTCATTTTGAGACCTGTGGCAGAGATGAAAAGAGAGCTGAAATGAATGATTTGAAGCTGACAACCTCAGCAAACTGTGGTTCAGAGCAACTGTGAGCAACACAGCTGTGGCATCACGCTGAAAATATCCCCCCATCTGAACATATGTACAAACCTCGAGGAGGAACGATGTCCTGGGGGGAAAAGACAGCAAAAGAACACTGAATTCTGACAGGGTATCTGAAAAGTCTTTTCAGTATAGAAGATCAAGAATCCTCCTCTAAAAAAGCAAAAATAGAGTCACACACAGAGTAGCTGCTGATTTCACAAAGCTGTTTTGAACTTCTATTTCCCCTTTCGAAGGGCACCATTTGAATAAAAACAACTTTTCTGCCTGAATAAATCAAATAAAATACTAAATGTACACGAAGAAGGGTTTCAAGGTTTCAAATGAGTATCTGGAAGAGCAACAGAACATCATGGATCAATAGTTTTCTAGCATTTTCCTATTGGAAAAGGTCTTTGATAAAAGGGCTCCTTGTCTTGCCCAGCAGCTGGCCTGTGAGTTGAGCTATTCAGCAGCAACCACATGAAAAGAAACTCAGATTGCAGCTTATTTTCACTCGTTTAATAACTTCCCAAAGATCTGTCATTTTCTCTAATATGTCATATAGTTCATTGAAAAGTAATAAGCAGCAGCCTGAATTCCTCAGACTTTCATTAATTTCGTTTTTCTCTGCTGCTGTTTAGAAAGCTGCCTTTTCTCACTTCCAAAACTCTCCAATTTTTTTTTTTTAATTTCTTCAACTCTTTCAATGCAAAAACCCCATCAGCCCATCTTGACAAGCTGATCCTCCCTCATAATGCAGGAGCCTGATCTCAGGGGATCCAGCAAGGCTGTGCCATTTATGTGCTGTACCTCTGGAATTTCATAGCTTACAAAACTTTCCCTGCCTGTCCTCAAGATTAACCCCTCCTTAGCAGGAATTCTACAGCTCTTCCTCACACACAACCGTCAAAATGTCCACTATTGAAAACAATTTTCATAATCTGCCAAATGTCAATCAGAAAATGGACACAATAGAGAATTCAAGTTATACAAGTTCTAAAGGCAGCACAGCCCTCAATCCCAAAACCACCTTTGGGACCTTCATTTCTACACTAATGAAGCTGTAGAACCAATAACTTCATCCAAGAACTCATCGTATTTTTCCACAATCCAAAACTACCTTTGGGTACTTAATTTCTACACCAATGAAGCTCTAGAACCAAAAATTTTATCCAAGAACTCATCATGTTTTTCCACAATCCATTTCTGACTGTTTAATCCTAAACATATTTTTCTTTCAACCTCTTCCATTTTGAGGGCAAACTCCTTGGCGAGATCATAGAATTGCTCATAGTTTTAATGTTAATTAATTCAATATATTGTCGGATCCACATGGAAAGTAAAATTCTTCTCTTAAACAAAGTCTGTGACTTTGCAGCTCACCACTGAGTGGAGGCCAAGCCTGTCAGTCACAAAACTCCTTCTGACCTCTCTTCCTTGCCTGAGGATGATTCTCCCAAGGCAGAATAAATGTTGCCATTAACACTCCCAGGCAGATGCTCATGGATTTGAGAGGCTCCATAACTATATTATATTACAAAGCCTCACAGATTTTCTTCTTTGTCTTCTAAAATTTACTCTTTCTTTAAACTAAAGATAGACTTGTCATTATAAAACGTCTTCCTCTTACCCCCCAAGTCATTCCTTACTCTAAAAGAAACTATTAAAAATCTGTGCAATTCTGAATAAGATGGTTAGTTTTAATATTTTGCAGGAAAATCTGAAGCGTCACAGATGTATTTTTTTCTGCTATCTGAATTCCTATCTGATTATTTCAGCTGATTGTGAAAAATGATTTTTATAGAAATTCTTGAAAATACTAAATTTGCTTCTTATGCATTATAACTTAACTGGATTTAAAGTCCTTATATATCAATTCTCTAAAGAAAGCTGGCCTTAAATAAAACTTTTCCTCTTCTTTGCAACACAGTTTTAAAGAAAATCGTCTTTTCACTACTTGTCAGAGAAAGGGTTTATCTGCGAAATATTTATTCCATTTCTTCCTGATTATTTCACAATCCCTAAAAAGAAGTATTCATGCAACATTATTTCAGTTAATGTAATCTGCAAATTCCTGCTATATTTCATTCCACCAAGTAAACATTCCTTGACTTTCCCTCTCGTGTCACACACTCCAGCAGCTGTGTCCTTGATGAATCTGGATAGAAATTACTTATGAGATGTTAGCATTCATCATATCTGCTAATTTTAAACTTTCTCCTCTCAATTCAACCAACTCTGCATTCAGCTATTCCTGATACCCATTTATTGGCAAAAACAGTAGTCCCTGGCAGCTGGCAGTAGGAATATACCTATTTATCCTAGCAAGGAGCCAATGTAAGAGTGGCTGAAGAGCAGACAGAGATGACAGAGGTGACTCTGAGAACTGTAATAAGGGCTCGGATTTCCGGACAATTAATCAATTCCCGCTGCTTTTAATCAGCAGAGTCTTAATAAACATATTTTTCAAAACTTAGAAAAATAAAAGGCAGCTCTCAGGTTCTCCATATGCAGAGCTAATCCTGGTGTTCCTGCTGTTTAACAGCCAGGTCTGTGCTTTATAGGCTCTTCTCAGTAACCTCCCACCCTCTCTGCTACAACCACAGGCACTGAACTACTGAACATCAGATTCGAGGTCCTGGCTAAAAACAGGAAGAAGATGAACCATCATCTCCACCCAGGATTGCCAGGCTGCTCCAAGTTCTCCTGTGTGCTGACACCTGTGGGAAACACAGGAAAAGGTAAAAGGATTTTGAGGCCTGAGAAATAAAAGCAGGTTTCTGAATTATAGGGAAAGAGTTTTTAGAGATCAGCTTCGCCTGCAGGAACTCTAAGAAGATACAAGTATATAACAGGCAAGGACACTGAAACAATGGTCCAAGCTTCTAGGTTCAGCTGAGACAGCTCCTAGAGCTGCAAAAATTATGCTTGGTAAGATAGATAAAGTTGAACTGAATAAAGGAATACTGTACAAGGCTTAAAACAAGCAGGGATTGTTTATAACAAGCACACATGCAATATTAGANGGGTCCCAGGTCCCCTCCTGTTTGCTTAAACGCCAGCAGACACCTGTTTTAATAATAAATAGAGAACATTCCTTGTTTCCTAAATGTTTAATATGGACTGACTGCTCGAAGGTGCTGCCTCATAAAACCACTTGCTTTCGCATATTTCACTGTTTAAAAAACTACTTATTTTAATATTTTAATAAGGATATAATGAAAGTTCCTGCGCTTGGCCACAGATGCACCTGCAAAAGTTCATCAAAGTATTGAAGGATCCAAATCCATTTATTTTCCTGGCATGGCAGACAGGTATGAGGGCACAGGGTAGGAAGGTTTGCTCATATGGATGGGGAGTTTCCCCATACTCAGTGAAAGGACAGAGAAGTTCTGGACATACAAGTTATTCTTTTCTAAACCTGCAGCAATTAAACTAAGATCAGCTGGACAAGGTTTTGTGGCTCCATTTTGCTTCAGAAATGAAATTTTACCATAAGGAATTGGCCAGAAGGATTGTTGGGGGGGTTTTAAATAAAAAATCAAAATGTTTCTAAAGATTAGCAACACTTTTATTCTTCTCTACAGCTTATTCTACTGTTCTGACTACTTATGAGTTTGTACATACAAAGCATTTCACCGTTCAAAATGGAAATTAACTATATCTATAAGGAAAAAAAGTAAATTGCTGATTAGTGTCCTGGAAATACTAAAATTTTAGAAGAAACAATATATTACTCAAGTTGAGGTATAGTGCAGAAATATAAAAGGGGTTTGTATTTTTTTCTTTTTATTCTATCCTTCAAGAAGCAATGAAGATGAAGTGCATCATATACCAGGGCCTGCAATCACCCTGCAGCTGCCACAGATACATACATAAATATATATTAGAAAATATATATAGGTTCAAAGAAAAAGTTCCTACTGTAAAACTGTACAGTTTCTTATTATGTTATTATAACCCATCCACAAAAAACCAACACAACTTCACTTAATTTCGGAATTGTGGATCCTTGCTAAATGCTAAATCTGAATATAACAAACTGGCCTCGTAACTGCCCCAATTTTGTTCCAGTAAACCCAACTCGGGGAAAGGCTCCTGGCACATGTTAATGCAGATATTTCAGGCAGATGTAAGCACACTCTGAGCCTGAGAAGGAGCCTCTGTGCCTGCAGTGGTGTGATGTGGTGCCTGCATTAACAAACCCTGCTGAGAGGCAGCTTTATTTGGGCAGACTTGCTGCTGCGCTGACACACTCGCACCGTTCTCTCTCAGCTCACAGCTCACACAGAATAATCCCAGCTCTACGGCATAAACATACTAATGGTTGGAATTCACAAAGCAAAAAATCAAAAAGCTCCATGTTTTTATAGCTGTGTTATACTAGAACCTGTAATCAGCTTGGAGAAGTTGTGTAATTCCACCAAGCAAGTGCTACAAATGGCATCATTTTGGTACTTTAGAGAACTTATTGACATGAGATGCACAATCATGTCAAAGCAGATCTGTCTCCAGGTTTTATCTCACTGCATTTTATCTGTGTGTTATTATCTTCCTAATTATTAAAAAAAAGCAATTTTCATTTTAACGTAATATTGAGAATGAGGCGTATTTAAATATTATGATAGACAACAGCAAATGTATTTCATAATTAGTGCTGATCACTTTTCCAAACTTGCAGGAGACGTTGTTTCTAGGAAGTTGGCTCATTGCAATCGGAAATAGTTATACATATCCACAGAGAGGTACATACTCATTTAGATAATGATCTGAGATAGATCTACTTTATTTTGACCAGAAAACAACCCCACTAAGCAAATCCCAAACCTCACCAAATCACACTTTCTTCTCTCCATAGCCCAGCTTCAAATTTTCACCCGTTATGTGCTTTATATTCTGGAAGAGGGATAAACCAGCTCACTCTTTCCTCCAAACTGAACAATAGGATGGTGTGGGGCTTGTTTCCCTTTTATAATAACTTTGTTTTATGCAATCAGGAATCTCTTAACACTCCCTTGCAAACAGAGGCCTTGCAACATGCAGAAATTATAGATTTCATGGCAGTAAAATAAGCTCGAACCCACACAATGTCCAAAACCCACGGAAGGGTGTTTCTCATCTATCTCTGGAATATTTCCTTTCTGCATTAATACTCTGCCTACACAAAGAAATGCTAATCCAGCCCTCAGATAGAATTTAACGTGTGGACAACACGCTATGGATTGATTTACCCAATCATTCATTGTGCGCTAATTAAAACCAGGTTTTCCTCCTTAATTATTGGTCTCTAATGACAATAGATGAAGGCAAGGCTGCTTCTCCAGGAGCTCACAAGACGAGCTCTGACTCTTTGGCAGCACTGAGAGCTGTCATAGACCCCGTGCTTTCGATTTTCCTTCAAAATTATGCTGGAAGAAGCACTTCTGCAATGCCTTGGGAAAATATAAAATAAAAGTAGTGAACATCTGCTGATATTGATTGTGAGAATCTGAAACTTTATGAAACCATAGATGGGATGCATTTGACGAACATTTTCAGACTTAAGCAAACAACATCTGTTAATATTGATTTTTGGGTTACACTGAAACTTTCAGAAGAATTACAATCAGGGGGTGATTGAGAAGTGTTGTGATATATGTTAGAAGATCAAATAGGAAACAAAGGTTTAAAGGGTCTGCTTCTCTTTCACTTCATTAATAATCTATGATCCCTCCTCTTTAGAAGAAAATAAAAAAAATAAAGGCGAGGAAAAAACATTTGCTTTATTTCACACACTAAAAGATCAGAGAAGAAAATTAACATTTATGAAAGTTGGTGAGAATGTCTGAGGCAGAATGTTTCAGTTCTACAGCTGACACAAACATTTCCAAAGCTACATTATAATAAAAAATAACTGAATAAGCCCATAGAAATCACCATGACAGTTGAAGAAGTCTGTTTAGAAAAAAGAAAACAACTTAAAAAAAAATAAACAAATATTTCCCTGATACTCTACAGCTTTGCTTTTGAATCACTAATGAAACAAAGCAGTACTTTCACAAATTGGAACAAGAAGGTTTCAAATTCCCTTTGCTGCTGAACATTCCAGATGTGGTTTGCTGATGCTGAAGGTGTTTTTCTGCTTGAACTTTATCATTTTCCTATTCAATTTGCCTTAAAAAGTGAACTTTTGGAGACATAATCAATTTACTCACCATTCTTTGATTTAGCAAACGATCCATTACAATTAAATTGCACACTGAAATATCAATATAATTTTTTCTTGTCTCACTTTTGTAGTTCTTAGTAAAGTCCAGTTCTGCAGCAACTGGGCAGTCAAGTATGTTGCATTTTATGCAATATTAGTAATATACAAAACACTATGGCACAGAAAATATTATGGGAAATAGATCAATTGTGTACAATTAATAAAAAAGAACTCTTGAAGAAACTGTTTTCTGATGCATCTGGACTGACCAGTTATTAAATAGAATTAAATCTCCTTCCAGTGACAAAGGCAAGAATCAAATGGAACAATGGATTCTTCTGCCTCCTGCATCCCTTCCAGTCCCAGATTGGACCTGGATATGAGCAGATAAAGATATTAATGAATCAGCTTCAGCCAGAGGTCATACAACTCACATCTGCTTCCAGGCTCTGGCAAAAGGCATCTCAACACCTGCCCGAAAAAAGAAATCATTTATTCACAGAAAATATTTCAGGGGACAGAGCATTCTATTTTATAAATGTACTTTTTCAGATTTATGCTGCTTCTCTGTCCTACAGAAATTCTGTTTGTACTTGAGGGATTTCTTGAAGTCAAATCCCAAGCATATGGAGGGAGCAGTCGGTTCTATTTATCTTTCACACCATGTGAAGCACCAGCAGCCAGCCCAGGGTCTTGCTGGTGAATCTGAGCAAGACATGGGCAACGTTGGTAGTGAGAAAGAATCACTTGACAGCACCATGTGCTTCCTTCAGTGGAGAACATCTGTTTGCAAACCACCAAACTTCCATGAAAAAAAATCAGGATTTCTTGTTGCTGGTATTTTCCATGATTCTTGGACTACTCTGTGTGTATCCATATATATATATATAAATATATATATATAAATATATACACACACATAGGAGCAGACACTGTGTATGTATCCAAATATGTCCATCTCGTCACAATCAGACTTTTCCAAGCCCTGACCACTTTATTACATCTAATTTATAACTCCTTCATTGTTTAGAACTTAATTATCCCCAGACAGGACCTAAAGTAAAACAAGATCCATCAATCCTTAGGGTGCTACCAAAGAGGCTCATACCAAGAGTTACAGACAATTATAGGTGGGAAGAAAATTAGTATTTTATGGGGAAACCTTCACTGCATCCCCTAAATACATTTCAAAGGGCTAATTTGTGTAAAAAAAATCAGAATTAAGGTCCTGCATTGAATGCTGGAAGATTCTGAGGAAAAAGAGGCATGGAACATCTAAGAAACATAAAAAAGAAACAGCAGTTCCTAAATATTTGTGGAAATGCTTCCATGGTTCACAGTTCAGAGCAGCTCTGGCCATAGCCCAGGGTGTTTCTGAGGATCTGAACCAGAGTCAACACAGCACCCACCATCCTCCTGCTCTTCAAACAGGACATCAGTCTGGAACCAGGCAGAATTCCTATTTTATAAGCCTAACTTAACAATGCAACTCTTGCACGAGTTAAGTGCTTTCATGTGGAGTGAGCTGCAATAAAAACCACAGACACACAAAAAGAAAAAGCACATTCCCTCACAACAGCCAAGTGCTACATGCTACACAGTGAGAACACAACGAGGCCAGGAATATTCCAAAGACAGAAAAAACAGGCAGAAAATTCCCACCCACTGGCTAAAGCTCAGTGCACTGCAATGCCCTCTAAATATTGTATATATTTTACACACACACACACATATATACATATATATATTTATGCTCACATTTATATACACTCCATATGAACCTACATATATACAGCCCTACAAATATATCTATATATAGATATACAGACATTTTCAGAAGAGAAGAACATGCCATGCTGTGGAACGAAAATAAAATGAGAGGATCAAGTAAACACTGCATGAGGTGACACTTTGTGCCTTCCCTCTCATGCTTGGTTCCAAGCAGAATGACCTATTGGTCCAGACACCATAAAAATTGAAGGATACAGCCACGGAAAACAAAAGCACTCCCTGTTTGATCTTCTGCTTCTAACGCATGGGATTCATGCATTTTAAAAAGCAGAATTAATACTAATCACTGTGGTAGAACTGAGGCTGCCTTTTTAAGCTAAAGTTCATGTGATTCAAAGCTGACCTTCAGAATTTTGCATTCTGCATTTCCACTGTGGATCTTATCTCAAAGAAAGGACATCTTTCCTCAGTAGAAAACTTCATCAAACTGAAGCCAAGAAGAATGCCTGTTTACTTAAACTGCTGCAAGATTTTCAATTACATTTGTTTAGCCTTTTATGGAAATGAATGGAACAATGTAGCCTAAAAAAAATAGGACTTCAAACTGTTCTGTGCACTTTGTATTAAAGGGCTTCCTCTTTGGCTCAAGAACAGTTGGAAGCCTTATTTTTTAAGGCTTTAGAGAGTAATTAAAATACTTCTTGTCACTACTTTTATCTTTCCTAACTGCTCAAAGTGATTAAATAAAGACACTGAGTAGTTGGTATAAACCTTTTCAACATCAGCACAGGGAATGTTCAGCCATGTGCCTTTTCCAAAAGCCATGCACAAACTCCTTTTTCCCTCAGACATGCTTAAAAGCTGTTCAGAGCAGTGTGTTTTGGGTTTTTTTTTTCCCCTTAAATTATAATTATAAAGGCACTAAGTTACATAATCGTTCTGCGCTGTCCACACATAGGTGTATTTTAAAAGCTTTACCAATCATTAATTATAACTAATGTCTTATACCAAAATTCATATATTGCTTGACCTGCTCTCAAACTTGTACAAAATTGGCCAGCCCCTGAAAAGTTATGGGTTTTTGACACCAAGCAGTGTTTAGCTGGGTAGGGGGAGTGTGAAATTGAATTTGTCCCATAATATCTTAATGTTTTGCCTTATATTCTTTAAGTGAAGAAACAAGTAGCCTCAGGCTGCCATTTATTTACTGAGTGCCCAAGCAACCAGAGTAAAATTAATGGGTTAAGAAGGAAAGAATGGTCTTTTTTAGGGAGGGAAGTTAGTTGCAATTCCTACTGTCCATTAAGGATTAATTCTGGGATTCCCATTTTCCTTAAAAAAGCCCCCAAAACTTACAGAGCTCTGAAGCTTCTGGCCTTGACAAAGTGTGAATCTTCATTCAAATCACTTTCCTAGAAGCGCTTAATAACTGCTGAGGTTGAAACATTTAATGATGTGGTTATCAGTATTAGTTAGGGGATAAACTAAAGGGAAAATTACCCACGCTAGAAAAGGTCAAGAAACTCCTTCAGATGTTGTGGAATGAAAAAGTCCTACTTTATTTTATTATAAGCTTGTTTTAGTGGAATTTATTAGATTATATAGTACACTCAAAGAGAAGATAAAAGCATTATCTAAATTACTACCGCTGCCATCTTTTAATCAAAGATTTTCACTTACTCCCCTGAAACTTTCAGGCTTTCAGTCAGAGAATATTTGAATTAGTGAGTTTGTCCTACCTGGCACGAAGACAAATGCTGGTAACTCAGTCCTTGCCCAGACACAACCCTGGCCCTTTTCACGGCTCTGCCCAAAAGTTAAGCAGGAGAAATGCAAGTGGCATTTAGATTCCTGCTGAGGGCACTGTGTTATCTGTCACCGAGATTAATGCAGCCCGCACCAGGCGTTGTGGTGGCTGGCACCCGAGATTTATAGAGTGTGCTTAATGAAGATATACACTGGGTTTAAATGCTCCTGGACACTGCTCCCCCTGCTCCTCTCTCTGCTTTCCCAACAAGTACAGTTTGGCAATTATTTGAAACTGAGANAAAAAAAAAAAAAAAAATTTGAGCCACATGCCTTTTTGCCCGCTCCCAAATATTTCTTTTCCATGAGTGCTCCATCTGCATGCTAGATATCTGTATCCCATGTATTGTTTTTCATTCCACAGAATCTCCCTCTGTATTCTCTTCAAGGAATATTGTAAAAATGCTCACTGATTAAGCTCAGCAAGACCCCATTTTCCATTGGGAGACATCTGGCAGTCTGCAGCAAGAGGACTCTGTAACCTCACCGTTATTTGATCATTTCCCTGCACTTTTGGTGTCACAGGGCAGAGTTCTACTGAGATGTGTCAAAACCAGCCTGGAGATGTCCCACCAAGCAGTCTGAAATAACAGTGCATCCCCAAATTCCCCCTGGAAAGTATCTGGGTCTTTCATGGACTCAAAACCACATGGAGCATCTTGGACCTTGAGTTCAGCATACATGGAAAAGGTAAAGGTATAAAGAGCCTCTTTGTGAGATGTGCTCTGCCTAAGAAAGACTCACCAGCTCAAAGTGATAAATAATAAAACACTGCTCATTAATATTCCTTGATAAATGTGTGAAATAATTCCCATCAAATGGAAAAAGATTCCCTTCAGAAGCATTGCAGGTCATTGCTTCAAGTTCACTGCAATTTCAGGCACATAGCAACTTACACATTCTTTTCTTCTTATTTCCATGTTACATAGCAATAAGAAACAAAATCTTCTTAAAAACCCCTAAAAGTCAACAGAGAAATGTGTTTATCTACTGATGTGTCTCTTCTGCAACTGTGGAAGGCAGTGTCTTTATATATAAACTCTGGAAAAGTACAGCAAGAACGAACTCCATACAATAAAAATTAAATAAAAGAATAATACTTTGCTATTCTGCAACTGCTACTGAATAAAAGTTCTCAGAGTGCTTTATGAACACTATTTGTGTTTTACAATACCCTTGATTTTTCTCATTTTTTTGCTGAATAAGAAATAAAAAGGCCAAACATTATTATCCAGAGGTTTACATTTAGGTAGTCCCTAAGTGACTGGTGTTTTAAAATTGTTGAACTGCAGAGGGATGTTGAGCACAGTTCTAGGCAATTTAACTTAATTTTTACATTATTCGAACAGTTTGCAGTTCATTAAATCATATTTTTAAAAAAGCTCATTGTGGTTTCCCAGTTCTTCTCAATACACCCATTCTTCTCTCTAAATACAGATTTCCTTTCACCACTCAAGATGTCTTTGTTCAACATTTCACTGAAGTGTGATTTTGACAAAACCAAAGAAACTGATTTCATCAAATATTTTTCTAATCAGGTCTGGTTTGTGCTACTACACGTTTCTTTCATAACTGTTCATCCACTGTTATTGTAATTTCCAATGATGCATTACTCAGGTAAGCCTATTTCTCCTAAATGATTTTCCCACTAAAACACCCCTATCTAAGAAGATTTGGGGTTCAAAACTCCTTTGAGTATGTTTGTAATTTAATTCTATAATGTGGTAATTTTACCATCCCCATTCCAAACCCTCTCAGTGCCCATCATCAAGTGACTTTTATTTCGAAAACTGAGGCATCAGATCCAATTTCAATTGATTCTTTTTTCCTTTCTCTCTTCCTTATTATCCTTGACTGCTGAACTTGGATTTTTTTTTTTGTTGGTAAGTAAGAATTTGCGAAGGACAAATCACTTAGGAAATGTAAAGAAATGATAAACAAGGGGCAGTGTCAATTTTAACAGAAAAAAAGAAGCAAATACGATCAACCAAATACAGAGCAGCTCCAACAAAAGCTTTTGTTATACCTGGGTGACACGTGAAGAACATTTTATCAGCTATCAGAAATGGGCTTCAGGATTTAAACACTGTATCTTTTTTGACCACAATAAAATCTTCCAGGCTGTTTTTTCTTTTCTTTTCTAAGTGATGAGCACATAATAAATATCTTTCAGAGAACTTTGAAAAAAACTGCCCTTGCAGACAACAGCAAATTGTGTCCTCCCCAACCCAGAATCTTCTTAAAGCCTTTCCTGTTGCCTTTGTGCTTTAAGGGAGTTATGGTCCTTTCTATAAAGAAGAATGAAAATTAATGTTCTTACTAAACTATACTGAACTTGCCTAGTAAAATATTTGTTTTATTCACTGTTATGAAAATGATAACATTTTGTCAAGTGTAGCATATCTGAAAAACAATTTCACCAGATTTTTTTAAATTTTCTTTTTAGATAATTGACATGGAATCCTATTTACATTTAACTTGTCAATGCTTCTCTCTTTAGTGAAGCTAGTACTTTAAAATATCAGGAAAATTTTTATAAAAACCTATAGAAATTGTGAAAAGAATAAAGCCTGGTATATTTTGAGGATGATATCAATCAGCAAAAATTCCTTATTACTTCTCTGAAATTTAGAATTAAATTTACCTGTGTATCATCTGGTTAATTTTTATTTTATTTACTATATAATGTTATTTTCTAGAAGATGACATATTTGATTTTTAATGTAGATGAAAAAATGGGTGTGATACTTTCCACTAGATATGCATGATGTATTTGACTCACTTGTCTAAGCTGTGTTTTGGTTCAGTTTGTTTTTTTAATGTAAAATGACATTTTGAAAACTAACAAATGTGATCAAATTTGAGGTGCTTAATCACATTTAAAAATCCCTCAGTGCCATATTAACATCTTAGTAATTTGTAAAACACTTTTTAGGTTTTAGGAAAGAAATTGCATTTTAAGCAATGGTTGAATAAAGCTGAAAGAGAGATGGAGGGAAGAGATTCCCTTCTTCATAGATCTCTCAATATGCACGTTTCCTCTTCCAGTTTGAATTTCCCACTTAGTTTTTCTACTCAAGATTTGTTTCTCATGCCATAGTACCAGAATTAGTTAAATCTGGAAGATTCTCAGTCATTAAAACTGCCTGAATTTGTCTAAAATTGTGTGAGAGGGCAGATGAGAAGGAAACTAAGATCAGAGTGGACGAGAAAAAATTTATGTGATTTGTGGTTTGAAGTCTTTGTTATAATACTTTATATTACATTATTAATATTATTTTATATTTTCCTTCATACTGATTTAACTCCTGCTATTGCCAAAAGTCCAGAACTTGTAGGGAAAGCCTATTGGCCAAATCATTCATTATCTACCAAACCCAGCAATTAACAGGAGTAATTAATTCCCTGCTGAATGCTTTAAGTAGGAGGGGAACATATGGAGCTGGTATCTCCTATTTCAAATATTGATCCACTCACTGAGACTAACTGTAAGTAAATAGTTATGCAGAAACTATAAGCATTATCCATATATCAGCTGTAATTCCCTCGGAAAATCCAGTATATATTCCCTTGCAAAAAGGCAAGAACATAATCAGACAGAAAAGTCAAGCTCATGTGTCATTGATGCAAAGCAATGAGACTTTAGAGAAAACAAACCTGAGGAATTACCAAGACTGCTCTTTATATTTTCCTGCAGGGTATTTCATGTCAGCCATGAGTTCTTATTAAAAATCACTTTTAAACTTATGATATTTGAGTATTCACTTATAATTTATCATCTTGTTCATGGAGATGCATGATTAATGAAAGGAAACTGAAAGGTAATTGAAAAGTACTAATAAAATTTTATATATTGGATCTGTTATTTTTAATTTTCCAAAGGATCATCAGAAAGCCCCTTATCACTTAAATGGAGTCTCTTTAAATGACCACAAGATAAATATTATGGGTTTCAACCTCTATCAGAGATTCCAAAAGGAGCAGGGCCTTACATATGTACAAGTCCTGTCAAGTATCTTTTCTGCTGCTGTCTTTTGCCCAAGAGAGCCTTTTATTTGATCTCAGTCTTTTCCTCAATGCAACATTAAAACCCAAAAAGCCTTTTTATGTGAACTGCAATACCTGGCTCATTTAGCATGACAAACCAAAAAGATTTAGAAGTAGCTCTGTTTATCTAAACTGGAAGGAAATTAACTTTTTATTAAGTGTGCATTTGTACCAGTTAATTTTACTCAGACAAATCAATCCTGTCTTGTATTCCTGTGGAATTCTGTGTGCAGACCATACAGAAATGGAAGGGATGCCTGAAAACAGAAGAGATGCTAAGTTGTGTTTGCTCCCCTCTATCAAACACAGCCCAGCAAGAGGAGCTGCTTTATTTCCAACCAGAGCACCCTGAATTGCTGGAGCAAGCCTTTGAAGACGCTACAAAAACAACACCCCTGTGTTTTTAATTTCTCATCAGTCGCTCCCTTTAGAGATACATGAACTTCCATAAATGACAAATAATGAAGAGGAGAACAAGCAGAGATGAGCAGCTGGCTCGTTGATATTCAAAGCCAACTCCATCACAAAGGGAAAGGAATCCAGAACAAAGTGTGACACACGGGTTCCACCGGCAAAACACACATCAAAGCATGCCCTGGCTCCAAAAATGAACTGTTTCATTAGCAGCTTCAAGGACAATGACCATTTGCATACTGAGTTATCCATCAGCTGAGTTATCCGTGCTTGATCAAAGGCGTTGGGATCTCAATGGTCAGGATTATGCATTATGTATCAGTTAATTACACTTTAATGCTCCAGTCTGATTCAGAAACGCTCCATGTTTGCTCACAGGAACAACTTTCCTTAATCTGTGTTGTTCAGAGATCTTTTCCTGGAATTGCCACGCCAATGACTTTGGTGGACAGACACAGCTCTCATGTAAGAGCAAATCTGTTCTAATTAGGGCTACAGGAGGTAGCAGCAGTATGGAGTCAGTGCCTTTTTCTCCCCTTTCTTTATATACACATTCTATAATTATACAGATGCTGGGCGAGAATAGCTCAACGAGCATTGATAAATCCTTCCGTTTATTCCAGCTGAATTATTTCCATTTTAATTTTAGTATCACCACGTGTGAAGTCTCAATAGCTGAAAAAACTTTCTTCTGAAACCTTATTTGTCCCATGGTTCTTCTAAAATCCGAGGTCGATATTTAGAATTAGCTTCATATTTACAGGGTTTGAAATGTGCTTTTGTGACTCGTGCAATCAAGATGCAATTTCACACAAGTACTGCAAACTAATAATGAGGTTCTCAGTGATGTGAAGATTCAACTGTCAGCTCAAAGCTTTCATTTCCGAGCTATTCCATTCATTAGAAAAAAGAACATTTGGAACAATGTTTGTAAGCTGAATGATCAAGTATCCTGAGGGATCTGAGCTGAAGCAGTTAATGAAGAACCCATCTACAGAAGAACTTGTGTCGTTTGCGACGAAGGCACAGCAATGCCGATCTCTAATATATTTTTACTTCCTCAATTAACATCACACAGCTCTACACAGCTTATTATCATTAGATTTCAAAGCACTTTACAATGTCTACTGTCATCAGCCATCAAAAACACAAGCCTAATTGTTCATTAGTGGTGGCTGTTATGTTTATGCGGCGCCTTGGCAGAGGAATTTTTTCCACAGAGTACTTGTGGCTACATTCATCCCACTTAATGACACCATTTCCAGGCAATAAAATATGGTCCTGTCTATTGGTAAAATAATCCAGGGAATGTTTCTGGCCTAGGCCAATTTGCATGGTCCCAAATAATTCTCAGACCCAGGAGCTGGAGTTTTCCAGTGACGACTCCCCAAAGGCCATTCATGGGCAACCACCCTGGTTTGGAAAGTAGGGACTTGATCACAGAATCACAGAATAAATAAGGTTGGAAAAGCTCTCCTTGATCATCAAGTCCAGCCTGTGCCCAGGGTTGATCTGTGACAATTGGCCTCAGCATCTGGGAATGAAAACTTAATAGTGTCTTTTCCATTAGCCTGATAACACCTATTTAAAAATTGAAAACAATATTTAGTCCTTTTCTATAGATATTGTTCTTTCTATGAAGGTTTAGGTTTTGGTTAAAGGGTAATTTGGTCACTACTGTTAATCAGGTCTCCTTTATTTTCCTCTTCCAAATGAAATGTTAGATGAAAATGAGGTTTCAAGAAAATGAGGTTTCAAGAGCATGTCCTGAAGAAAATTGTGTAGAACATTGTTTTGCTGTGCTGTAGTTTTTCCAGGCACATCCTCTTTGTCAGAATTTTTCGTGATTTAGAAAGTTACAAAGAGTTGAGTGAGTATTTAGAGAATTTAAGGAACACTGAGTTCTGCTGGGTGGGCAGAGGGAGCTCAGTCCAAGACCCTATTCACATCCCAGGTTCCAGGTTACATAACCCAAGAGATTCTTACAGAAATTGGGTTACAAAACCTTCCCACACAAATCTCAACCCCCCACAATTCTCATTGCCTCACTCTTTATTTTATACAAAGCAAAACACCAGATGCCTCTCACTGAATTAATCTTACTGATTAAAAAACCTTCTGGAAAGAGGGAACACAAGTGATCTGATCATATTTTAAGTCCAAACTAAATTCTCTTGTTTGCTGACGAAGTACCCTAACTACTGAATTATTTGATGTGAAGAATATCACTTTCTGCCCCTTTTATCACCTTTGATTTTCTTACAAATGCTCAGAAGTAAAACAATCCACTACATGGTTAATGAAATATTTGCTAACTAAAAAATAAAAAAGTATTAAAAGAAAATTTAAGAAGCAAAAGCAAACTGGAAATGTAATTTCAGTATTTCAGTTTACATAATTTTTTTCCCAAAGGCCCTTTTCTTCTTACTCTTCAGCACTCTGAAGTAACAGAATTAAACTTCCTTTCAAAATAACAATAAAGAGAGAAGTTTTAAAGGAAATGGATCTTTAACAATAATTTAAACTTCTAGAACAACGCAACCAGAAATCCTGAATAAGATTAAAATCATAAAAAGCACCTGTGGATTTATTTTCTCTTTTTGGTTTCAAGCACCATTTTTACTTTGCAGCATTGATCCTCAAAATAACTCCTGCTAACATGTGGTTCTGAGTTGAATGAACTCAGATCATCTGCTTTGATTTAAATATTGATTCTTTGTAATGTATGAGAACAGCTGCCTTTTTGAATTCCTTTCCATCCTCCTTATTACCAAAAACATCATCATTTTGTCTCTGGGATTTTGGTGCTTAAATAGAATTTCAACTATACCATCTAATGAACTCAGCCAGAAAAGCTTCATCCGCTGACATCTGAGGAAAATACAATCCAGATTTCCAAACACTGACTTAACAAAACATGACATCAGCAAGTTACTTCATATTATATTAGGGAAAATTGCCTATCTCTTAACCTGGAGCCAGAGTGCATAATTACATTGGTAAAGGAGTTGAACAGGTGATAAAAAGTTCATGCAACTAGGAAAAGGGTTTAAAGTAAACTGGAAAGCACAATTATTTCCCATTACACTCCAAGAAAGAGCTGATGTCTTCAATGGATTAAGAGACAGAATCAGCCTCCCTGGCATTAGGACTCTTCCCAGAAAACAGTGAATTACGTGGATAACACAAGAACATCCACTTTTCAGCTCAGCTTAATATCTTTTGTAAAGGAATCATTTAAGCTACGCTGGTGTCCAAGATTTCCAGGGCTCAGAGACTCACAAACATCTTCCTTCATATGAAAACTGGAGCTCCAGTCCTTTCTCCTCTCTTACAGAGAAAGGCTCAGTGGCTCTTTGACAGGTCTGCTGAGATGTGTCCCACCCATACATGATGATATATAAAAATAAATAATAATTTAAAAATCCCCTATATTCTATTTTCTTTGAGGAAAAAGAGGAGTGGGTCAGAGACATGTCTTTTTCTTCACTTCATCTACCTTGAAATAAAATTCTAAATATTGTCTAACGTGTATGACTTCCATAGAAAGCAGCAGGATGACAGAAAGACAAGTCCTTGACACTGCTGTCTTTCCAAGAGTGTCACCTCAAGCCAGCTAAATCCAGTTGGCTCTTTCTGATACAAATCTGAGAGGTTTTTTTCAAAGTGAAGAAAAGGTCCAAGTGCCTTTCCCTTGCCTGTCCTCTCTCCAGCCACACCTTGGCTGTGCCTGTGGAACTTTACCTCAGGAAAATACACCAGAGGCAGGATACAAGTGGAAAATGCTGTAGTTATATCAATATATAAATCAGGTGAGATGTCGCTCTCTGATGTGTATTCCTTCTTCTAACATGCATCACTCTGGAAGCAACTGAAGTTACATTGAAAATTCTAGTTATTCCAGAATAAAAATATCCAAATAGACAATTTCCACTGAAGTTACTATAGAAACTGTGAGAGTGGGGAAATTAATTCTAGCTCTCTAAAAAGAGTCAAGAATAACCACTTTCCATTACATATGCATAACCATGAAACTATGTTAGCTCATATAAAATAATAATTATGAAAATTATTTTTTCATGAAGTGGATTTTTATTTTTAAAAGAACCATGAGCAAGCAAGACGAACCGAACTTTGAAAAATACTCTGCGCAGCGAGATAGTTATCTCACCAAAAACTTTGACAAATGTAGGGGTTTTGAAAAATCTCAGCCTGACAGCACATTTTTGGCAGTACCTCTGCTTTCTTGCTTTCTCTTGTGCCTAGAGATCCCAGCAAAGATGCAAGGGGGGATGATCTGTACATTCCTACACGTGCCACACACATCTCAACGCACACCCGAGTGCCATTTCCAGAGCCCTGAGTGAGCCAGAAATGCATCATCAGGCTCTCAGCTGGCAAATATTTTGTCAGGTGAGAGCGAGGAGCACTGGAGTGCCCCGTGCAGATTTATGGTGCTTCAGCTGGGTACGGCCCCAGTGGCTGCTCCACTGTAGGATGTGGGATGTTTAGAGCAAACCTTGTGCTTTTTATTTTCCTTTCATTTTTGCTTTGCTGCCCGAGTGCCTTCTCTCTGAAACAATGAAAAGGCATCCACAGGAACTGTCTGCAAATCCTTGCAGCTTAATTGCTTTCATCTGGGGACTTGTTATTGTTAAATTTAATAGACATTGGGGTGTTCTCTACTGAGACCTTTAATGTGTTTGGGGCTTTAGAGATCTCGGAAGAAAAACTGAACTTATGGAGAGAAAGTCAATGGTCCACTGACTAAGGAAAATCATGCACCTGCTAAGGAACATCTTTCTTTTAAAATTACACCACGGTATTTGGGTCCTGAAGGACCAGGCATGACAGGGCTAATTTAAACCTTTTAGTCTTGCTGTGATTATAAGATGATGTCCAGCATGAACGTACCCATTGTTCCTCGGAAAGTGACATAGAGGAACACTTTCTTTTCAGAGTTATGTATTTCTAACAAACAGACACAGAGTTCATTATTAAAAGTGTGAGGGTTATATAAAAATGAAATACTTGATGCAGGCAGGCACACAGCTGAGATTCCTGTTTGCCATTACGGTATCAAGATTTTTCTATGCATGTGGAGGTATGTCAGGATTTGTTGTCACATTTCATCCTTTATAATCTGGAGTTCAACACTCATTTTGATTTTCTGGTATCTTAATCTGCCGCAAATCAACCAATAAATATTAAAAAATTAAACCCTGGTGTTTCAAGATTAACAGATTGATTTCTAACCTAATGAAATGAGGTCAACAAGTTCAGTTATGCAGTCTTAAAAGTTTATGCCTAGCAAAGGTTTTGAGTTTTAGACAATACTTCTATTCTGTAATAAACTGCTCTGCCTGGCAGGAATTACTAAATGGATCATGCTGGGCTCTGTAGTAAAGAAAACAAACAGAAAAGGTACTATTTTTTTTTATCCTTTTAACCAAACCATTGGTTTGTTTACACAGTTGAATAAAAATAGAATTTAAAAGGTTAAACCAAAAAGCAACCACTAGCACAAAGCAACCACTAGCACAAGGAGAAAACCTGGGTATGGAATGAAGAGATGGTTTTCAGATGAGAGGAAGAAGCAGATGGAAAGCTGATGAGGCAAGGAAATGGCAACCTGGGACTTTATCAAGGCATCCAGGTGGCAAAGCAAAGTGGGCTTAATTCAGCAAGATACTGAGAAATTCTTGAGATTGAGCTCCCTCACAGTCCCTCCAGATGAAATATTACAGCAGGCAATTAATTTGTACACTGCTTTTTGACAATAGCTTGCTAGGAGAAATATCTTACTTTTTGGGAAGCTAAATTCCTTTCGAGTGCATTGGTGACAGCTTTTGAAAACTCCATGGGAAGAAAGCTTGGGTTTGATGCTTCAGAGAGTTAATCTGAGTTATATTTTAATAGCCATGATGTGTAAATTTTATAATATCTCCTTCCAGATGTGAAAATAATTTATAAGACTAAAGTTTTGATAAAGCTCCTGAACTATCTTAGATGATACAGAGAAAATAAAGATGTTGAGGACCTTTTCACCTAGAAAGAAAAGGCATTAATGTGAAATACTTTGGATTCCAAGGATTGTCATCTTTAGAGAAAACCAGGTTTTATCAGAATGGTGCTGTCTCAAAAATCTCTGAGCTCCCACGTGCAACAGCTGTCAATGCTCAACCATTTTCCATGACCCATCCCAATTTCCCTCACCTGCTTTTGCCCTCCCACACATTCATAAGTGACAGACTGTAACCTCCCTGCACATACAGACCACGGGAAGAGTGGTTTGGACTTTTTTTAACTTTTATCCTCATGGCTACTGAGGTAAGGTCACACAAGTTTGGAGAGTCCTGAGTGTGCCATAAAATTGACAATGCAGAGAGCATCAATCTCTGCATGCAGGATGATCTCATCTGTGCAGCAACAGGGGAGCCAGGAGTGACAGCCGTCATTTGGAAACCTATAAAAAAATGGGAATGCTGAGGAAAAACTGATCACAAGGAAAAGCTTTGGAATGTTAATGGGAATGAAAATAGTTTAGATAGGATTAAAATAAAAAATGTGTTATAAAGGAAATAAAAAAGATTTGGACAAATGACTTGTCGTATTTTTATGAGCAGATTCTTAACTTGCCACCCATGGAAAAACCATGCAAAACCCAAAAGAAATGCTAATTTTTGGATATTTTGTGAAAACTTCAAATTCTACTGAAGCCAATGAGTGCTGAAGGTACCAAGAGACATTTTCTAAAACTGAGAGGGTTAAAGGCAAAGTGGAGGAAGACTGGAGTCCATTCTATCAGCTCTTTGATCCCTGGTGACAGCCTTCCCTCTGAGACACCAGGAATTTTGCTTAGATTTATTTCTAAAATAACAGGAAGCTGAATGTTTTTTGGGGTTTTTTTTTGGTTTTGTGGCAGGGTGAATTTTTCTTTTCTAATTTTCTCTTTCTTCTTAACACATACTGAACAAGGAAAGTGGCTCTGGGATACACATCTCTTGGGGAATACGTATTCATTAGTAGTTTAACTGCAATGCTAGCACAGTAGAAACAGCTGCATTTCAGCTCTCCCTCAAGAATTGTGTTGTCTTTTGTCCTAGGAGGCAAGAAAATACAGAGAAAAACAAGCGAGAAGTGTTACAGAAAGGTCCTAGCAAAATTGCTTGCAAATGGAAAAGATTTCTATCAAAAACGACCACTGTGAAATACATATTTAAAATATGACTCAGTCCTTAAACAGAATAAACATCAATTTGCCAGTTGTCATGTGTTTTAGAACCATTTGCGCCATTTATTCTGAAGCGGCATCGCATTTATTTTCCTGACCTGCTGTGAGAAAGGGTTTGAGATGTTACTGCCACAGTTGAAATATGTTGCTGTATTCAGGGAAGATATTCAGCACTGTGCTGCACATAATAAGCTTCACCACTCATCTGACAATTAGTCATGTTGACACATTTTTATAAATTAGACCGAGCGATCATTTTCAGATGAGACATTTTCCCTGCAGAAGGAACCCTTCAGCTTTGCAGGGCGCACTCAAAGTCAGGCTTTTACCACAATGGAAAGCAATCTCTGGTATGGAAAAGAGAAAGGTGCCTTTTGAACATGCCAAGAGGAAAATGAAATGTGAACTAAATTTATGGTGGCAACAAAAAACCATTTTCTTCAAGCGAAGAGACGTTTCACATAGCTTAACACTTCTTCTGGGCTAATTGTTCAAGTTCTATATATCAGAGTATAACCAGAGGTAAAACAAAGCAAAACAAATTCCACTAATGAGTGTGGTCCAGATTCTCAGAGGGCACAAACCAGCTTAGTTACACCAAATGCCAGAGCCAAGCAGCTATTTCAGAGATGCAGCTGGTACTGCAGAGCCCGAGAAAGAACTAGAAAGTGACAGAATAATATTTCTCCTTCTGCACGTCTGTTTTGACTGATGGATTTCTGATGAATTTCCATTAAATATGAAATACTGTGCTAGGTACATATTTTTAACTGCCTGGTAGTTAATTTTACAGTTTTGAGCTGAAGACCTGGAGCTCTTCAGTGAAGGATGTAACTACAGCTAAGTAATCTGTCTGGTTAATTATTCCTCTCCTAAACACTGATAAATACAAGTTTGAGAAAGCACCGCAGGCATCTTTTTAAGCAAATACTTTCCATATTTATGTATTTATACACCCAATCTGACGAAAATACAAATTACTGCAGAAAACCATATTATGTATAGCACTATATTTTCTATGTGGACAGAATACAATTCCTACAGTCTGAAAACGTTTAAAAATGACACATTCCCACATCTGGAGACTTTGTATTTGTGAAGGTCAGGGCACAGATGTTTCACTCGTCTGTTCTGCAGCACAAAGCAGTCACACCTGTCAGCAGAGCAGAGAGTTGTGTTCCTATTCCAGAGTGGATCCCAGCAGGTCCCTTTTGCCAAGGGCTGGCTGTCTTCAAGTCTCCCCCACCACACAGAAACGTTCCAAAAAAGCCCTGGCTGTACTCTAGCGAGCAGTGATGGTGATGGATTCACTCTCACCAGCCCTCTTCATTCCACCCTGACCTTGTGGTTTGCAGGGAGAGCTCCACAGAAATCACTGCAGAAACCTTTTCATCAGCACCCAGACTTCCCTGAGCATTATGCCAGGCAGAGAGGAGCACTGACAGCAGGAAACTCCACCTCACTTCAGGCTGCACACTTAATTTGCATCGCGATTTGTTTAATGGCATTAAAGACAGCTGAGGTTCAGGTTTGACTGCAGTGTCACCTGGGTTTAAATTTTCTTGTAAAACTTGCAAATACTTGTTATTAACTTCCAATCTTTTGTTCTAACTCTTACATCCCATCCCAGGATAATGAATTCTGCTCCCCAGGCAGCCCTCCTAGCCAGTTTTTTAAGTCTATCAACATGCCCAAGTATATTTAAACAGCCTGGAGTGTGACAAACTATGCAAAATGATCAAAGAACTTCAAAGTGTCATAGCACCTCACAAGGCAGATCTGTGCAAAGGTATCAATTCTTACTTTGCAAATATTTGCAAGTAAAAAAAGAGATTTCCATGAATTTGTCAAAAGGCAAAAAATGTCACTTCTCTCAGTAAATACAATTTTTCATTATGACAGCAGTAAAAATATAGAGTAGTGTATATGTACTCTGAGCTCTGCATACCTTGTAAAAATGAATGAGATCATTATAGCAAAATCACAGGAAAATAATCATGGAAATAACATTATTTTAATAAGGC